>JAPDHL010001909.1:2745802-2872064 GCA_032847665.1 Solanum chilense | reverse complement strand
ATGAGTATGGTATTGAGGCTTGAGCCCTCATGGATGAACTTGATAGTACTTCTTGATGATTATAGTACTTGTTGTTGCTACATGTTGAGTTTTATAGTTGATTTATGATATTATTGATATATATTTGTTTTCTATTTTGAGTTGGCCGATGATACTTACTCAGTACCCGTGGTTTGTACTGACCCCTACTTTTATGTTTTCTTCTTTGTTATTTGTGGAGTGCAGCAAACGTTCCATCATCTTCAACTCAGCAGTAATTCGAGCCAGTCTTCGTCACACCGGATCTTCAGGGTGAGCTAATGCTTCTAGCTTGGACTGGATCTTCTTCTTCAAGTATTGATGCCTTGAACTTCCGGCATGGACTAGCTTTTATGTATTTTAGTTTCTTAGACATTTTTAGTTTAGTGATTTGAGGATAGATGTTCTTATGATGATGACTTCCAGATTTTTGGGGAAATAATAGATGTTGAATTTTAATAATGAGTTTAAGTCTTCCGCATTACTTTCTGTTGATATTATATCGAAATGTTAAGGTTTAGATTGGTTGGTTCGCTCACATAGGAGGGTAAATGTGGGTGCCAGTCGCGGCCCCGGTTTTGGGTCGTGACAATTCTTTGTGGGGGATTAACTTAACCGACATAGACCATGAGAGCTAGACATGGAATCCCGATATTAACCCCTATCGGATGAGGGATCATCACTTGCCTAGAGTAAGGTCATACTTCTTAGCTTTTACATGGCTTTACCAATAGCTACACCTATGTGGACACATAGTTAAGGGATAAGGAGATTACTACCAAGTAACTGATTCTCTACTAACGAGGAGTACTCATATGAAGAGGTACTTTGGAAATACAACATCTCAACTCACGAAGTGTAATCCACCTCTCCTTTATATCCTCTAGGGAACCTATCTAACCTAACTAAGTCTAGCTAAGGTCAACGAACCAGAGATTTAGGGTAAGGGTTCAAATTACCTCGAGGGGAAGGTTTTAGGCATCCCTTAATGTCCACGAATGTTGGTCCCAACCGTATCTCATGCATTTTATGTGGGATACAAGTAGCAATCAAGGCCACTTCACTATTATTTATTAATATGCTTTCTAGGTGATAAGAATATTGAACGATTAAATCTATTTTATTATTTTAATTAATTAGCTAGGCATGCAAGGCTATGTGATAATATAATATTAAACAATTAAAATAGCATCCTTATTTTAAGTAATTATTGAGGCATGCGAGACTAAGTGATAAAAAATATCAAACAATTGAGAATAAATTTATTGTTTTTAATTAATTATTTAAGCATGCAAAACTAAGTGATAAAAATAAATAATACATTAAATAAAAAGTTAATGATAAACGAGGGAATAAAAAAAGAGACAAATAAATAAGCAAACAAATTTTATTATTTTATTTTAAGCTACCCCAAATAAATATAATTAAACAAACAAATAAAGCAATAAAGGGAAGGGAAACTCTAAGAGAGACTTTTTGAATCAGCACTCGACTTTCTTTTATTTTTTTATAGGCTGTCGTATAGGGACAGACAAAACCAAGGTTTTTCTTTCAATCCTGAGTCGATGTCATCATCTCCGTAGGGCCAACTACCCCTACCCCACCACCACATGCATTTCGTACCTAAAAGGTGCCTAATCATCCCAATTTAATTGTCCAAGAGGCATTTGACTCTTAAAGGGTGAGTTCTGACAAAGTAGAATAATATAAGACCCTCCTAAACACCAAGTCAAACAGACAAGATAAACAAAACGGTCATTTTAGCACGGTAGACTTCAATGTGGCCTCTAAATTTTAATTAGACATACTTGCAAATAATTCATAATTGTGAAAGGTCTCATGCTAAGTGTGTGAGCATACGAAGTTATAATAACAAAATAAAGATTAATTATGAGGGCAAAATATGATATGGATGTATATTTTGATGTTGAACTAATTTTAAAGTGAGCAATGATTAGTGACATAATATATTGTATTTTTTTTCCAAGTAGCAAAGCATATGATCTCACATACACATGTATTTTAAAACAATAGAGAATTTAATTATCAATGCAAAATATAACTTAGGACAACAAATTTTATTAATTTAGGAAGAAAATTTATTTTAAAAACAATAATAGATTTAATGCAAAAAATTATTTTAGAAAGAAGCAGTAGCAAAATATTATGAATACAAAAATTATTTTAAAACAATGTTTAACATGCAAAAATTAGTTAACTGAGAGCATTTTATAATAGACAATTTATTTAGTAATGCAGAAATTATGTTTAAGAGATAGTAAATTTATTAGATGCAATAAATCAATACGAATTGTTTATTTTTTTTGTAAAAAAAAGTGTCCAAAATATGCACAACGAATTTTATTTCAGTTATTGATATGCTGAAAATTTACATTAACATACTAAAATGACAAAGTATAGAAACAAATCAATTATGAACATGCTAAAAATTAGTTAATTCCTATAAACATGATTCACAAGTGATTTAATAATCAACACATTTAAATAAGACCTATAGGCATGTTTTCTAACTTCAAATGATATATGAATGCATAAATTCTATAGACATGATTTATTCAATGAGTAACTAAAATGCACACAAATTATTTACTTAAGATTTTAGCGAATTAGTCATAACTCATTATTTAACACGCCAAATAGGATAATATTAACTTCAAACATTAATTGGGCAAAATTAACTAAATGATTGAGCGAATATGATTTGCTTTATTTTTATTTTTATTTTTTTTGCTAGATCGAAAATTACTTTATCACATAAAAAATTATCAACCAAATTATGAACCTATAGGCATGCTTTTTAACACAAATAAGTTTGCAAAAAATAAATAAAAGATGATTAACACATAAATCCCCCTCCCTAGGCGATCCCCCAAATTGTTTCATATATAAGAGTTGCTTTAGAGTTATACACATATTGTAATAAAAGTAACAGATGAAAATATACACAACAGTAAAATAAACAAAGCTTTGTCCAAAATTTCTTCTAGGCCACTCTTCATCATCTTGAACTTTAAGTTCAAAACCTGCTACAATAAGTAAGGTAACACATATACAATGGAAAAATGATTGAAATGTAAAGTATTCATATTAACAAACTACTATCATATATACATATATAAACAACGCACATAAGAAATAAAAAGGACAAAACATAGGCATAGACATACCAACACACATAGGGAGAAAAGATAAGGAGTGCTTCCTTTTATTCCAAACACTCAACAATAATAATAACTGCAAAACAAAAATTAAAAATAATAGAGGGCTGACCAATAGTAAACTAGAATACTAACCGGTTAAGCAGAAAAGGAATAGTAGCAATGAAAACAAGTTGATCCAACTTTTATTCGAACAAAAGCAAAGTAGCAAAGGAGAGCATTTGAATATTTTACCGGAATCTTAATTTACTTTTTAAGAGTAGCAAGAGAGCAATGAGAGAGTCAGAAGTGATGAGAGAACTTGTGGTGAAAGTGTTAATGAATTTAGTTGAGTTAGTCAATTAAAACATGAATGAAAATGAAGGAGAAGGGGTTGTTTATAGAATAGACGGAGGACACGAAAATATATATGGAAAGGATCAATTAAAATTATTTTCATTTAAATAAAGAGTCAAATATTATTTTACCAAACATAATAGCAAGATTAATGCAAAGAGATCAATTAGCAAATTTAATTTCCATTTTAATAATTTAAATAAAGAGCCAAATTAGTAGACAAATTCATTTAATTTATTTTTTCCTAAATCAATCAAACATTACCAAATAATAATTGAGAAAAAAAGAAAAGAAAAGTTTATTTTAATTAAGGTAACATGATCATTTTACAGGCAGATAATATGTAAAAATCAAGCAATAAATAATTTAAAGGGATTGCATGATTAAAACTCAAAATATGTCAATATAACTTTACCATAATCGGACAAGTTAAGAGAGAGTGGCATATGGTAAGAAATAATTTCAAATTGTTCAGCAAGAATTAGTCCAAATCTAATAAAGATATTACCTAAAATCAGAATTATGGAGAAATTCAAACAAAGACATATTTTATTTCATTTTATTTTTTGGAGGAAAGACAATAAGAGCTTACCTATTTTTGTTAGGTCAATAGAGAATAAATACGCTAATCATAATATATAACCAATTTACACCACCGATCATTGTCACAAGAGCAATATTGATAAACAAAAGAAGGAAAATAGGCACATCCACCAATTAAAATCTTTAACCAAATCCACCAAATCAGATTCAAGATGAAGGAAAATAAGCAAGAGAAAATATACTGCAATTAATAGCAACTCTCAACTTAATCACATCTAGCTTCAACACTAAAATCATATTAAATCTTGCCAAAATTATACATAAACATGTACAAAAGATGGACTTCTAACGCAGCATACTAAAGAAAATATCGATAGAATAACAGCCCACGATAAAAGTTTGTATAAAGAAAAAATGTACCTGGGACGGATCTGAAAAGATCCGCCTTATCCGCTATTTCATCTCCCATTTGTTGCTTCTCAGAGAAAAAGACAAGATGGGGAAAGGCTCGTCGGACGCCGGGGCTGCTGGCCGGA
This sequence comes from Solanum chilense, assembly GCA_032847665.1. Taxonomy (NCBI): domain Eukaryota; kingdom Viridiplantae; phylum Streptophyta; class Magnoliopsida; order Solanales; family Solanaceae; genus Solanum; species Solanum chilense. Next base: position 2,867,452 of record JAPDHL010001909.1, on the reverse strand, counting down.
GAGGCCAGGGTCGTTGTTGCTGCTGATTGACTACTGGTTGTCCTCGCCGGGCTGCTGCTGGTCAGACGAGGAAGAAAGGAGAAGAAGAAAAAGGGAGGAGAGGAGAGGGGAGAAGGGAGAAAAGAGAGAGGGAGAGTGACGAGAGAGAGGGAGGCGTAGAGACAGAAGAAGAGGCGGCGTCTCCCCAGAGAGAATGGAGGAACGAGAGAGAGGGAGGCTGATATGTTAAGAGAGAGAGGAAGAAGAAGAGAATGACAGCTGCCAAGGCGGAGAAAAGAAGACGAGTTTTTTACATTAGGTCTTTTAGATATTAGAAATAGGAGATTTAATAACAACCATAAGATTAGTTTAGATGAACTGCTAGGACTTATTCTATGATTTATTTTAAAGATAGACGGATGAGACCAAAAGATGAAGTATTGAAATTAGATTGGAAAAGATATGGAATGGCTAAAATTGCAATAAGAAATTTGCTAGAATTGAAATGAATGGGTGGCTATGATTGAAATAAAATTGGAATTGAATAGGCTAGCATTGAGAATAATTAGAATAATGGGCTACAATTTAAATAATTTTGAGTAATATTTAGGAATTACTATCCAATTAAAGTACTATATATATTAATATTTTTATATAGTTAAAAATCACTTCAAATTTTGAATAAAATAGTTACTTCGAAATTTATTAATGATTTTTTTAAAAAATAATTTAATAATATTCACAATAGTTTTGTAAAGTAAACATTTCATCTTTTATGCAAAACGACTAAAACTCTGAACTTAAAATAATTTTTTAAAATACGTGTTTAATCAAATAGCATTCCTAAAAAAGGTTAAAGGTCGATCAAAATTAGGTGTCAACAGCTGCCCCTTGATTGATTGAGAATGTAGAATGAATTGTCAGTCAACCAACGTTAACTTAGTAGCGAGTTTTGTCCGACCAACGAGAGATGTCAATTGAAGCGATGTAGATTTGAAAAAAGGGTAAGACCGAGACTTTGGTATTAAGCCATCTACATATCTCTAGTTGTACGAGAATCAGGTCGCGTGTAGTTCTAAATTCAAGAGCAAATAAAACTCTTAAAAGTTGAAAGAGCGCTAAGGTATTCGGAGGGCACGATATCAACTTGAATGAATAAGATTAGAGTAGCGAGAAGAGAGACATGGAGAAGCGAGAAAGTCATGATAGAAAGACGAGAAGAGAGATCGATCATACCAGCAAAATCAGAAACTAAGCATCCTCTGTAAGGCGAACAAACCTAAACGTTGTTTTAAGGCGGACTAGCCTGAATGTCATATAAGGCTGACAAGCCTAAAATGTCGTTTTAAGGCGGACGAGCCTAAATGTCCTAAAAGGCGGACTAGCCTAATATTGTTTTTAAGGCAGACATTCCTAAATTTCCTATTAGGCAGACAAGCTTAAATTGTCATTTTAAGGCGGACGCCTAAATGTCTTAAAAGGCGGACATGCCTAAATGCCCTAAAAGGCGAACAAGCCTAAATGTCTTATAAATCGGATGAACCTAAATGTCGTTTTAAGGAAAACGAGCCTAAATGTCATATTAAGGCAGACGAGCCTAAATATTGTTTTAAGGTGGACAAGCCTAAATATCAAAAGAGTTGGTCACAGTAGCGAGTTGAGCCCGATAATATCTCCAAAATAGCCTAATAGCAGCATGAGTAGCTGAACAATAATGTGAGTAGCCATGTAATTGACGGAACTTTGTTTGCAAGCGTGAAAAAGGTTGTTCAAAAAGTGATTCTGTTATCGGCACATCTGTAACTTTTAATATAACTTATATAGAGTGATTAGAGCAGATATATCAAAATAAGCAGTAAATGTAAACATGATTGAATTTCCCATATCGACCATGAAGGTTTGCCTTAAGATTATGAAAATGATGTCTTAGGCTATGATGTATAGGTCCATGATATCCAAAGCATATCCTCAGGTCATGAAAATGTTGTCTGCAGGCCATGAAAATATGATGCCCTTAGACTATGGCACCTTTTGATCATGATAGACGGGAATTAAATCCGCAGGCCATGATATGTTGTCTGCAGGCCATGAAAGACGATTCCTTTGGACTATGAGCCTTAGGAACATGATAAGCATAAAATAAGTCCTTAGGCCATGACATGATGTCCGCAGGCCATGAAAGATGATGCCTTTGGACTATGGTGCCTTCGAAAAATAAGTAAAGATAAAGAAAGCATATCTATAATTTTGCATCTGTTGATACTTGTTTTGAATTTGTTCGGGCACATATAAAATTCAAGCATGATGCAATCTCGGGAATATGCAAACTTTGGGCACAATGCAGTCTCGGGCACAATGCAATGATGCATATTTTCGGGCACATGCAATATCGGGCACATGTAATGATGCATTTCTTCGAGCATAATGTAGTGTCGGGCACATGAGGTGATGCATTTCTTCGAGCATGATGTAATGTTGGGCACATGCAATGATGCATTTCTTCGGGCATAATGTAATGATGCAATTCTTTAGGCTCATGCAATATCGAGCACATGCAATGATGCATTTGTTCGAGCACAATGTAATGTCGGGCACATGCAATGATAGTTGATTGAGTAGCAGCTTGGACATCCGCCTTGTTGGAAGGGTCGAGTGTCATTTGTTGGTCTCATAAGTGGTATGCTGAAGTTGCATTTCTATATGTACCTGTATTTATGCATTCAAAGAAAAATAGTTAGTTTAAGGGGGAGGTTGATCTGTATTCATGATTTGACACAACAAGCTCCTTTGATATTTAATATAATGTCCTTCGGAGTTTTATCAAAAACTTTGAGATCCCCTCAAAATTTTCTGCCCTACTATAGAACTCTTGATATTCTGGTTTGTTGTAGATTGTAGATTGACTGTGAATTTTTGAGACCCTCCCAAAAATTCTTCCTCGGTCTTGATTTGTGAGACGATATGCATTTAAAAATTTTGAGCCCTCCTCAAAATTATATCCCAGTGGTTGATTTGTGAAAATAAGTGATTTCGATAGAATTATTGAGTTCCTCTCAATAAAATTTCCAAAGTATCGAGATATGCAAGGAGAATGCTCTTTGATGGAATTTTTGAGACCCTCACAAAAATTCTGCCCCAATTACACAATAGGGGGGAAAATGAAAATTTTTATTATGATAAGACTGAACCACATAGGAGAGCCTATGTATCCCCTCTTAAAAGAGAATCAAGTCTAACGTAGTACCAAATTACAAAGAGCATAAGCACGATATTAAGAGAACATTCTTGAGCAGCAATTGAATGGTAGATTTTGGCCAACTTTATTTGCCCATATGTTATCATGGATGTCTGAATGTGGAAAACATGAACTTAAACGGTGCAAGCCTTATTTGGAAAGTAAACTTTGGTGCGTTCACATTTGAACTTTCTTTGTTGCAAAGTCCTTCAAGCATATGAGCTTAGTATCAATCAGTTGTTGAATCTTGTCTTTTAGATCACGACATTCTTCCATTGTATGTCCTTATATTCCTGTATGATAAGCATAAAACTTAGAGGATTCAATCCACCAAGCACGCGTAGTCATTCTTATCTCATTGATAGGAGCGATGTGACCAACGATCCTCAACTTTTCATAAAGTTGGCCTACAGGCTCAGTAAGAGGAGTATAAGTTTTGTCAAGTCTCTCCTCAACCTTGAAGAGGTTTTTGCGGATATGTGATCAAGTGACGACTTTGGCATTGTGGCAAGGATATGTTGGTTGTCTATACGGTATAGGAGGCCTTTGGTACGGAGACATTTGATATGAAAGAATTGGAAATGGTATGATAGGTGCATAATGTCAAGGAATTCGGTGCGCAGGTTTTTCATATCGAGGGACTTGCATGCAAGGAGTCTCCAGGTGTGGAGTAAGATGTTGAGGTTTGGAAGCATATGCATGATGTTGCGGAGGATAAGAATAAGAAGATGAAAAAGAAAGGAGGCCGTTAGTTTTAATAGATTTAAGGGTAAAATTGAGCTAAAGATGTGGAGTGAGGGGTATTTAAAACCTAATAGATGGATGAGAGGTATATTTAAACCTTTTCAAATAGTCTATCCATATATTTTTAGAAGTTTAAAAGGATGATCATGTATTAGGCTGGCCAATATTTTAGTTTTAAATCGAAGTTGAAAATTGGGTAACTCAAAATTATGTTGCACCAAAAGGATATATATATCATTTATTAAATATTAATCTCTTTCAAACAGTTACCGATGTGAAGCTTGAACTAAGTTAAACAGAAGTGAGAAACTAAAATAACTGTGATGCTCTACTAAACAAGTCCATAAGACAAGCAAACAGAAAATAATATAGTCTGCTAATGATCTTACTGATAGATAATGCAAAACCTAATAATTGAATACAACATGCATGTATTTTTTCTCTCCACCATCGAAATAATGTCCAATCTCATCCTGCAAAACAAGAAATCATAGTTAGAATCTTCACAATATATATTTTAAAAAAATACCCTACACCCCCAGCGTAATATATAAATTAATACATATCCTTTGCTCAATAATTTGTGGTGTACTACTTTGTTATTCATTATTGTTAGTACTTAAAACGCTATTATATGAGTGACAATAATCATGAGCTGTGAATAAATTGAAACTCATTAAAAAGAAGCAAACGTACGCCGATAACTCCTCTTCTGGTGTACAAAAACTCTTTACCCAACATTTCATTAAACCATTTGTCTGAATCCAAATGGATAATAGCGCATCTTAGAGACTCTGGTACGCTTATATCATCGTTGTCCCAATCGAAGACATAAGACTCTGGTTCTGTTTAACAAGAAAATTAAATATGAGTAAAAGTGATGCACAAATATGTTGAGAAAATCAAAATTACTAGTGAAAGATTGCTCACCTACTGGTTCTGGAATTGATAGGTTTCTTCGCAGACCATGGATACCAGCAATAATTATAGAAGCAAGACCCAGGTGTGGATTTGAGGATCCATCAAATGTTTTAATTTCAAAATTAGTTACTGCACCATTAGCATCTCCAGGAGGGCAACAAGCTCTTACAGGTAACTCTTTGCATTCTACCCCCCAACAAATAAATGATGAATTCCGCGCCTTATACATTGAGCGCTCATAGCTGTACATCATATATCAACCTTAAGTCAATACAATACAAATATATATAAATAGGAAACTCCACCACACAAATAGCATGATATGTATATGATGTCGCTGCCACGTATTCTGCTTCACAAGTTGAGAAAGTAACAATATATTGTTTCTTTGAACCCTAAGAAATAATGTAATCACCCAATAAAAACGCAAAATCAGATGTGCTTTTTCTATCATCAACATCCCCCGCATAATCACTATCAAAATATCCCACAAGATTAGAATCATCAGAAGAAAAAAAATAGCCCAAGGTCTATTGTACCTTTTAGTTAACGAAGATTTCTTTTAGCGACGGAGGTAGGAGCTTCCATGAAAAGACTTAATACTCCAACAGAAAAAGAGTATATCTAGTCTCATATATTTCACGTATCCTAGACTTCCTCCGAGACTTTTAATCAGAGTGGAGTCCATCATTTCTCCATCACCAAACTTTGATAATATTATTCCACAATACATTGGGTGTTACAATCAAACATATTGAATTTATTCAAAATATATTTGTATATTTTTCTTGGGATATGAAGATGCCTTCGTTCATTTGCTCCACTTTAGGCCCAAGTATGACATGAGTCTTATGTCCGTCATCTCAAACTCAAGGAACATAGCTTCCTTGAGAGCTTCAAATAAAGATGGACTTTACCATTAGAACGAGATCATCAACATAAAGACAAACAAACAAATTATGTCCATCAGTATGAACTTTAATTTAAAGAACATATAGATAGAGACAATGAGTTCATTGTCTTGAAAGTACTATTCCAAACTCGTGGAACTTTCTTCAATTCATATAAGGCTTTCTTCAACCTCAACACCTTATCTTCATGACTTTTTACCACAAATCCCAATGGTTGCTCTAAATAGATTTCTTTTTGAAGATATTCATTCAAGAATACTGATTTAACATCTAGTTGATGAAATTTTCACTTCATTTGCACCGTCAATGAGATCAATAAATGGGTCGTCTCCATGCGGGCAATAGGCACATAGACTTTCTCATAGTACACGTCATGCCTTTTCTTATAGCCTTTAGCCACAAGTCTTGCTTTGTATCTCACTGCCTCTCTGTGGTCATTTTTCCTCATCTTGTATATTTATTTTACTCCAATTGCTCGATGACCCTTGAAAAGATTCGTCAACTCCTAAGTGTTGTTCTTCTCTATTGACAGGATCTCCTCCTCCATGGCTTGTATCTACCTTTTGCAATAAACAACTTCATCAAAACTTAATTGCTCGCTATCAGCAAAGAGACAACAAAAAAAATCAAAATTAGTAATTTCCTTTGTTTCGTCATAGAGTTCTTAAATAATCCTCATCATATGTGTTCTTTCACTTGGAGACTCTTGAGTAAAAAGAAATGAAACATTTGTTGGTAAGGGAGGTGGGGTTGCATCCTGTACAGGTTTTCATGGTCCTTATTCTTCATTATCTTTAAAATATGGAAGAAAATCATATGTTGTTTCTTATAAAGTCTCCCAATTCTATGATATTTGTTCATCAAATTCAACATCATGACTCACCAGCATCTTTTTGTTGCTTGAATTGTAAAATTTGTAGTTTTTTGAAATCACTTCATAGCCAACAAACACATACTTGACACCATGATCATCCAGTTTAGCTCTCTCTTAATGTGGAACAGGAGCATATGCTATCCTCTCATAGATTTTTAAGTGCTTGACATTTGGTTTTCTTCCGCTCCATGCTTCTTGAGGCATTTGATCTCGTACATATTTTGTTGAAATGTTGTTGCTCAAATAAACTGCACAAGAAATAGTCTCGGCCCAAAATTCTTTTGGTAGATGTTTAGCTTTCAACATACATCGACCCATATTAAGAATTGCTCAATTCTTTCTTTCAGCAAATCCATTTTGTTTGGGAGAGTAAGGTATCGTTAGAGGGCGACCAATTTTATGAGATTGACAAAAAACATTGAACTCTTTTGAAGTGAACTCGTCTCCTCAATTGGACCTTAATACTTTTATTTCATAGCCACTTTGTTTTCTACAAGTGCTTTGAAAGTTTAAAGGCAACAAAAACTTCAAATGTTTGCTTCAAGAATTATCCAAATGTTTCAACTGAAACTATTAATAAAGAGCGAGAAATATTTTATTTTATCAAAAGAAGATAGATCGATTGGACCACAGACATCCATGTGTACAAGTTGAAGTGGCTTTCTTCTTCTTGATGTAGTCTCCTTTGGAAAACTCCTCTTTGCATGTTTTTCAAGAAGACAAGTTTCGCACAAGGGATTTAGATGGTTGACTGATAGAATCTCATCAACCATGTTCTTGTCTCTCATTGATTGAGTGCTTCAAAGTTCATATGGTCAAACCACATATGCCAACACCATGAGTCATCTTGCACAGACCACAGTAGCCTTCAAATACTTTGCATTGATCATTTTAAGATTCAAAGGGATGAACCTATTATTTGTCATATGCACTTTAGTGATTAAGTTGTTACTTGCATTTCTAAGTCTGGGATGCATATTTTTCACATGAATATCATATCCTTTTTCGAGAATTGACACAAACTCAAGATATTACTTTTTAATTTTTACATATAATAAACATTGTTATGCATTTATGACCATCATCTTTACAAGATATCATAATCGTACATATCCCTTCAATTGGATCTTTGAAGTATCTCCAAAACACACAAACTTTTACCATCTTCTTTATATCCACAAACTTATCTTTATGGTTACAAATATTATTGATTTCTCCATTATCAAGATACAATGAACTGCAATCAACTATATCTTTTTGTTTGAGTGCGAATATTAACGTCGAGCCATCTTCATCTTTATTCTTGTCAACAATATTGATTGTCTCTTCAATTTTACTACTATATTTTCAAGAATAATGTCCAATTTTATAACGGTTATAATACTCAAATTTAAGTTTCTCATACCTCCTTTTATTTATTAGGAGCCACTCCTCTACCTCCTCGTTGATCACATCTACGACCTTTGAATGACTAGTGATTTGTATCTTCACTGTTGAATTTGTTGGTATAACTTTTTTCCTCTTTCACGGCCTCCCCAACCTCCACGGCCTCGCCATTATATATTGAATGGCTCTTCTTTTTCTCCATTTCATTTTCCCTTCAATATGGGCTAGTTCTTTTTTTTTTTCAGTGGGCTAGTAATGAACTGTCCAATTGCTCTATTATAGAGTTTAAATATCTCCAATAGCACACACCACATAATCAAATTTAGATATTAAAGAATGAAGGATCATTTTTACCACATGCACATCATCTAGTTCCTCCCTATCTTCTTAGTTGATTCACGATAGCGCCCATCAATCCTAAATTTGAAATGCATTCAGATTCTTTCATTTTTAAATCTTCAATGTCAGCCCTTAGAGTTTTAATTTTTGTTTTCATTACAACTCCTTGGAGAGAATTTTGTAATATTCTCCGAGCTTCTTTTGAGATGGTTGCATCAGCCACCTTCTCAAACATGTTATCATCCAAACATTGGTGCATGAGAATGGGGGTTTGTTGATCTTTCTTTCTTGTCTTTAACAATACCTCATTTTTATTGTAGGACAAAAATTTCTCATTAACGAATTCTGTATACCCTTTGTCTTCAATTTCCAAAACATCTTTAGAGCCAATAATGACTTTCATTCGTAGATACCATTTTTCATATTTTTCTCATGTGAGACGGGATATTGAAAGGACAATGAACTATTATTTTCTATGACTCTGATGTCATGTTGTTGGACAATAATCACACCAAGAATAATATCCGAAATGAAATGCCATGTATTTTCTATTATCATGAAATAAGTTTCAGACCCAAAGGAAGCATAAAGAAGTGAAGCAAAAGAATTACTACATTAAGAGTTCTGAAATTAAGTTTACCTATTAGATATAGGCATCGTAAATGCACATATGGAACGAAGATGATCCAACACTCCAGCCATGAATGATTCTCCGATCAGGGAGATTCCATACCTATTCGGTTCACCAGATGCCATAAAAACATTTTCTCCATTATTAGACAAACTCATGTGTACATGCGATCCTGACCCAACATCATCACCTTTAGAACGCGAACCGGAATAGACATTATCTTCATGATACCTACAAAAATTCCAAATGCTAATGATTTTTTCAAGTTTTCATTCCATTATTTATTCAGCATTTTCTAAATTGACGAGTTTTATGTGTTGAAAGGTCGAAAGTATATTCTGATAAATTGGGAATGAAATCAAAGTGTTTCACAGTATAAGAGTCAAATCAGAACTTTAGAAAAAATAAAAGGGTTTGGAATTATGGCTAGTGAAACGTGACGTGAATTAGGAAAAGTTTGTCACTCCCAGTGTAGGTGTATCCTGCCAATGATTACTGAAGTGAAATTCCAGTCATTGGACCCTAGCTAGGTTGAAATGGTTTAAGGAGTTTATATTTGTACATTCAAATAAAAAGTTATGTTAATTTTACTGTACTGTCTCTATAGGAAGACAAGTATAACACATAATAATATAAATGTAGTTTCTGCTTGGGAATGTGTTATTTTGAGTTTGATCTGCCTCCTCTTTTATTTCTTTCTCTTCATTTTCCCTAAGATCCTACTCAGATGTATGATACAGATGTTACTTAAATATTAAAGGTTTAGATTAATTAGTTTTCGTAATCAAAGAAGTATACTATTTAACTATGATTAAAAAAGTTATTTAAGATTCCCAACTTTAGTAAAAAATATTAATTTTCCAATTTTTTGAGAAAAAATGGATTTACTTCCATTAAATAGCATTAAGCTTTTGATATTAAAAGAGTTCTTCTATACTTTAACAGCTTGAGTCACGATAAAAAAAATATATACATTTAAAAAAAAATACATTATATCTATTTTCTTGGAAAAGTTTGTCTATCTTTTTGTTTTCTTTGATATTTTATGGCAAGTAATTTTCAATACTTTTTACTTAATATCAATGTTAAAAATTCTATTTTATGATTTACAATATTTTTCTTGGTAAAATAACTTATTTAAATGTTTATTTTAAATAACAGAAATTTGGTCTATAAAGAACATTTTTCTTGGAAAATAGAAAAACTATAGATAATGAAAATGATTTGAACTATGGCGCTAAAAAATTGTGAGATGGATTTTTTTTGTAGCAATAATTAGATAGATTTAAATGGTTATTTATATCCTTTCTATCATAGGTATTTGATTACTGAAAAATATGCACCATTGATATTTAGTAACACAAGCGTCATACATCTACATAGGAATTTGGGGAAAATGAGAGAAGAGAAATAGAGAGGAGCTGAATCCTTTTAAGTTGATTCAAAGTTTTGATGATCTAACAAACTTTCAGATCCATCAAGGGATTTGGTCGAGGATAGATAGCGTACATGAAAAAAGTAAAAATATAGTTGTCTAAAAGTTGTCACATCTGAAATGGTTGGTACACTACTATCTATGTCATGCCTTGGCAAGTGAATATGAGAGAGAAGCTCATGGCCAATGGCCTTGTCCGAAGGGTTTGTATCTATTTGGATATAGTCTCTTCTCCAAAGACACAACTCAAGATTTTAAAAACAAAGTTTTGAATTTCTGAAAATCCATAAGCTCACAAAGAAAAGACCATCTTCAAGGAAGAACAACGTTCATACTCAACAAGGGACCTCATGGAGTGTTGTGTGATTTCAACTTTGTTTCTTATGTGCTTATATTATAAATCTACTCGTAACTTATAAAGGATAGTAGATTGGTTGATTGTCTACGTCTTTAGTTTGAGTTGTATTAACTAGAGTTAGTTATCCGAATAATCTATGTTATAATCAAACTTTTTTTACATCATTATTTGAAGTTCTCTTGGATAGAGTTGCCTAAGAGTGGCAACTAGAGTTAGTTGATGTTTGGGTGCAATAGAATTGCTACTTGTCTAGCTCTAATATTTGATCGGAGTTGGTTGCTAGTGTTAGTTGATTTAATGTACAAGAGAGTTATTGCTTAGTTTTACTTTGTAGAGAGTTTCTACAATAAGGAGGAAGAAATTAAAGAGTTTTAATTCCTACCTTGGTTGCAAGAGTGTCTAATTTGAAATTTTGCTCAGTTTGGGTGAAATAGAGTTTGAGTTAAAATCATGTGAGTACAGATTGTGATTTTTCGTCGCCCTTGAGCAAGAGAATTTTTACGTAAATACTTTTGTCGAATATACATTTAGCTATTCACTTTTTGCAATATTATTCTTTTTAGGGACTTGGTCTAGTGACAACCGATGGACACATACATTTTACCAATCGATATCAAAGTTTGGGCTCTCTATTTGGTTAACACAAAAAAGAGATTCCTGCAACGATTGACGACTATTCAAACTTTCAAAAATATATGTCTCCTACAAGGCCTCATCTTTTTTATGGTTGGTTTGATAGGTGGTGAAATATTCACATGTATGATTGTCTGATGGTTGTCCAAACTATACCCTAATTCCAACTATAGAAGTAAAAGATGTGGTTTGTCAACCCAACAATTGAAATCCTGCAATAAGCACTTTCCAAAAGAGTTTTATTCATCCTTTCTGCAATACCATTTTACTGAGTAGTCATTTTCATATTGTGAAAAATTTAGTAAATTCATCATTACAAAATTTCAAGTCATTAGTTGTTCTAAATCGTTTGCCATATTTTCCTATTTGTTTGTCTATCAACACTATATTATTAAGGGAAAAAGTACACAAAATATCCCCTAAAATAAATTAATTATCCTAATTTGCCCCCTTTTGACTAATTTTGTCAATATATGTTCAATCCAAACAATTTACCCGTATACTCCTTTAAAGCTCTTTACACACGTGAACAATTCCAACATTTCTCTTTCCCTTTTTTTAAAAAATAAATATCAACTTTCCCTTTGTCTTTTTTTTTTTTTTTTTTTTTTGTCATTTTTGTATTTTTCATTTTTGGGGTTTTAATCCTTTTCCTTCGTCTTTTGTCATATTGTCCATTTTTAGTAGTAACTAATGTAGTATTAATACTTCGTCCTTTTAAAAAAATGACTTTATTTTCTTTTTAGATTGTTTAAAAAGAAATGATCTCTTTTTTTTGGTAATATTTTAATTTCATTTTTTCATGTGGCATGTTTATGTCTACTAGATTAAATGACAATTTCTTACATTTGACATAACTTTAATTAGGACTATAAAATTCAAAAATCTTCTTTATTTTCTTAAATTCCGTACCAAGTCAAACGAGGTCACTTTTTTTTGAAATGGAGAAAGTAGAATTTAACGCACATTGACAAAATAATTTTTGTTTCTTTATACCTAACCATTAAGAATATTCTCTTTTTGTGCCTTTCGCTTTCTTTTTCTCTTTCTAACTAGTATTTCTTTCGTTTAAAAAAGGATGGTGTAGTTTGATTTGAAACTGAGTTTAAAAAAAGAAAGAAGACTTTTAATATTATGGTTCTAGATTAAAGTTATGTCAAATGTACAAAAATATCATTTAATCTTGTAGTTTTAAACATGCCACATGAAAAGTTAAATTTAAAGTTAATCTATAAAATGAAAGAGACCATTCTCTTTAAAACATAAAAAAAAAAAAATAGGAACATTCTTTTTTAAACGGAGGAAGTACTCTCTTCGTTAACTCTTTTTATAATGTTTTGTGTTTGTTATGTTTTTTGTAACCTTTATTGGTTAGATATCTTATTTTTATATATTGCAATAAATTGTATTTAATTTTCTATTTCTCTTTTGATTGATTGATTTAAAAGAAATATTAACCAGAGTTTTAAAAAGTGGGGGCGGGAAGCGAGACGTTTTATATAGTAAGGGGCGAGGCGTAAGTCTCGAGACATGGGGCATAAGTCACATGTATCTACGGGGCCTAGTCTCATGTATATTCAATTTTATAGTTTTATTACTAATAAAATAAGCAAAGTAAACCTTTCAATGGTTTATGATTTTTATTTGAGATAAATATTAATAATAAATAATGAAGAAAAAAGTATTATAATTATTATTTGAGAAATATCATTACACCAATACTAAAATATGAATTAAAGCAAAAAAAAATATAAAAAATAAATTTAAGACGCCTGGGCGTACGTTTTTACGCCTAGCACTTACATTTTATGTACAAGGCTTACACCTAAAATTGTAAGACTTACGCCTTATGGATTTACGTTTTTAATTTAGGCTCCATAGTATTTTTGGTACGCCCCGCCCTGTGACTCACCCCAAAAATGTTTTTGAATACACTCATAATGTCTAACTATTTTTAGATTAATTAGAATATAAAATTAAATTTAAAAAGATACAATAATAAATAACTAAGAAAAATACTAATGAGCACGAGCTTATTTATTAATATCTAAATTAATGAAAAATATATTTTTATAATTTTAATTGCATTTGAAAATGAAACAGAACTTATATCTAAAATATGACTTAATTTTTTGTAATTATTTTTACAAAAATTAACTCGCTATAATTGATATAAAAATTAAGCATAATTTCTATGATACCCTATCAACATATGATATATTATGTGATAGAAGTGGAAGAGCTGAAACAAACCTGAATGATATCCTGACAGTATTTATAAATATACTATGATGGTATATGAAGGACTGAGTGTTTCACTAAAGGACTAAAACAAACCTCAATGATCCATGAGAATATATAGATACACTATGATGGTATCACTGAAAACACTCAATGTTATCATCCAAAGTGCCTAATTCAGATAAACAAAAAAAAGTGCATAAAATTGTTGAAGTCTACAACTTTGAACTTTTTACTGACGGTATTTACAGAGCGTACAAGGTTTCACGAGCCATACATGCGACATGTGAAGTGAACTTCAGCAATGGGATTTTGGTTCAAGGTTTACGACAAGCTTTACAGCCCATAAAAGTTTCTACAGACTGTAAAGTCGTCCATAGACCAGACTTCAAAAAGTTGGAAATTTGGTTAATCAGGATGGAGGGGTCCTTAAGGATCGTGGAAGTATTTACAGGCCTCGATAGGTTCCGCATACCAAAGTATTGAAACCTCAAAAATGCTAACAGATACCCTACCATTTATGGACTGTCAAAAATGGGTCGTAGAAGCAATTGCAAATCGTAGAACAGTCTGTATAAGGTAAACTTCAAAACTCAGGATTTTCCCCTTGCTTTTACGAACCTCTTAACGAGCTGTAGATGGTTTTACAGTGTGTGGATGACACCCGTAAAGGTCATCCGATAATTTTATATTAGGGATTTATAGTTTTTTCCTAGTCTTCAATTCTTGTACTACATCATTTTGGTCTATTCTAAGAGGAAATACTTAATTCCTAAATACCCTAACTAACTCTCGCATTCTCTCAAATATCAATTTCATCTCCCAAGGCAAGATCAAGGTTTCAAGCTCCATGTTTCTTCTTCCCATTTCAAGTTACGATTTTAGATATGTGGAAATTTCATAAGTGGGTTCTTCTTCACTCGTTGAGTCCCAGAGAGCTAGATCTTAATTTCTCAATTTATGAACTTTTCAAAATCTAGGATTTCATGATTTTTATGGGCTCTTATTGGAATATTGATTTCCTCTTCATGATTGATCTTATTATGCATGAATTGATTATAAGTCAATATTTTGAATAAAAATTTAATGAACCTATAGCATTCAAATATTTTCATGATCATAATCAATTGTGTTAGTTTCACATGCATGTCTCATATTTTCAGGAATTATGATGCTTTCGATTGAAGTATCTATTAGAATATATGATTATCATGATTTAGATAGACTCAAATATATAATGTTCATTTATCATGATTTAGGAGCTACTCAGTATGTTATCATATCATCATATTATTACTATTTTTAGATTTATGCATGTTTCCAATGAGATTATACTTAGCACATAGTGGAATTTTGGGATGAATGTTTCCTTTTGGTGTCAGTGTATCTTTAGTGCCAATATCTAAGCCTCAAAACTACCTGACACCATAGAATTTGTTTCATTTAAATATTAGCTAGTGGATCCACCTTAGCTAAAATTTTATGGCCATTACCTTGGCAAGTAGGACACTCTTTTTTCGATAAGAGAGTAGAAGACTCTAAACTCCACGTTGTAGATCACATGGGTAATGGTGGTTATTGTATACATTCCACAAATCAATATATTTTTCAGATATTATATGGCCTTGTTCTATGCTTTCAGACTAGATCATCGGTTTTCATGTTATGTTTAACATGTGACATTATTGTTTGGTGAAAAATATAGACGACTCTATGTGTTGGGAAAGGCAAACACAAAATAGATGTGTGCACGATAAAAGTGATAGCGGAAGAAATCCAAGTCAAAACTTTTCCTTTCTATTTGAACCAAGAGAAGGCAAAATAATGCAAGAATAAAATAGTTTGGATAGCAATCTAATCAACCAAGCGAGAAAATAAATCAACACAAGAGACGCCAAATTTAACATGGAATACCTCTTCGGTGTGAAAATAAAACCACAAGGACCGAAGCTCCACTATAATTAACAAGAGTTACAAAAGTGTCCTCCAAAATGGTCACCAACAAGGTCCCAAACAATTAGCAACACAACTACAAGATAGCACCAAAAACTAGAGAAACAAAAGGAGCTAAAATACCCAAATCGCAGCTACTGTTCACGAGCTAAAATCTGGAGCTACATCACCCCAAATCACCCTCTATCAGTTCTCAATCAAAGATTAAGTTGAAAGGAACACGCTGTCCAAAAATCAGCTCAATCAGACAAGAAACGAAATGAGAATCGCGATTTAAAATTGACTGCTATAGCTTGTGCGAAAATCTGCATTGTCTCACTTTTCTCTCTATATTGACTGCTCTCAAACTCTTGCGATTCTCTTCAAATAAACCTAAAATAATTCGTACATATGCACCATAATATTGGGCTTATGAGCAAAAGTAGGTTGTCAAATTTTGGTTAATTTTATCGACAAAGGAAAGGATGGAAGAACCAAAACCTTGGACTTTTATTCATCCACATAGAAAGGGAAAAAGTCCCAAAACCCAACAATTCTCCCCCTACCGACTATGTGGAGGAACCCACCATCTCGACCATCATGAAACATTCTTCTAACTTCCCTCTTGGCAAAGCTTTAGTCATCATGTTGGAACCATTATCATTGGTATGGATTTTCTCAAGTTCAAGCAACTTAGAATCCAACACATCTCGAATCCAATGATATGTTTAGACCGACCATGAAAAGTAGAATTCTTGCCAAGATGAATAGCACTTTGACTGTCGCAATAAAGCACAGACTTCTCTTGAGCACAACCAAGTTCCCCCAAGAATCTCTTCATCCAAACCAATTCTTTGCAAGCTTCAACAAATGCAATAAGCTTAGCCTTTGTGAGGGATAAAGCAACACATTTTTGCAATCTAGATTGCCAAGACATAGCTTCCCCTGTAAAGGTAACCAAGTAGCCTGAAGTAGACTTACGAGTATCAACATCACCAGCTATGTCTGAATCAGTATACCCACAAAGAATAGGTTTCCCTATCCCAAAACACAAACTCAAACTAGAAGTGCCACAAAGGTATCTCATAATCCACCTTACAACATTCCAATGCTCTCTTCCCGGATTAGAAAGAAAAACGGCTAGCAATACCAACAACATGAGCAATATCTGGTCTTGTATACACCATTGCATACATCAAATTACCAATGGCTGAAGCATAAGGAATTTGCTTCTAGTACTCAATCTGAAGTGCATAGCTAAAGGTGTATTGACAACCTTAGCTTTGTCCATGTTAAATCTACGAAGTACTTTCTAAATGTACTTCTCTTGTGACAACCACAATTACTTGGCATCTCTATCACGGACAATCTGCGTGCCTAAGAATCTGCCTTGCTGGTCCCAAGTCTCTCGTAGCAAAAGACTTATTCAATTCTTGCTTCAACTCTTTAATCCTGCAAACATTTTGACCAACAACAAGCATATCAGCAACATAAAGAAAAACTATAATAAAGTCATCATCAGAGAATTATTGCACAAAAACACAATGGTCTGAAGAAGTCTTCTTGAAGCCTTGGTGATTCATAAAAGAACCAAACTTCCTGTATCATTACCTAGGAGCTTGTTTTAAGCCATACAAGTTCTTCTTCAATTTGCAAACATTCTCTTTTCTTTTGACTTCAAAGCTGTGCGCCTGCTCCATATAAATTTCTTCATCTAAGTCAACATGGAGAAAACCAGTTTTAACATCCATATGTTCAACCTCCAAGTCCAGACTAGCAGCCAAGCCTAGAACAACACGATGGATGACATCTTCACAACCGGAGAGAATATCTCATCAAAATCAATTCCCTTTTTCTGGTTAAAGCCCTTCACAACTAATCTAGCTTTGTACCGTGGAACTGGGTTACCATCTTTATTTTTCACCTAAAACCCCCACCTGTTCTTCAAAGTTTTTCGATCTTTAGATAACACAACCAAATCAAATGTATGATCATCACGTAGAGATTTCATTTCATCCTCCATAGCATCAAACCATGTTTGTTTTTCTTCACATTCCATGGTCGCATCCACACTCTCTGGTTCTCCCCCATCAGTCAAGAGTACATTATCATTGGGAGAATAACAAATGAATGTATTTTCTCTCGAGTAGATCTTCAGAGAGAACTCTCAGGAGCACAATAATAGTTGGTTCCTCACCAACTACATAGTCTTGCTGTGGAGCATCAATGACATACTAGTCATTCTAAGTATGATCCCCATCTTCAATATCAACTTGAGGATTTTCACCCGGTGGAATAGTTAAAGGTACTGGATCAATATCAACTAGGCTCTCATTGGTCTGAGAATCAACTTTCTCAGTTTTTTCAAGATCTTAAGTGTTTGGTCTTCAAAAAAAACACAACATCATGGATTTTAACAAGTTTCTTCTCAACTGCATCAAAGAAATGGTAGCCTAATTCATCTTGACCATAACCAACAAAAATACATTGGCTAGTTTAACATCCTACTTTGACCTCTCATCCTTAAAACATTTACAAAGGCTTTACACCCAAAGCTGTAAGATGATCATATGAAACACTCTTACCAGACCAAACTCTTTCAGGGACATTACCATTTAAAGCAGTAGTAGGAGATAAATTGATAACATAGGCAACAATGATAAGTGCTTCTTCCCAAAAGAAATCTAACAGCTTAGCATCTGAAAGCATAGATCTAACCCTCTCAACGAGAGTTCTCTTCATCTTCTCCGCTATACCATTTAGCTATGGAGTCTTCGGAGGAGTTTTCTGATGCCGAATACCCTTCTCTCTGCAATACCTGTCAAAAGGACCAATATACTCACCACTATTATCAGAACGGATGTATTTCATTTTCTCACTGTCTGTCTCTCAATAAAAGCTTGAAAATCTTGAACACATCAAGAACCTGATCCTTAGTATTCAAAGAGAATACCCAGAGTTTGCGCGAATGATCATCAATAAAATTAACAAAATAAAGTGCACCACCATGAGACTTTACCTTAAAAGGACCATAGAAATAATAATGTACCAACTCTAGCAAATCAAGCTTTCTTTGAAGGTGGATGACTCTAAAAAGAAACTCTTTTCTGTTTACCGGCTAAACAATGAACACACTTGTTCAACTTTGCTTGCTTAACTACGGAAATAAAAATTTTTCTTAGAAAAAATTTCCATCCCCTTCTCACTCATATGACTCAGTCTTCTATGCCATAATAATGATGAAGTATCATTCTCCACAACATTTACTAAGCCTCTAAGAATGAAGCCCTGAAAATATGTAAGTTAGACAATTTTTCACCACGGGCTACCACCATCAAACCTCTTGTAAACTTCCACTGGCCAGCACCAAGGGTATTAACATAACCCTCATCATCAAGGTATCCAACAGAAAGCAAATTCAAGCGAACATCTGGAGCATGCGTGACATTATTGAGAACTAGTTTGGAGTCATTATAACTTTCCAAACAAACATTCCCAATACCAAGAACATTAACCTCATAATTATTGCCCATCTTCAACATCCCAAAATTACCCGAAGTATAAGAAGAAAATATTTCCTTCCTAGGCGTGACATGAGAAGTAGCACCAAAATCCACAAACCAGCTAGACTCATCACGAACAAGATTAACAATATTTTCATCACAAGAAACAAGAAGTCATCATTAGCGACAACCGCAACATGATTTTCATTGTCACCTTCCTTCGCATGCAGTTTCATACCTCTCTTGTACTTGAAACAAAATTTCTTGATATGCCCATTTTTGTGGAAATAGTCACATGTAACATTCTTGAATATAGACTTTGACTTTCCTATACTATTATCTCTGTCATTCTGACCTCTATACTTGCTTCTCCCTCTGTCTTCAGTAACCAAAACGTCGGAGTGTGAAGTAGAAGATCATGATCCTTGAGATATTCTTCTAATATCTTTATTCAAATAACCACTCTTAATATATTCCATGGTCACAACACCATTGGGAGAGGAATTAGCCAAACAACTCGAAGAGTTTCAAAAGAGTCTTGTAGAGTATTAAGAAGCCATAGTCCTTGAATTTCTTCATCAAAATTTACACCGATTCCAGATAACTGGTGAAGAACACCCTGAAAATCATTAATATGATCAAAATAGAAGGGCCCTCTTTATACCTGATGTTCATCAATTGTTTCAAAAGAAACAACTTGTTGTTGCCAGTCTTCGAAGCATATAGTGTCACGAGCTTGTCCCACAAAGTTCTGGCATGTGTTTCATTCACACTGTTATTTCTAACATTATTTTCAACCCATTGTCTGATGTAGCCACAAACCTGTAAATGCTCAAATTCCCAATCCTCATCATTCATAGATTCGGATTTATTAAAAGCAAACACATGTAGATGCATTTTCTTGACAAATAGAAGATCTTTCATCTTGCCTTTCCAAGAATGATAATTACTACCATTCAAACAAACCATCTTGGTCATATTTGACGCCATAATCCAAATATCAACAACAATCCAATACTCTGATAGCACTTTATTGGGAAAGACAAGTACAAAATAGATATGTGCACGATAAAAGCGATACCAGAAGAAACCCAAGTCAAAACTTTCCCTTTCTATTTGAACCAAGAGAAGGCAAAATAATGCAAAAATAAAATAGATTGGGCAGCAAACTAATCAACCAAGCAAGAAAAAAAATCAATACAAGAGACGCCAAATTTAACATAGAAAACCTCTTCGGTGTGAAGAGTAAAACCACAAGGACAGAAGGTCAACTATAATCAACAAGAGTTACAAAAGTGTCCTCCAAAATGGTCACCAACAAAGTGCCAAACAATGATCAACACAACTACGATATAGCACCAAAAACTAGAGAAACAAAAGGACCTAAAATTCACAAATCGCAGCTACTATTCATGAGCTAAAAGATGGAGCTACTCCCAAACAAATATTAGGTTGAAAGGAATACGCTCTCCGAAAATCAACTCAATCGGACAAGAAACGAATCGAGAATCGCGATTTGAAATTAGCTGCTATGACTTGCGCGAAAATATGCACTCTCTCACTTTTCTCTTTGTATTGGCTGCTATCAAACTCTTGTGATTCTCTTCAAATAATACCTAAAATAAGTCTTACATATGCAGCATAATATTGGGTTTATGGGCAAAAGTGGGTTTGTCAAATTTGGGCTAATTTTATCCACAAAGGAAAGGATGGAAGAGACAAAACCTTGGACTTTTATTCATCCATATAGGAAGGGAAAAAGGCTCAAAACAAATAAGATGTTCGTGAGTTTAATCTTGTTTGAGAGAGGGAGTGAATTTTGTTGATCTCTTCTTTGTGAAATTGATTATTTATGAAAAAAAGGGTATTTTTTGTGCTAGACACTGAATTAGTTGCATGCATTTAGTATATTGACAAATCATGACTAACACACGTAAGTTCTTGATTTAGTAATGATTAATCAATGCCTGAAGTTTGTGGTTCATAAATTGAGTGTGGAATGATCGATACTTGTTCCAAAAGTTTTCAAGATCATGTGGCATAATTGTTTTTCCGAAAATGCATGTGTTAAAAGCATACACAGTACAAGTAAAAGTTTAAAATGAGGGTGTTGATGAGTCGATATTTTGTAATTCACTATAACATATTTGATGCAAAACTACTGTCGTCAATTTTTCTTAGCTGTAAATAGATTTTTTGCTGGGAGAGACATAATTTTCATCCTTTGGAATATTTTTATGCAATTGGGTGATGTGGTGATGCTTCATAAGCATGTAGATAAGGTTTGGATGAAAATTTAGTTCAATTTCTACATTTTGAACTATTGTAGATTATCGATAATATGAATGAATTAGCTCATGAAAACAGTTATTTTACTATTTCAGTAGTTATATCAAGCTAAATCCTCAATTCTTAAGGCTATGTGATGTGTGAGTTGTATTGATTACACAATAGTATTTGAGAGAACTCATGTGATATTTTATAGTAAATTGAAAGATTATCATCATCAATATATTGAGCAATAATAATCACCCAATTATATTACTATAATTCATGCTAGCAAAAATCTAATAGCTTTTATTACTTGCAAACAAATATCAATTTTGAAGAATTGTGAGACGATTGTTTTAGTTGATTATTCAATAATCAAACAGTGTTGCTCATTTTCAAATTCCCCCATATATTTTACTTGCAAAATAAACGTGAAAATAGCTAGCAAATTAATCATACCGTAGTTTTTATTTATAGTTCATTTCCTATATGATTGGCCCCAACTCTTATTTGGGTTAATATACTTCAAATGATTATCTACACTTTCTTTATGATATGTATTTGAGTGTTATCATTCATGTAAGTTTAGGTGATTTCCTCAGGCAAGTGTTGGCCTTGTCTAAGCATAGAAATGGGGCATGATAGCATCTCCAAAATGTATATTACCTATCACCATTTTACTAAGCTTCACAAACATATATTTGTATCTACATATATGATTTCTTACTCCATTGTAAATATATAACACACTACAATAATCTTTCCCTTCTTTATAGACCGTCAACGACAATGTTATTTATCTTCTTCTTTCTTATCATCAACAATGTTGCCTTTCTCTTCAGGTTTACCATCTTCTTTCTTTCACTTTCACCTTCATTCTTTGAAATGTAAATCTTTAACCAATTAGAGTTTTGACAAAACTGAAATTCAAGTATGTGAACTTATCCAATGTTCTTTCAATATAATGAGATTGAGATAATGCTAGTTCCTGAGGAGTTTTGAGAATCGTGGTCCTAAGAGAAATCAACAACTCCTAAGTCCTTCATATCGAACTTGTTGGACAACATGCGCTTAGTATCATTTATATTGTCAATATCTTTACTCATTATTAGCATATCATCAACATAACATACAGATAATCAATGACCTCATGATTTAGAATGATTATAATGTAAACACACTTATCACATTCATTAATCTTTAATTTATTTTCCAATATTGTTTGGTCAAATTTAGCATGTTATTGTTTGGGTGCTTGCTTGAGCCCATAAAGCGACTTCACAAGTTTGCACACTTTCTCTTCTTTACCAGGAACCACAAACTCTTCAGGTTGTTTCATGTAAAATTTCTTCCTCTAACTCGTCATTTAACAAGGATATCTTTACATCTATCTGGTGGATTTTAAGATCATGCACTTCCTCTAGTGTTATTAACATCATAATTGATGTTATGCTTGTTACTGGAGAGAGTATGTATCAAAGTAGTCCAGACCTTCCTTTTGTCTATATCCTTTGTCTACAAGTCTAGTTTTATATTTGTTAATAGTCACGTCGATATTCATTTTCCTTTTAAAGATCTACTTTGATCCTAAAGGTTTTTTTTTGGGAGGAAGATCGACCAATTCCCAAGTATGATTACTGAAAAAGTGCCTGCTTCTTTCAATAAATTGACTCAGACGAAGACATAATTACTTTAAATGTTGGAGTTTCATTTTTCAATCAAGAATACCACAAAACTGGTCCTAAAGAAATGGATTCCATTAGCGATAGCTACGTCTAGGATCCTCAAGAGGTAGTATATTTTACATTGATTATTTTCGTGGTTTTTTAATTCTTTCACTTGTCGACTCACATTCCTTTTTATATGGATAAATGTGTTCAAACAACTCAGAGTTATCCGACTAAATTACCGTAATCACATAAATTTCAGGATTATCATATTTGTGAATCAAAAATCGACAGACCATACTATTCAAAGCATATCCAATAAATACACAATCCACTGTTTTGGATTCAATTTTAACCCTTTTGTGTAAATTAACCTCTACCCTGGATAGACACCCCTACACTTTGAAGTATTTCAAGTTGAGTTTCCTTCCTTTCCATAACTCATATGGAATTGATTGTGATTTTCTAAGAAGTACCCTATTGAATATCTTTTTATCCGTAAGGATGGGTTTCCCCATAAGTTTCGTGGTGAACCAGAATTGATTATCAAGACATTCATCACTTCCTTTAAAGTTCTATTCTTCTGTTCTGCCAAACCATTTGAATGTGGTGTATAAGGTGAAGTAGTTTGATGAATAATACTGTATTCCAAACATATCTCTCTAAAAGGAGATTTGTATTCTTAAACTCTATCACTCCGAATCATTTTTATCTTTAGGTTCAGTTGATTCTCTACTTCATTTTTATATTGCTTAAATCCATCAATTATTTCACCTTTACTATTAAATACCTATACATAACAAAATCAAGTGCAATTGTCAATAAAAATGCAACACCTCGAAATATGCATGACCTAGACTAGAGCCTCACCTACCTAATGATGATTAAAAATGATGTTTCTGGACCTAGACTAACCTAATAAAGTTGATCCAGAAGTATTAGAGACTTGGTGTCAAATAAAGGCCTTGACGTTTGGAAACTAGCGAAATTGAACTAATAGACATACCTATGTTTGGTGAAGGTTTTGGAGTGTCAAATAAAGTCTAAAACTTGTATAAAAGACTTTAAATAGGTAAACTATAGTATATAAGGTCCAAACGTCCAGTAACGACTCCCCAAGGACCGTCCGAAGGGTCCTTGAGGAGGATACAAACCTTGGCGAGCAAGCTGCCAAAGCAGCTTGTTGCAGCCAAGATGTGGAGTCCCTTGCATGTCGCTCAACCAACAATGGCTAGGAAAGTTTTGCCTCACAATGCGGGGCCTCCACAAGGTCCACTGTCTCAACCTGGATTTTTGAAAAAAAATATGAAATTGCCCCTGCGACGCGCAACTACTTTCCATATTCATTCACATCGTTTTTAAGTCAATTTGACTTCTCAAAAAGACCCAATTAAGTGAGGGGCATTTTTTGTAAATTAGGGGACGAGTATTTATTGGTTTTGTTTTAATCCATTTTCACTCGCTCAAATCAAATATCCGAATCAAAACCCAAAAGCTCTGACCTCTCTCTACTTTGTCTCTCAACTCAACCTCCATTAAACCGTCAAGGAAGCTTGGATAAGAAGACCAACTTCTCAACTTTTCTTCTCAAATTTTGTGAAAAAAGCTTCATTAAGGTATATGGTTCTTCACTCTTGGGATTCCTTTCCCAAAGAGGTCCTTTCAAAGTTGATTTATAAATCACACAATTCTAAGGATTTTCCTATAATAATAGGTTTTCTTCTAATCTTGAAATTAATGGTTAATTCTGATGAATTGTGATTTCCTAAGGCTAATTGAGTGTAGATTGTTGAGTAATTGATGTTAATTAAGGAAATTTCGTGCGGAACATGTCCCTTTCCCAATTTCCCCAATCATATGATCTTGTTTATGAATTGATGTTAAATGATGAATGTATTGATTGTTAGACTTATTTTATCTATTCTAATTAATTCATGAACTGCCTAGGGTAATGTATTGTTGAGATTTGATCTATTTCTTGAATAATTCATGATGAACCCTTTCCCCCTAACCCTAGGTTATGAATTGATTTAATTTGGATAGTGATGATACAATTGACCTATTTCTTGTATAGATTACTATTGTATGATGTTATTACACCTATTATTGGATGAAATTTGTTAGTTGATGGTAAGAACATGGATGATGGCTTTTGAAGGAGAATTTGTAAGGCCTTATGATCTTGAATCCTTTACTTCAATTGTGGTGGCTTGTACTTGATGATGATGTTCAATTGAAGTATTACATGTGATTAGATTATATAGGTGATGGTATAATGATGTAATTGAAATGTATTATATGATTGTGAGATTATGCTTATGATGGAATGATATAAGGTTGGTTATGAATTGCATATAGGCCTTATTATGACATGATGATGATGATGTGCTAATCTAACATGTGAGGGTTGTATTGGAAGGATGTTCTTACACAATTCCTATTGATCTAATGACTATGATATACAAGGGGTTAGTCTCCTATGACCTAAACTAAGATATGATGAATAATAAAGTCTTACAGACATTTGAAAAGGGACTCTAGCTTAGCACCGAGTGAACTACTAGTGAGGACTGTCCCTTCCCAATATGGAAAGGTGGGTTTACTATTGTACTCATGAGGTACATATTATAATTCAATGTGTATAAAGAGGGTCTCAAGTATATCTCCTAGTTCATTAAACATGTTTCCCCTATAGGAATACTAGCTAGTGGATCCACCTAAAATGCTATGTTCATGTTTTGGTACTACCTTGGCAAGTAGTCCGCCTTTTTCTTTCGGTGTAGGGTTTTGTGACACCGGATTTTACATTTAGCTCATGTGATCTATTGTGACACGAATTAGGTGAAATAGATCCTAACATGGTTTTAATGATGGTCTAAGGTCCTAAAATGGGTTAAAATGTGGTAAGGAGGCATTGTCTAAGAGTTTAGGTGAATTGGAATCAAACATCAAGAACGACCAAGATGTTCGACGAATAAGTCATTTGATGTGCCTCATATGTGTTTTTATGTGTTTATGTGTGTATCATGATCTTATCACGTCTTTATATGAGTTATAATAGTGTTTATAGGCAGAGCAAATATATCAAGTGACACCCGAGTTAAGAAACCACTCATGGGGATTTCCAACTAAGTTGCACTCCGAGATCATTGAACAAAAATCATCTTCATCTTTCATCTCTTCCACAATGTTTTCTTGACTTTTTTCTTTGTTTTTGTATTTTCTTGGAGAACTACAGTTAGAAGACTTATGACTAACCTTACCACAATTGTAACAGTTGCCATTGAATTTCTTCTTGACCCAATCTGACTTCTATTCGTTCGAATTCTTTCTCTTCTTGCCTTTGGTAGGAGCATCTTCAACAATATGAACTCTAATGATTGTTGAACTCTTATGAGACTTCTTTTCGGCGGTTTTTCATTTTCCTCAATCTTGAGCCGAATCACAAAATCTTCAAGCTTCATTTCCTTACGTTCTTGAAGTTCTTCCATGAAGGAGGTAACTTCTATATTATTGTAGCCACTTGAAAAACTTCATTCACTACCATATCCTCAACAATCAGATCATGGAAAATAAGCTGAAGCACTGCACTTGTGATCCAACAATTTTACTATCTATCATTTTATAGTCTAAACACTTTGCGACCACAAACTTTTCAAGCATGTGCATCCCACAATTCTTTCGAAGTTCTCGTTGCACTATAGACATTATATAAGTCATTCTCTAAATAACTCATAATGTAGCCCTTACATAGGAAGTCTGTTTGTTTCCATGCTTCAATAATAATGATTTTTTTCTTTCTGGCATTTCAGCAGAAGACACCGGAGTTTCTTCATTAGTAAATTTCTGTAGACCAAGAATGGTAAGCAAGAAAAATACCCGTCGCTGCCATACTTTGAAGTTCACAACAAAGAATTTTCTCGATTTCTCTGCTAGTGGTATACAAGTCCAGATTGATGCAACATCATCCACTGTAACATTATTGTTTTCCATTTATGATAAATAGATATCAATACAGACTTAGTAAGAATAACTTAAAATGCAAACTTCGTAGAAGTATAAACTCGTGAAGGTTTTTGCCTAAACCAAAAACAGACATAAACAATAAATAATAATTTCCTTAAAATTGTTGCCAAATCTGTGTTTAAAAATTAAAGTACTGATTAACAAAAACTTTGTAGAAACACAAAGTTACCAAAGTTTCCAATAATCAGTGAAGAACAAAAATTAACTAAAAACTAAATTTGTAAACTTATAAAAATCTGAAAAAAGAAAAACAGAATAAGAAGATCAATTCCACTGAATGCATGGTGTCCCCTTAAAAAATTATTAATCCCCTAGTATCTGAGGTTTGATTTGAAATATGTCATCCAACGATAGAATGATCTCAATCACCAGTTTATTGATACCCAAAACTCTGGTTTCACTGAGCCACTCAACAACATTAAAGTACACGAAAAATATTTGTCTAGAAGAAGAAGAAGAAATCAAATTTTTTTCGTAAGGAAAAAGTCTGAAGAATTTTTGGTATTTATAGGCAAGAGGTACCATTTTCTGAAAGGTTGCAACCTTTCAGAATCTAGACGGGTATTCTTGAAAGTTTGCAACCTTTTAAATGATCATGACTATTCATGAAAGTTTCAAACTTTCAAAAAAGTAATTTCCAACGGTGGAAAATTCAAAATAAAACACGAAAGAATGTTAATAAAATAGGTCGTGTGGATTCGAGTCGGGTCGAAATGTTTCGGTTAAATAACTAAATAATTGAAATGTTCTTGTCCATTTAATTGAATCTAATTAATTAAATAAGTAGTAAACTAAAAAGTAAAAACAAAGGTTTGTCTAATAATTAATCTTTCAATCGAGCAGTTTTCAAAGCCAAAGCTAAAGCTGAGTGAGGACGATGGTGGCGGTGCAAGGGGATATCTCTTTCAATCCTTTTAACAACTAATAAAAGTGTTTCTCTATTTAAAGATATGTATTTTTCTTTCCACCACCAATGAGGGAGAAATGTCATTTTTAAAGTATATGAGAATCTTTTCCAATTCTCTTTTCATCTTCCCTCTATTTCCCATTAGCTCTTGCTAAACCCAACAATTATTATACTCAACAAATCATAGAGTCTTAATCATTAGATTCTTCAATAATAATAGCAGATAGTATTAAATAAATAGTATAAAATAATATTAGTATTTACTGTGTACTAATCCTAGTCCTATTAGGATTAGTACTCCTTAATCCTAGTCATATTAGGATTAGTACTCCTTCCTATATCTCCTATATATATCTCCCATGTATTCCCTTATTAGGTTAACACTTCAATACAATCAATATTCCTTCATGGTATCAAGAGCCAGAAAACCTAGATCTTCTTTTCTCTAGGTTTTTTTTTTCTCTCTTTAGGGCACCGATCGTTCCCTCTCTTCTCTTGGGCGGCGGCAGCCATGACAACCGAGGTGGATCCTCTCTATTCACTTCCTTCTGGCGTTAAACTCCTTCTCAGGCATCTTCATGCCCTGATTCCCAAAAAAATATCATACATAAATTACCCTACATGGAAAATCACCGTTCTTACAGCCCTTGAGGCCAATTACCTTCTCAAATACGTCGATGGAAGCACAGAACCGCCGCCGGCAATCATCACCGCCACAGAGAAATCAGAAAAAATCAATCTGGTCCATGCCGCCTGGAAAGCCGTGGATGGCCAGATCCGATCATGTTTGATTGCGGTCATCTCTCCCACGGTTCAGAAACACGTCCAATCCTACACAACTGCTTCAGCCCTGTGGACGGCCCTCGCAACACGCTATGCATCAATTTCCCACTCTCATATTTTTCAATTGCGTGATCGTCTCCACACAATTACCAAAGGCACGAAAACTATGGCGGAGTATTTAGACGAGGTCTCCACCATCATCACAGCCCTCGACACCTTGAACGAAATCATTCCCGAAAAAGATCTCATCATGTGCGTCGTTCGGGGGCTCCCATCAGCTTACTCCTCCATTAAACAGGCGGTTCGCATCAGTCCGACGCCCGTTGACCTGGCTACTCTCTCCTCGTGGCTAAAAAGTGAAGAAATCAACGTGGATCTGGAGAGCAAACTTCTTCTCCGAGAAGCCGCTGTTATGGAGCATGCCACCACCCTCACCGCAAGCCAGAACTATCGCGGGGGGCATGGTGGCGGCCGGCAGGGGAGCCACGGCGGCTACGGCAGAAACAGCGGAGGCCGCGGGCGCGGCGGTTGGTAGGGCAGTCGTCCGCCGTACGACGGTCAGCAGCACGGCAGCAACAACAGCCTGCAATCCTTCGGCAGCGGCGGGCAGTCATCTTCCAGCGGCGGGTAGGGCACTTACGAGCGGGATCGTCCAACTTGTCAAATCTGTCAGAAAACAGGACACACCGCTGTTCGTTGCTGGTTTCGGTATGAGGAGAGCCGAAATAGTGATAACCGTGCCAATTATGCATCTCAAGCCAGCCCTTCCTCTGAATGGCTGTTGGATACTGGGGCCAACATGCACGTTACTTCTGATCTATCCAAGCTTAACGCTCAAAATCCATATCATGGCTCCAATTGTATTACTGTTGGCAACGGTGAGTCCCTTAATATTTCTCACACTGGCACAGGAACCATTAAAACGCCCACCGCTATCTTTCACCTAGGTAACCTTACCCACGTCCCTTCTATTAAAACCAATCTCCTTTCAGTTCACCAATTCACAAAAGACAATAATTGCTCACTCTTGTTCACCTCTAATGATTTTCAAATACTAGACAATACTACCAAGAGGGTGATTTTTAAGGGCCCCTGTGAGCATGGTCTCTACGTTCTTCCTGGAACAAGTTCGTCTGCCCACCCAATTTCAAAAAGCGTTCCTGTGGCTCCGGTGTCTCTTTCGGCTGATGGCCACAGTCTGTTGTGGCACAGTCGTCTGGGTCACCCGTCTACTCAAATAATAAATTCTTTAATGTCTCAATTAGGTTTTTCTTCCATTCATGTAAACAATTGTGACTCCTGTTCAATTGCTAAATCTCATAAATTACCTTTTACTTTATCTGAGAAGCGTACAACTGCACCTTTTCAACTTATTCATTCTGACATATGGGGTCCTACTGCTGTTGCTTCATTTGCTGGTTTTCGCTATTATATTTGTTTTGTGGATGATTTTACAAAATACACTTGGTTGTACCCACTAAAACACAAATCACAGGCATACACCACCTTTGTCACTTTTGAAAAAATGGTCAAAACACAATTCAATTCTCATGTTAAACTTTTTCGAAGTGACAATGGAAAGGAATATGTAAATAACATCTTTGGCCAGTTTCTGCAATCCCTGGGAATTATACATCAAACCTCCTGTCCATACACTCCCGAACAGAATGGGGTGGATGAGCGTAAGCATCGCCATCTCATTGAAACGGTGGTTACTCTTCTACATCAATCTCATCTCCCTGTCTCCTTTTGGGTAGAAGCTCTAGCCACCGCAAACTACCTCATTAACAGAATTCCCAGTCACACCCTCTCCAACAAATCACCCTATCAACTCCTTTACCAAGAACTTCACAATTATACCAACCTCCGCGTCTTTGGGTGTCTTGCCTACCCTTGGCTACGCCCTCATATTACTCACAAATTACAACCCCGATCCCGTCCTTGTATTTTTTTGGGCTATCATCCTACCTCCAAGGGTTATCGCTGTCTTGACCCACAAACTCATAAAGTCTACATATCTCGTCATGTCAAATTTGTCGAAAATGAGTTTCCCTACGAGTCTATTTCCTCCTACACAAATACATCATTCATTGGCGTCCTTCCCCTTTTTCCAACATACTCACAGGGTCCCTCACCACCTTCCCCCACACCTCCACCCACTACCCAACCACCCCTCATCACCCCTTCGACCGTCACCCACAATACACCCGCAACCACCACCCACACTCACAACCAACCCGAACCACCCCATACCCTCAACATCTCCAGCCCGATCCGTTTTGGGTCCTTCCCGGCCACCCTCGAATCACCACCGCCCGTGCCACCCCCTTATACTCATCCCATGTTAACCCGTGGCAAAGCCGGTTTCCTTAAACCCAAAACCTTTTAGGCTACCATACTACCAAATACACCCCTTCCCGATAGTGAACCAACAACCTACTATGTTGCCTCAAAAAATGCTTATTGGCGTCATGCTATGGATGACGAGTTTAAGGCTTTGACTGATCAGAAAACTTGGGTTCTTGTACCTAAGCCCCATGGGCGGCACCCAGTGGGCTGTAAATGGGTGTACAAAATTAAACACAATGCAGATGGCAGTATTTCCAGGTACAAGGCTCGTTTGGTTGCTAAAGGCTACAATCAGGATTGTGGGCTTGATTACTCCGAGACATTCAGTCCTGTTATTCGGCAGGAAACCATTCGCCTGGTACTGTCACTCCCCGTGCGCAACAATTGGCTCATCAATCAGTTAGATGTTTCCAATGCTTTTCTTCATGGCATGCTTAATGAAACTATCTACATGACGCAACCACCTGGCTATGTTGATCCCCGCTTCCCTCAACATGTTTGCAAACTCCAGAAGTCTCTGTATGGGCTCAAGCAAGCCCCCCGTGCTTGGTACACACGTCTGAAAACGTTCCTCCAGGGACTCGGCTTCACGTGTTGCGTACACGACACGAGTCTGTTTACTCGACATTCAGCACACGGTACAGTCATTCTTCTTTTCTATGTAGATGATATCATTATTACAGGCTCTACTGCAACTCTCATTCAGGATGTCACTCGAGCTATGCATACTACCTTCAAAATGAAGGACCTTGGCCCGTTAAATTATTTTCTGGGAATGGAGGTTTCTCGGACAGGCAGCGACTTGTTTCTTCATCAGTCAAAATATGCTCGAGATCTGTTGCGGAAAGCTGGACTGGAAAAATGCACCAGTCAACCAACACCGATGGCAGTCTCTTCGTCTATGAATGGAGCCGACATCCCCTTTGCCGATATCACCCACTTCCGCAGCCTCATTGGGGCTCTACAGTATCTGGCCATTACCCGTCCTGACATCCAGTTTGCTGTCAACCGAGTTGCTCAGCGCATGCATCAACCAAGTGAACATGATTACCATTGTCTAAAACGCATTCTCAGGTACATTTTTGGCACTCTTGGTCGTGGTTTACTCATTCGACCCGGGGACTTGGAGCTTCGGGGTTTCTCAGATTCAGATTGGGCGAATGATAAAAATGACAGAAAATCTACATCGGGGTTTCTCGTTTTTTTGGGGCCGAACCTGATCTCCTGGTGTACAAAAAAACAACCCAAGGTCTCTCGGTCCTCGACTGAAGCTGAATACCGCGCTCTTGCTCTTCTTGCTGCTTAGACCATGTGGGTCACATATATTCTTCGCGAACTCCGCGCCACTCACACTGTTCCTGCTCTCTATTGTGACAACAAATCAACCATCTGTGTGGCCAAGAATTCCTTCCTACACACCAGAATGAAGCATGTTGTACTCCTTCCTATATCTCCTATATATATCTCCCATGTATTCCCTTATTAGGTTAACACTTCAATACAATCAATATTCCTTCAAATAACATAAACAACATAATCAAATTAAGGTGTTGTAATATATATATATTTTAATATACGTACATTATCTATTTCCTTTCCATACATTTTAAATTGATTCGCAATAGCAAACACTTCCGAACAGTAATTCAAAATGGATTTAGATTGTTTAATTTTTTTTTAACTTCAAAATCAGTCCTTGGAGTTCGAAGGTTTACCTTATTCATTTCATATATTTCCTTACAAGAATATTGTAAAATCTCTAAGCTCAATGAGAAGGGCATTCAAACATTGGTGAATGAGAGTGAGAGCTTGTTGAACTTTCTTTCTTATCTTTTGTAAATACATCTTTTAAATTTGGAGGTAGAGTTTCCTCTCATATCAGATTTTGTGTTTCTTTGTCTACAATTTCCACACATATTAAGAGCGAGAATTACATTCATACATAGATACTATTTCTCAAAAATTTACTTTATGACACTGGGTGTACAATAAAATAGTGGACCACTATTTTTCATGGTTCTGATACCATATTTTTGAAAAAAATAACACTGCCACCCAGAAAAAATATAATGTATGCTACATACTCAGAGGATAACTATAAGTTCAATACTTTTATCGGGCTGAAAATTAACACCCTGATAGAGTAATATAAAACTATTGATTAGAGCTAGGGAGTGTCCGAAAATTACTATAAACATATAATCAATTAAATATTATTTGGTAATGATCTCCAATTAAATACTTAACTATAAACATCCTAAAAACAATTATTTGTATATTCTCACCAGTAAAATAATGATTTATCCTCACTTATCTTTTCATTTATTTATATTTACATTTTAAGACTTTTTAGTAATCATTTTCAAGTCATTATAATAACTCCTTATGTTACCCACTTTGAATTACTTTCATCTTTCAAATGTTATTACAAAGATATCCTGCATTGACAATTCCTTGTTGTTTTATTGTCAGTTGCTTAAGTGTAATAGGTGTTTTCTAAATACAAGTATTTCTTTACGATATAGAAAACATGGAGAGGATAGTCCAAAAGTTAGAATTTATTTCTAGTAATTGTGGATCGTTTGATTGTTAAAAAATTAATTGTTTTACTTATATATCATATGAATAGTATCAAATTATTGGATACGTCTCCTTTCTATTTTCTTGCGTTTTTTTAACTTGGATTGGAAATATATAGAGTATGTGAAAATTAATGGCTAAGATATAATTGATTAAATAAGATTCAATTTTGATTTACGTAATTAATATTTCATAAAAAAAAAAAAAAGCAATGCTACAATCACAGCATTATAGTATTCGTCCATAAATAAAATTGTAAAAACTTTTTTCTTTTCTTATTTTTTTCCTAAGTGTATTAATTACTGTTTCTAAATATTGAATTAATATTAAATTGCAATATTGTTCTCTTTAAAATTAGTTATCACATATAATTAATAGCAATAATACTCACTTGGGAAAAAATTTAGAAAAAGAAAAAATATTTTATAATATATTTATGGACAAAAAAACAGAAGATAATACTAGTAGGAAAAGAGATATTTTAAAAAAAAAATATTGATTATCTTAACCATAACTAGAATATTATGTCAATCAATTAAATTTTAAACATTAAGTTTGGCCTACATGACTAATGTTTTATCCAATTTAAGAAAGAGCTTGGGGAAATGGAGAGAAATCGGATTCTGAATTCTTACCTGATGCACCTCCAGTCCTTAGTTCGAAGGTTTCTTACATCTGATGATGTTATTTTCTTCTTTTTATTGATCAAGTTTTCCCAAACTCAAATGAAATTTGATGTTGAGTTACATTCTTGAAACAGAGGTTGTCAATTCGGATTGAGGCCATTCTTGCGGAAAAACTAATTTTTTTTTACATATAGCGAAGCTCAGAATTTAATTCGATTTTCCAGATGAACAGTTTTGTTTGTTTTCCTTATTTTATTCTTAGTTAAATTATTTGGTATGTTGTATAGACTTGAAACTTGTTTGATTATTAGTATTTTGGGCTCTTGATTATTTTAGTTTGAGTTTATTTACTTGATTCATTCTTTTGAGGACCAAAATCATATTTGCGGTAGAGTTCTGAAAGAGTTGGCTTGCTCCTTTTAGAATCGAACTCAATAAAAGATGAATTAATATGAAGATCTTATTGGAAGATAATTATGCATTAGTACAAAATAAAAGGCCAAGAAAGTATCTTTGTAGGCGAAATTTAAGTAAATCATAAAATGTTTTATATGTTTTTGACACATAGTGGTGTCATGGATGACATTTATAGGAAGAACTCAGTCGTATGAATACCTAGCTCTTTTCTTATTTGCATGACACCTCTCACTTGTCTTCTCACCTTCTAAGGCATTTGATCTTCTATCTCTTGTAGTATTTCATTTTATTCTTTTGGAATGAAATCAATATTAGTGCAATTATTCTCAGGTGGATGTATGATAATTTTAATTTGAAACACGTTAAATATTGATGTACTTCCTTGTTCTTTATTTCCACTTTTCCACTAACAATTGATATCATAGCCAAGGTTCTGTTTGAATATGCTCTGTGGTTGCAACACCGACGGAGCTTTCACAATATAAAAAGAATTACTTTGGTTTTCTATATTTCCAATTCATTATAGTAGTAACGATGGCTTCCATGAAATATGAAATTGATATATTTAGAGCGCAACAACTACAATATCAGGAAAATCCAGATGATAGTGTCACTACAGAAGGAAGGTTCAATCCATGCTATTGACGTAAAGTATGACAAGAAGACGATTGAATGACATGCATTGTGTGTGATCCAACTATCACTTGCACCTAACATACTTTGTGAAGTGAGTACAAGTACTAAGGAGACAACCAAACAATTACCACGACTGGTCAGTGACAACAAGGATATTGTTAAAATGACATTTTCACATATTTAAGATGGATTCAGGTACTTAGTTGCACGACCATCTACATGCATTCACCAAACTTGTGATGGACTTACAAACAACTGGAATTAAATAGGATCTGAAGATGATTACATGTGATGCTAAGAATTATATAATGCATAGAAAGTAAACTATCATTCTTGAGCAAGTGCGGCAAGCACTTAACTCTTGTGATGTGCGGAGGCATTTTGAAGGAGACAAAGGTGACGAAGCTAGTGAGATACTTGTGAGAGGTCGTACTAGCCAACAGAGAGATATTAAAGTCTCATGTGAACGAGAAGAATGTAGAGCATTGGGGTTGTCACAAGAAGAGACATTTTGAACGATATTGCCCTATGTAAAAGTCCGAAGACATGGCGCGCCTGTCTATTGTTGAGAAAGTACATGATTTTGATGATAATTATTTACTAACAACATCATGCAATAATGGATTCTATGATAAGAAATGGGTGTTGGACTATGCAAATTAAATTCCAAAGAGAGTAGTTCAACAACTATGAAACATGTGGAGGAATCATACTAATGGGTAATAATGAAACTCGTAAAATAGTTAGCATTGGTTCAGTTCACATTCGTTTCCATAATGGAATAATAAGGACTTTTACAGAAGTTTGTCATGTTCCTGATCTGAAGAAGAATTTGATATCCCTTGCTACTTTTGATAAATAGAGCTATAAGTACATAAGCGAATGACGAACTATAAAAGTGACTACACAGTCTTTAGTCATGTCGAAGGAGAAGATGGAGGAAAACCTCTACACACTTGTGGAAAGAAATATTATTGGCTTTGTAAATACATCTACAGTGCAGTTATCTAATGATGACAAGGAAAAACTATGACACATGAGACTAGGCCATATGAGCACATGAAGACTAGAGACGTAGAGAAACCACAACCTTTTGTATGGTGAAAAGATCAACATACACTTTAATTTTGTAAGCGTTGCATCTTAGGGAAGCAAAAAAAGGTCAGCTTCAGCACAAGCAAGCAAAAGATGGAAGGGGTGCCAGACTACATCCATTCTGATTTGTGGAGTCCCTCTATGCTTCCAACGGAGGGAGGAAATAATTATCCTCTCACATTCATTGATGATCTTTCACCAAAGGATTGTTTACGTTTTTTGAAGGCAAAAGGTGATGTTTTTGAAGTATTTAAAGAGTGGAAAATTTTTTTGGTTGAAAATCAAATGAAGATAAAAGCAAGTATCTTCGCATAGACAATGGCTTGGAGTTTTCGTAGTGAAGAGTTCAGCGAGATTTGCAAGGTTCAAGGGATCGCAAGACATAAGACAGCCAGGCACACATCATCCAACTAGAGTTGTCGAGAGAATAAATCTAAATCTTATTAAGAAGGTTTGTTGTATGGCCTTACAAGCCAATATGTCCAAAGTATTTTGGGTTGAAGCAGTTCATACTGATTCTCATATTGTCAATCGATCTCCAGCATCAACAATTGACTTTAAGACTCAAAATGAGGTATGGTAAGGTGAACCTCTAACTATTTATACCTATAAATATTTAGGTGTTTAGCTTATTATCATGTTAAATAAGGAAAGTTTGAACCAACGGATAAAAAAGTCATATTCATAGGGTCTGTAGATACAATAAAAGGGTAAAAAGTTTGGTGTTTGTCTTTACTCAAATTTGTAGATAGTATTAATAGTATATACTTGATACTTGTAGTTTATATGGAGTTATCAAGAATCAGAACAACAAGTAGGTGGACCTACCAAAGAGAGGGATCAAGATACTCAAGTTGATGAGTCAAAATATTCAGATCTTGAAGAAGTTGTTGTCGATGAACCGTAACACAATTGCAAAGGGAAGGGACAAAAGGCAAATACGAAAATCAGAATGTCTTATAGATCTAGAAAATCAAATTGCATATCCGTTCGTAGCTACATAAGAAGAGATTAAGGATCTTGAGTCCTCCTCATATGTTGAAGAAAATTCATGCAAAAATGTTACACAATGGTAGTTATCCATGATGTAAAAATTTGAGTCTCTTCACAAAAATGAGACATGAGTCTTAGTTAAAAGGTCAAAGGGAAAGAAGACTATTGGATGCAAATGGGTCTACAGAAAAAAAAAAAGGTTATTCTACAAATAAGAGATGTTAGGTTCAAAACGAGATTTGTTGCAAAGGGTTTCAGTCAGAAGAAGAGAATTGACTAAAATGAGATCTTCTCTCCAGTCGTGAAGCATAGCTCAGTTCACATGCTACTAGCATTGGTTTCATAATTTGATTTATAACTTCAACAACTTAATTTCAAAACTGCTTTCTAAACTTCTTTCTTACATGGTGATCTACAAGAGAATATACATGGATCAACTTGAAGTTTCCTAGCTGAGGAAAAAGTAAATCATGTATGACAACTGAAAAGATGTCTTTGTATGGTTTTAAGCAATCCCCAAGACAATGGTAAAAGAGGTTTGATGCATTCATGACTACACATGGGTTCTCGAGGAGTGCATTTGAGATTTGTGTGTATCATAAGATGATGTTTACTCACACTATGATTTATATATTATTGTATATTTATGATATGCTTATTGTTGCTAACAATATGAGAGAGATAAATATTTTTAAGAAACTGTTGAAAAAGGAATTTTACATGAAGGATTTGGGAGTTGCAACGAAAATCCTTGGAATGCAGATTTCAGGAGAAGATAATGTTGTACATCATTGTTAAAAGAGGTACACCAAAAATTTTCTTGAGAGATTCAATATGCATATAAGAAAGAATGTAAGTAAACCGTTAGATGGTCATTTCAAGATTTCAGATTTACAAATGCTCCAGTCTATGGATGAGGTGGAGCATATGTCAAAGGTTCCTTATGAGAGAACAATAAGCAACATTATGTATGCTATGGAGTGCACACGTCCAGATATTGCCAAACCTATAGATGTGGTAAGTATGTATGGAAAATATAGAAAAAAAGGCATAGTGAAGTTGTAAAGTGGATATAGAGAAATCTCAAAAAAATTCTTGATGTTGGCTAACCTTTCGGAAAAGAGAAGGTATTTCAATTTTTGGTTATTTAGATTCTGACTAGACGTGGGTAGTTGATATAAGGAGTCTACAAACCCGATACATCTTTAGTCTCTTTTGTATTGCTTTAGTTTTAAATCGACTATACAACCAATTATCGCTTTGTCTAAAAGGTCGTTAAAATATATGCCACCAAAAAAAGCAGTGAAAGGAGCTATCTGATTGAAAGGTTTGATGAAAGAATTAAGTTTGTTTCACCCGAAATCAACTCTATGATGTGATAATCAAAGTGTTATTCATTTGATTAAAAATCAAAGATTTCATGAGCACACCAAACACATTGATGTCAGATTCCATTTGATTTGAGTTGTTGTTGAAGAGAGATCTATAAAGGTTGACAAGATTATCACAGTCGATAAAGCCACAAACATGTTGACCAAAATAGTCTCGTTTTCCAAGTTTGCACACTACAAGGACTTTGTGGGAGTATGTGTCAATTGGTGTAACTCTGAGATAACAACTACTACGTGGAGCTAGTATATTCAACGAATGCTTGATTCTTCTAGTTTCTTACAACGGAATTTGCGAGTTAGCTTAGAAGTTTTGGGTGGAGTTATTTATAGGCATGTTCGGTACACAAATCAAGGTTATATTTAGGTAAACCATAAAGTGGTTTCACATGTTTAACCTTAACATTTTGACACAAATTGAAGAATTCATTTCTATAAATAGGTAGCTCTTCATTTATTTTCATGGCAACCTCTCACTTGCGTTCTCACCTTCTAAGGCATTTAATCTTCTCTTGTGTAGTATTTCACTTGTGTTCCTTTGGAGTGAAATAAATAATTGTATAGTTGTTCTCTTGTGTATGTAGAATCATTCAAATTTGGACCACGTTAAATATTGATGTTCTTCCTTGTTCTTTATCTTTACATTTCCACTATCAGTTCTAAATCATGGGAGGTGTTGGAATTAATGCATCTATGTTTAGTCTTCCGAAATTTTCTCTTAATTTTTCAAGAAGTCTTTTTCAAATTTTGTAATACATGTATCTAGTAAATTGTGATACATGTATTTAGTTATTTGTACAAGACTTTTGATTTAAATTATTACTACTATAAATAGAGACATAGTTGATGACTGTAATCATCTAGTGTAGCCTTAAGTAGCCTATAATAAACTTGAGTATTCTCTAAAGATACTTTTTCCTCTTATATTTCCTACAAGTTGGTATCAGAGCAGTTTTTCGTTCTTAATCTGGTGTTAGGTGAAGAAAAAAAATATGGATCCAAAACAAATGAAGGTGTTGATTCTTCAATTATTCATTTATTGATGGAACTGATTTTGAATACTGGAGGATAAGAATGAGAAGACATTTGAAAGATGAAGATTTGAGTACTATTATTGCAAATGGATTTGAAGAGCCAGACAAAGATGGTGAGCATACATCAACAGAGATGAAAAATCTTGAGGCTAAGTATCGTCAAGATGCAAAACCCTTGAGCAAAATCAAAATGGGAGTCTCAAGAGCATAGTTTGCGAAAATTGCTACTTGTGAGACTGCAAAGGAAGCTTAAGATTCGCTGAAAACTGAGGTGTATGGTGAGGAAAAGGTACGCACTATAAATCTTCAAACTGTAAGAAGAGAGTTTCATAATTTGAAGTTGATAGAATATGAAAAAATTGATGAATATTAGGCAAGAGTCATGAGTATTGTTAATGAAATGAGAAATCATGGTGATACAATTTCTGATTAACAAGTTGTGGAAAATATTCTAATAAGTGTCATTGAAAAGTATTAGTACATTGTTGCTATCACTGAGGAGACGAAAGATCTTTCTAAGTTTTCCATTAAAGAGCTAGTTTGATCATTTCGTACAAATGAGTGGCGAATATTTGTTCATGAAGATCAACCCAAAGAGAGGCTTTCCAGTCTAAAACAAATGAGAATTCTAAAAAATTCTAAAAAAATCATCAGAAAAATAATCACAAGCAAAAAAACAAGCAGGATCATGATGGTTCTTCCAAGAAGGTTGAAGAAAAATGTGAGGAAAAAAATCTAGTCTTTTTTGTAAAGTTTGTAAAAAGACTAATCACAATGCAGAAAAATGTTGGCACAAAGGCAAGCCCCAATATAACTTTTCTAAAAAGATTGGCCACATTGAAAAGGATTGCTAGCACTAGAAACGGGAGCAAGCAAATTTTTGTGAAAACAGGAGGAAAAAGGGAAGAAAATCTTTTCTTTGCTTCTAAAT
Source organism: Solanum chilense (assembly GCA_032847665.1). NCBI lineage: Eukaryota > Viridiplantae > Streptophyta > Magnoliopsida > Solanales > Solanaceae > Solanum > Solanum chilense. The sequence goes on along the minus strand of JAPDHL010001909.1, from coordinate 2,826,627 downwards.
CTTGTGATTCAACAAAAAGCAATGAATGGTATGTTGATAGTGGTTGTAGTAATCACATGACTGGAGATGAAAAGACTTTCCTATAAATTAATAATAGCATCACTACTAAAGTGAGAATGGGGAATGGAGCCTTAGTTGATGCAAAAGATAAAGGTATCATTTCGATCAACATAAAAGGAAGCGCGGTAAGCAAATTCATGATGTTTTTTATGTTCCTGACTTTGAAAAAATATGCTTAATATTGATAAACTCATGGAAAATGGTTATTCTCTTGTGTTTAGAGATAATTATTGCAGGGTTTATGATAAAATTGAGCCACATCAAATCATTGTTAAAATAAAGATGATAAAAATAAATTACCTTTGCAATTCCATTACAATGCATTAAAAATGAAATTGTAGATGATTCATGACTTTGGCACAAAAGATTTTTGTCACTTGAATTTTGATGGTTTGAAACTTCTCGAGCAAAAAGACATGGTGCAAGACCTTCATGAGATACATACTGAGGTGGATCCATGTAAAAGTTGTATAATAGGAAAGCAACATAGAAAGTCGTTTCCAAAAGGTTTTCTTGGAGACCAAGGGTACTTTTGAAACTAATCCATACCGACATTTGTGGACCAATGAAGGCTCCATCTCTTGGAAGTAAAAGGTATTTTCTAATCTTTATTGATGATTTCTCAAGAATTACTGGGGTTTATTTCTTGAAAGAAAAGTCAGAAGCATTTGCTACATTCAAGAAATTTAAAGCCCTTGTTGAAAAGCAAAAACATTGCAGCATCAAAACCATTCACAATGATAGAGGAGGTGAAAACACAAGTCAATAATTTGAAGAATATTACAAAGATGAAGGCATTCAGAAGCAACTTATCGCGGGGTATAGTCCTAAAAAAAATGGTTATCTGAAAGAAGAAATAGAACAGTTGTTGAAATGGCCAAAACTATGATTAATGAGAAAGGATTGCCAAAATATTTTTGGGCAGAAGCAGCGCATACAACAGTGTACATTCTCAACAGTTGCCCGACAAAGACACGAAAGGACAAGACACCAGCTGAATCTTGGAGTGGAGGGAAACCTTCTGTAAGTCATTTTAAAATTTTCGGGTGTATTTGTTATTCTCATGTACCTGCTGAGAAAAGAACAAAATTGGATTAAAAAAGTCAAAATGTATATTTTTTTGGTTATAGTAATGTGATAAAAGATATAGGCTTTTCGATGTCAAAACTAATGAACTTGTTGTTAGTAGAGATGTCATTTTTTATGAAAAAACAACATGGAATTGAAAGGATAAAAAGATAGAGAATAATGCTATCATATATTCAAGTCAAGAAGAGGATGAAAAAGAGGAAGATTTCAATCAAGGGGGAGAAATCCCAAATTCACTTGTTGACATCTTCACCGAAGCACTTCCTAGAGGAAAAATTTGCTATCTTCGAGAACACATTAGAGTTATCAAGCAAATGCATTAAGGGGGAGTGTTGGAATTAATGCATCAATTTAGTCTTCGGAAATTGTCTCTTAGTTATTCAAGAAGTCTTTTTAGAATTTTTTAATACATGTATCTAGTAAATTGTGATACATGTATTTAGTTATTTGTGCAAGACCTTTGATTTACATTGTTACTAGTATAAATAGAGATATAGTTGATAATTGAAATCATCTCAAGTGGCCTTTAGTAGTCTATAATAAACTTGAGCATTCTATAAACATACTATTTTACTTTCATATTTCCTACATGGGGATCAAGATCAGCAAGTAAATGCAATGAAAAAAATCACGTGAAAAAATTGTGCTACATACTTTGGGGTAAAGCTTGCTAGTAGCTTGTGTTTCCTTGCGATTCCTTTGACTACTTCATGTGTAATTATCAAGTGATCTGCTGCTTTACCACAATTAGTGTATCCCAAAACTATTTCAAATTGTCCTTTCCCACTTTCTGAGTGTAGCTGCATTCTAGAAGGAAGAACCATGAAATAAAGGAATATAGAATACTACAAATAATAAAATTTATAAGTTATATTCAAGTTATTATTCATCTTATACAGATAAAATAGAGAAAACATTAGAGTTCCCGAGTTATTAAAAAAACATTTAATGTATTAAAGTTAACAAAAAACTTTCTTAAATATTTTATTGAACAAACAATTTCATTCCAAAGTTACATTTTCTGTCTAAAACTAATGGGGTACACATTCGTATGCATAACCAAAGGTGAATTCATGATTTGAAGATGATGGGCACTATTAAATGTGGATACATATTAGTTGAGTCTACCAATACTTCATAGGAAAATATGATCAAACAAGTATAAAATCGAGTTAATATATAAATAAAAATTTAACAAAATTCTACATAATTCACTCTATGATTAAATGGCCTTGACTCTTAGTGTACACTTTGTCAATGCTAGTTCAAATCTCAGTTGAGATTTTTTAATATACTTTTCTTTAAAATATTGATAAAAAGAATATGCAACATCTAGAATCAAATCGGGATACACGACTTACAAGAAGCCCAACAAATAGTGTTGAACCACTATACCAACTCAAGTTATTTGGTCAATGTGGAGTTTTTGGCCAAAAACATCATTTAACTATGCTCCAAACTTAAACTACATCAACTACATCCTTAAAGTATTATTCTTACCTTAAAACATTCTTAAAGTATTATTCTTACCTTAAAACATCCTTCAAGTATTTTAAAATAAGTAATTTTTATCCTTTTGTTAGATATTGTCAAAAAACTAATGGATTTTACGAAAACATGAGCAGTTAATGTGACTATCAACAAAACTTACTTTGCATAATTTCATTACCTGATACAAGAAGTTATTGAAAATATATAAAAAATCTTAGACATTGTTGCTTATAAAAACTAAAAATGATTAGAAAAAGTGTGAGCGTACATAATTGTCTTTTTCGTAACGGAAAGAAGCTGGAGATTAATTATTTTTATCTTTTTCTTAACCAATTAAATCAATAGATTTGTAGGTCAATCTAACATTGAAGTGACAAAAATATTGATTTTGTCTCGTATTTGAGTTTCATTCTACATTATTAGAAGCAGAAGTTTCTATCAAATGTTGCTTCTAGCATATTCAACTGAGAAGAAATATATTTAACTAATAATATTTTTAATGAAAATTACATGAAAATAAATGAAAAATGGTCAAATTAAAAGTTTTTCAGAATTCTTAACTCAATTACGAAAATATTCACGATAATATTCTTGGAATATCTAAGAATAATAATTATGAACGGACGACTTAATTTTTGTGGGATATATTGGTTAGTATTATGAGAAATTCAAGTAGAAGAATGAAAATTGCTCACTTTAAAATACTTGAAGGATGTTTTATGGTAAGAAGGATACTTTAAGGATTTACTTTAAGATTGGGGTATATTAAAAGGATGTTTTCTGCTAGAAATGATGTTTTAAGGATGTAGTTTAAGTTTGAGGTATAGTTAAAGGATATTTTTGGTCAAAAAATCCTTCAATGTGTACATTTAGTTTTATGATCCTTATTTTGAATATATGTGTATATACACACAATGTTTTTCAAAATTAGCGAGTACACCTGCATCCATTACTTCAAAGGTGTGTCCGTCTTATGTTCATAGCAAATGATTTTTTATCTGAAATAGCAAAAAAAAGAGCAATGTCATCCCTATCAATCGCACTAATTCCAATTCTAGAAAGGGCTTCAATCTATTGCGTGTTAATTTGCCTGAATTTCTTACCACAAATAATTAATTTCCTTTTAGAAAAAGGTTTAAGATTTGACTAGTCATTTTCTTGTAGGAAAATGTATATGACTCTATAAACAAAGGTTCTTTCCTTCTTATATGATCAACATTGACAATTTAGTCCTAGGATTTTAAGAGTTTTGGTTATGAGGGAGAATTTGTGAACCTCCTTATATTCTGATTAAATGCTCTTTACTCTTTCATTTGTAGCTGGATTAGTCCTTCAGTTTGGCTAACTTGAAACAGTTTAGATTCACTAAGCTTCATCTGAGTGTTATATGCTCTTAGTTCCTTGATTACTTATAAAATAAAATGAAAATTTTGAATCACCACATACGGTCCCTCGATCTTATTAGATTAGTAGTAGTCGTGGAAGTTATAGTAGTCCTAGAAGAGTAAGCTAGAAGATGACCAATCTCCTCTTCATGATTCATGATTGGTGTCGACTTGGATGACATCTGATTAACTAGCACAGGAGAATGAGTCTTCGCAGGTCATTTTTTATCTTATGAGGCAAGTCGCTTAGAACACATGAACGACTTAGAATCGGTACCGCCATCCACGTTCAAAGAATAGATGCAACTAACATACGACCAAGTAGATTTCGTGGGTTAGGAGGCTGCCTTTAAGTGATAGTTGGGCCCTCATTTCATATAAAGGAAAGCAGAAGTGTCGTGTTGATCACATTCAATTGATAGTTTTCACCTCTTTGAGCTTAGGTTAGCAAGAAGTCATCCCCGAAGAAAGAATGAGTCTTAGGCGAGCTGGTACACACTACATGTTCCAGAAAATCTCTTTTATCATAGGTCATAGGTAAGTGTGAAATTAGCCAGCTTGTTGAGGTTATTTCTCTCTATATTTTGTACTCTCATATTTATAGTTGATTACTCATATCCTTTGTGGATGTAGGTCGTTGACTAAATCACATTAAATTTTTGTATCTTTTGGTATTTATTTAGTTTATCTTCTTATTCATGGTCTTTCGAGTTTTTCGTTGCTACTTTCTGGATGATACCTATTTATTTTTGGTCATGAAAAGTGGTATCAAGGAAATATTCAATGACGTAGCCATTGGTTCACATGTTAAATGATGTAGCCAAGTTGGAAGGTTCAACGATGAAGTTAATTCCAATGATTCATTGATGGAGTTAGTTTTAAAATCGGATGTTCATCTTGATAGGTGTAGTTCTAGTCGCAACCTTTTTGACAATAATGAATATTTTTGTTGGAAAAAATATTTCATAGAGGTTCTCTGTGTCCAGATGTAGATTTGATGGAGTAGATTATGGAGAAGAGATGCAAGTTGTTGAAAATTATGTGAACAAGGTTGACAAATTTATTTTGTTAGAAATTCAGGCCAAGTGGGAGATTTGTTAGGTGTTAATTGCCCTGATTTTCTTACCAGAAATAAGTTTTATTTTACGAAAATTTTTAATATTTGACTAGTACTTTTCTCGTAGTAAAAAAATTTTAGACCCTATAAATAGAGGCCTTTTCTTTCAAACTTAATTAACATTCACAATTTAATCCTAGAGTTTTAGGAGTCGTAGTTAAAGGGGAGAATTTTTAAACCTCCTTGTTTTCCGAATGAATGTTTGAGGTTTCTCTATATATATTTTGTACTCTCAAATTTATTGTGGACTACTAATCTCTTTTCTGTATGTAGGTCGATTGATCGAACAACGTTAAATATGTGTCTTTTGGTATATATTTTTTTGTCTTCTTACTCATTGTCTTTTGAGTTTTTCTTTGCTAACTTCCTTATGATACCTGGTTAATTTTTGGTCCTAAGAATCCTCTTCATCAAATTAAGCCTCCTATGCAGTGTTCCTAATTCTCCATTTCCAGTAAATCTCTTCAAATAAGTTGCCTTTTCCGTCTAAGTGTTTAAAATTTTCTTCATGTGTAAATACTCCCGATTTGTGATGTTGAATTTGGTGGTGAATATTATTTAAATTTTTAAAAGTATTGGTTGAGATGACACTTCCATATGTATTTTTGTGTTTTTGGTGTTCTAAGACTTGCATGATCATTTTTTTTTGTTTTGGAACCTCTTTTAACCATACAACCCTTATCATAGCCATGTTATTTGATTTATGTATTGTTTGATGGATGACATGTGTCACAGACTTTGACTTCCACTAATGCTCTATGCGAGATTTCACAACTTACTCCTTAATATTTTACGATCTTGAAAGTTCAAGTAAGCCCATTGAAACTTAGATCGCTAAGAGAATGAACAAAGCCAAAGAGAGCTTTTAAAGAAGGATTTGTATTGCTTGGAAGAATGATTTCAAACTTGGTTGGATGTATTTACTATTGAGAGCCCTTATATTTATACTACTCTCCTCGGGGATCAACTGTAAATAAAAATTATTATTCAAGTCCCTACTTATTTACACATTGGTCCTCTACAAGTCTAGAGAATGCTAAAGCCTCCAAGAAAATATCTAGCATATTCTAGAGTCCTCCACAAACCTCTCAGACTCTCGGTGCTTGCCTCCTTAGGCTAACTTATTTTTTATTTAATTCTATGCTTGAGTGGGATGAAAAACTTTTGTCCTGATATTTTTCCCTACCTAATGTTCTATGACCATGTTGTATTGTTGTCACATAAAAAACTGGATCTAGTCTTTTTGTAAACATGACCAATAGAACATGGACTCGATCAATACATTTGTGAAATATCGAAACTTTCTCCTTAAGGCCCGCCATGCCTGGCCGATATTTGAGCTTGTCCTTCCATCTTTGGTACCTTAACCAGTGTCACCATACATGATCCTTCTTGATCCATTACCAAGAGAGATTGAAGGTAAGGATCGATCATCGTGTGACATTTATGGAAGAACTTGGAGGCCTAAGAATGATATCAAATATATCTAAAGAAGCGACAATCAAATTGGTTTTATCGTACAATTTTCCCAGTGTAAGGCTTACTCCATAAGCGAATTCGCACACGGGTTCAGTGGTGCGTTGACCATCTTGAAGTGGGTGTTACTTGGACTGTAACTCAATTTCAACTTTTTTGCCGCATTTTTGGACATTATGTTGGCCTTCACACCTGTGTTGACCATAGCACGAGTGGGTTGTCCATTTATTGTAATGTCTACATACTGTGTTGTATTCTTTTGGCTTCTCTGATTGCTTCACGATGTCTTCGCATAATACAATCAAGCCCAATTGCATTGTGTCTAAACCTTTCCCTAATTATGCATCTTTATCCTTCTATTCCCGTAGTATAGCACCAAGTTTCTTAAGTTCATATCATCTTACATATCCATGTGGGCCACTGCATATGCAACCACAGTTCTTTGTAGTTTTTGACCTCTTCTGTGTATCGCTTGGAAGTCCAGATTTCTTTCCATCAGAATTATAGGGGTCATGATTCCTGGGATGTGATTGTTGCTCCTTAATTTTCCATGATCTTCCCACCTTAGTCATGACTACATCTCATTTCCCCTTCTATGACTCGATCGGGCTTGTCATACCTAATGTTTTTTCAAAACTATAGCTTGTGCGATGGCTTCATCAATAGTCTTGACCTATCAGCGTCCCAATTTCTTCCTGCCCCATTTTTCAGCCCATTGATAATAATATATATTTATATTGAAGTTGGGAATCTAAAGTGTGAGGGTGGTGAACTCTTTCACGTACACCCATATGTTACCTGTCCACTTCAGCTCCCTAAACTTGCACTTGGAGTCATAGATGGCATTGTTAGGAAAGAAAGCCTTCTTAAAATCCACTCAGAGTTACTCCCAAGTGTTGATGGTGGAAAAGCTTTTTTCATATTTTCGACTCCTTTTACCTCCACCATAGCATCAACATCTCTCAAAGATACAAAACCACAGTGTTGAATATAGCGGCTAAAAACAACCATTAGGGTTGTGGGAACTATGACTTTTATAACGATAGATTCAAACATGAGTGAATTTTAATTTTTAACTGCATATGTTGTCTCTACATACATAATGAATGTCTTCTACTGAATGCATACATTAGAGCATGCATGTATTCATCACTTGTTCGAGAGAAAAGTGATGATTAGGAAAATTTCATAACAAATTCTACGGAAAAAGGCCTAAAATACCCTCGAAGTATTGAAAATGGTACACAATTACCCTCCATCCACCTATTGGCCCCCAAATACCCTTCACATCCACCTTTAGGTCCAAATTTACCCCTTCATTAACGGACCAAAATTAAAAATATGGAAAAAAGGCCTAAAATACCCTCGAAGTATTGAAAATGGTACACAATTACCCTCCATCCACCTATTGGCCCCCAAATACCCTTCAAATCCACCTTTGGGTCCAAATTCACCCCTTCATGAACGGACCAAAATTAAAAATAATTAAATAATTTTTTTTAATTACGTGGCACTCAATGATTAGTTGTAATTTAATATTTAAAATAATTTTAAACCCACTCATTTTAACTAAACCCGGCCCACTTGACCCAATTTAAAAAAATTAACCCATCTAATTAAATTATCCTAAAATCTTATTCCTCCCATTTTCACAAGTTCCATGACTCCATTGTCTTCTTCTTCTTCTTCTTCATGAAGAAAATTTCAGCTTCTTCTTCGATTTCTTGCCCTGAAGAACTTCAATCTTGTACATGTAAGTTCAATCGAAGTACATCAATAATAATAGTGAAAATGGTGGACCGACAGATCAAAAATTAGACGTATGATAACATAGACTGTCTATAACTTTTTTTTTATAATCTTGAAAAAATTATATGTTCCCCACGTGTGTAGAAGGGACTGAATATTTTGCTAAAATTGGTGAAAACATTATATGATTAATTTTCTTTTAAAAAAAACAATAAATTTTGTTGTAAGGGAAAGAAAGTGCACATCTTATTCTTGGAAAAGTTTAGAAGAAGAAGAGCCATAGAAGTACATCAACTACGTGTGTGTGTAAGAGATTAAAGTTCTTCGGAGAAAGAAATCGAAGAAGAAGCTGACATTTTCTTTATGAAGAAGAAGAAGAAGAAGACAATGAAGTCATGGAAATTGTGAAAATGGGAGGAATAAGATTTTAGGATAATTTAATTAGATGGGTTAATTTTTTTAAATTGGGTCAAGTGGGGCGGGTTTAGTTAAAATGGGTGAGTTTAAAATTATTTTAAATATTAAATTACAACCAATGATTGAGTGCCACGTAATTAAAAAATATTATTTAATTATTTTTAATTTTGGTCCGTTCATGAAGGGGTAAATTTGGACCCAAAGGTGGATTTGAAGGGTATTTGGGGGCCAATAGGTGGATGGAGGGTAATTGTGTACCATTTTCAATACTTCGAGGGTATTTTAGGCCTTTTTCCATATTTTTAATTTTGGTCCGTTAATGAAGGGGTAAATTTGGACCTAAAGGTGGATGTGAAGGGTATTTGGGGTCCAATAGGTGGATGGAGGGTAATTGTGTACCATTTTCAATACTTCGAGGGTATTTTAGGCCTTTTTCCGTATTTTTAATTTTGGTCCGTTAATGAAGGGGTAAATTTGGACCCAAAGGTGGATGTGAAGGGTATTTGGGGGCCAATAGGTGGATGGAGGGTAATTGTGTACCATTTTCAATACTTCGAGGGTATTTTAGGCCCTTTTCCGCAAATTCTATTAACTTTTTTTAAGATTAGAGCTCAAGAGAGTATAATCTTCTTAAAGTATGCAAGGGTAAGATACAAAACACTCGAAGACTGAGAGGAGAAAAGTAAAATTCATCTAATAGGGATAAAAATGTTTAGATATACTGAACTTGCTATGAACATATAAGGTTGACACTATGAACATATAAGATTGACAGTACAACGTTATTTGTATAGAAGTTGAGTTGTCAATTAAAGGTCATGGAGAACACAATCATAGTCTCGCTAAATCAACAATTACATCTAGAGACTATTGTTGACTAATGTTAACATTTAACTTAAACAAAAATTGGTTACTTGCGTTCAAAACAACCCAATATTTACTTTTTGCGATTTATTGCTTTCAGAAATGTTAACTACAACTAAGTATAAGCATTAGTAAGTTTATTTCTCCTATAAATTTCTTGTGGGATTTACCTCAACTCCAGTTGAATTCTATAATTGACTTTGACCATTTATACTTCTAAATTGAGATGTAAGTTTGGGCATAACAAATTTTGGTATCGCTGCCAGGGAATTTCGGTTCAGAAATACTCTATTAGCTATTATTTCAGTTGAAGTTATATTTCTTAATTTTACTTCTAGTTTCTTGTATGTGTCATTTAGAGGTGAGTTAACTAGTATATGTCAAACACCAGAAGTAAGGGATCACCTTTGACTCCTTACGATCCCAAGATTAGAAAAACTATAAGAAAAATGGTGAATGCACAGGCATTTGAAAAGTGATGTAGAGACCTTGTCTAGAGGAACTCAGAAAAATGCCAACGAACCAAAAGAGGTGAATGGAGAGAATGAAGGGGTATAAGAGATAGCCCCTCATCATCACCAACCGGTAGGTCCAAGAGGTTGAGTCCAACAACTGGCGCGTGTGACATTCCAAGAAAATGATTTGGAACTACAGGGAGCAGAAGCTACTAGAGAAATTGTACACCCATTATTGCCTCTAGGAGTGAAATGAACCATCACCAGCTCCATGATTAAACTAATGAATTTGAAAGAGATGTTCAGAGGAACTGATGGTGAGGACGCAAATCAGCATCTGATGAACTTCGTTACAATTTCCAAGTCAGCTGCGAATCTTGGAGTCAGCCAAACTGCAATGAGACCGGGATTGTTCCCACAGTCTCTAACTGGGGAATCAAAAAACTGGCTGAATGAGTTGCCATACAACTAATTAGAACTTAGGCATAGCTGAGGGAAGCTTTTATGGAGAAGTTTTTCCCAGAGGCAAAAGATATGCAAATGGATGATTTAAGTTCTCACAAGCACCTACCAGATGAAGCAATGCATATTACATGATAGAGGTTCAATCAACAGATAAAGAAATAACCAAATTATGGCCTCACTGACAGACACTTGAAGCAAGTATTATACAGGTCGTAAAAATTTTCAAAATAAATTGGTTGCGGATGCAATAAATCAATAGTGGATCATTTCTGAGAAAACCATTGCCTGAAATCATGTTAACGGAAATGTGAAATTAATGAACAAGGAAGAACAACAATATTTAACGTGTTTTGGATCAAAATGATCTTACGTCCACCAAAGAACAACTGCACCAATATTTATTTCACTCTACAAAAAATACAAGTGAAATATTACAAGAGAGCACAAATGCCTTAGAAGGTTAGAAGGCAAGTGAGAGTATGATTTGAAAATAAAATAAGAGCTACCTATTTATAGGAATAAATTCATCCTATTGATGTCATCCATGACATCACTATGTGTCAAAAATGTCAAGGTTAAGAATATGAAACCATTTTATCGTTTGCCTAAATTTTACCTACCAAGATACTATCTTTGACTTTTATTTGTACTAATTATCTTCCTACCAAATATTCATGTTAGTTCATCTTCAATTTAGTTTGATTCCACAAGAACCAAACCAACTCTTTCAATCTCCACCTTTGTTTGTGTTCCAAGCATGTGTATAAACAACTCCAGCCAAAACTTCTAAGCTTACTGGGAAATCCCGTTGTAAGAAACAAAAAGAATCAAACCTTTGTTTAACATACCAGCTCGACCTAGTAGTTGTTCTATTAGAGTTGCATCAATTGATGCATACTCCCGCCAAGTCCTTGTAGTGTGCAAACTTGGCAAGCGGGACTATTTTGGTCAACATGTATGCAGTGTTATCGTCTGTGATAACCTTCTCAACCTTCATAGCTCTCTCTTCTACGACATGTCGATTAAAATAAAATCTCACATCAATAAGTTTGTTGCGCTCATGAAATATTTGGTTTTAATCAAATAAATAGCACTTTGACTATCACATCTTAGAATTGTTTCAAGATGAACAAAACTCAATTGTGCCACCAAACCTTTCAACCAGATAGCTTCTTTCACTGCCTCCATTGCTACCATATATTCAGTCTCTATTGTAGACAAAGCGACAATAGACTGTAAAGTCGATTTCCAACTAACGGCACTGCCAACGAGAGTAAAGATGTATCCAGTTGTGGACCTCCTTCGATCAAGATCCCCTGCATAGTCAGAATCTACATAACCGAGAATTGAAATACATTCACTTTACAAAAGGTTAGGCCAACATCGGAAGCTCCTTTGAGATATTTTTATATCCACTTGATAGCTTCCCAAAGCCTTTTTCCTGGAGTTTCCTTGTATCTGCTTACCAGACTTACAGATTGAGCAATATTTGGACCTGTGCACACCATAGCATACATTATGAAACCAACTGCGTTCACAGAAGGAACCTTTGATATATGTAACACCTCATCCATATATTGAGGCTTTTGTAACTCTGAGAGCTTGAAATGAGAAGCTACTTGTGTACTTACAGGCTTGCTCATATACATATTGAATCTCTCAAGAACTTTTTCGATGTACCTCTTCTGAGAAAGATGTACAACAACATTTTCTCTTGAAATCTGCATTCCAAGGATTTTCTTTGTAACTCCCAAATCCTTCATGTAAAATTCTTTGCTCAAAGTTTATTTAAAATATTTATCTCTGTGATTTTGTTAGCATCAATAAGCATATCATCAACATACAACAATAGATAAATCATAGAATTACCAGACATCTTCTTGTGATACACACAGCTATCAAATGAACTCCTCAAAAATCCTTGTGTAGTCCTAAATGTATTAAAATTTCTTGTACCACTGTCTAGGGGATTGATTCAAACCATACAAAGACTTATTTAGTTGGGATACATGGTCTTCTTTTCCTTCAGCTAGGAAACCTTCAGGTTGATCCATATAGATTGTCTCTTGCAGATCACCATGTAAGAAAGCAGTTTTGACATCAAGATGTTGAATCTCTAAATCAAATTGTGCAACCAATGCTAGTAGCACGCGAATTGAGCTATGTTTCATGACTGGAGAGAAGATCTCATTATAGTCACTTGCCTCCTTTTGACTGAAACCCTTTGCAACCAATCTAGCCTTAAACCTAGCATCTTCCACTTCTAGAATACCTTCTTTGTTTTTATAGACCCATTTGCATCCAACTGTCCCCAACCCCTTTGTCCTATTAACTAAGACCCATGTCTCACTTTTGTGAAGAGACTCCATCTCTTCCATCATGGCTAACTGCCATTGTGTAGCATCTTTGCAAAAAGTTGCTTCAACATACGAAGAGGGCTCGAGATCCTTAATATCTTCTTCTGAAGCTACAAACACTTATGCAATCAGATTTTCTTGCTCTATAAGACATTCTGGTTTCCGTATCTACCTTTTGTCCCTTCCATTCGCAATTGTGTATGGTTCATTGGAAGCAAGTTCTTCAAGGTCTGCATCTTTGACTCATCAATTTGAATCTCTTGATTTCGTTCCTTGGTAAGATCCACCTGTAGGTCCACATGCTTGTTCTTTTCGTTTCTACATAACTCCATAGAAACTTTACGAGGATCAAGTATAGAGGATTCATCGAAGGTAGCATCTCTACTAACTACAAATTTGGGTAAAGACAAACACCAAAGTTTGTACCCTTTTGCTCCATCTACATACCCTACGAAAATGGCCTTTTTAGCCCATGGTTCAAGCTTTCCTTCATTAACATGATAATAAGCTGGACACCCAAATATTCGCAAGTATGAATAGTTAGAGGGTTCACCTAACCAGACCTTATCCGGAGTCTTAAAGTCAATTACTGATGCTGGAGATCGATTGACAATATGAGAAGCAGTATCAACTGCTTCAGCCCAAAATGCTTTGGATATCTTGGCTTGTAAGAGAATACAATGAGTCTTCTCGAGAAGAAATTTGTTCATTCTTTCGGCAACTCCATTCTGTTGTGGTGTGTGTCTGACCGTCTTATGTCTTGCGATCCCATGAACCTTGTAGAAATCATTGAACTCTTCACTACAAAACTCCAAGCCATTGTTTGTGCGAAGATACTTGATTTTTCTCTCCATTTGATTTTCAACCAAAATCTTCCACTCTATAAATGCTTCAAAAGCATTACCTTTTGTCATCAGGAAATGCACCCAAACCTTTCATGAAAAATCATCAATGAATGTGAAAAGATACCTCTTTCCTCCCTTCGATGGAAGCTTAGAGGGATCCCATAAATCTAAATTGATGTAGTCTAGCACCCCTCCCATCTTGTGTCTACAGTGCCGAATTTGACCTTTTTTGCTGCCCTAAGTCGTAGTGCTCACAAAATTCAAGTGTGTTAATCTTCTCACCATTTAAAAGGTTGCGGTTTCTCAACATCTTCAATCCTCGTGCGCTCATATGGCCTAGTATCATGTGCCATAATTTTGCCTTGTCCTCATTAGATAATACACTGTAGATGCATTTACAGAGCCAATAATGGTGCTTCCCGCAAGTGTGTAAAGGCCAACCTACATCTTGGCCTTCAACATGACTAAATATCCTTTAGTCACTTTCATTGTTCATCTTTTACTCATGTACTTATAGCCTTATTTATCCAAAGTACCCAGGGAGATCAAATTCTTCTTTAGATCGGGAACATGATGGACTTCTGTAATAGTCCTCACGATTCCATCATGGCAGCGAACAGGAGCTGATCCAATGACAACTATTTTACAAGTTGCATTATTTCCCATTAATACAGTTCCTCTACTTGTTTCATAGCAGTTGATTCAATCTTTTCGGAATATGATATGCAAAGTACAACCAGAGTCTAAGATCCATTAGTTGTCATAGACTCCACTATTGCTTGATGTTGTTAATACATAATCATCATCATTATCATGTACTTGCTCAACAATGGATGCACTAGCCTTTTCTTTGGACTTCGACATAGGATAATCTTGTTCAAAGTGCCCTTTCTTTTGACAGCCCCAACACTCCTCATTCTTTTTGTTCACACGAGACTTTGATTTGTACTTTGATTTTTTCCTTCCCTGTTGTCTAGTACGACCTCTTACAAAGAGTCCACTAGCTTCGTCACTTTTGTCTCCTTCAAAATGCATTCGCACATCACAAGAGTTAAGTGATTGCCACACTTGCTCAAGTTTTATTGGTTGTTTATTATACATCATTGAATTCTCAATATCACGATATTTTTTAGTCAGTGAAAATAGCAATGAACATGCAAGCGTCTCCTCGTACTTTTTAATTCCAGCAGTTTGTAAGTCCATCACTAGTTTATTAAACGCATCTAGATGGTCTTGCAACAAAGTACCTGAATCTATCTTAAATGTATGAATACTTCGTTATAACAATATCATTGTTGTCACTGACTGGTCCTAGTAAAGCCCTTCCAGCTTTTCCCATAATTTGTTGGATGTCACTTCGGTACTTGTAATCACTTCACAAAGTACGTTAGAAGCAAGTGAAAGTTGGATTACACTCAATGCATCTCCTTTAATTTTTTCCTTGTCGGAATTCGATGTCTTATCGGGGTACTTTCCATCAATAGTATGGATTGTAACGCCATCATCTGGATTTTCCAGATATTTAAGTTGTGCGCCCACTAAATCTATCAATTTCAAACTTCATGGAAATCATTTTTTTTACTTGTTCTTCCTTTGGTACTACATGTATTTGAAACTACAGAAAACCAAAGTAAGCCTTTCTAATGTGAAAGTTCAGACTATGTTGCAACCACAGAGCATACTAAGACAGAACATTGGCTCTGATACCAATTATTAGCGGAAACGCGAAATTAAATAACAAACAAGAATAAAAATATTTAATGTGGTTCGGATCAAAATGATCTTAGATCCGCCAAAGAACAACAGCACCAATATTTATTTCACTCTACAAAGAATACAAGTGAAATAATATAAGAGAGAGAACACAAATGCCTTAAAAGGTTAGAAGACAAGTGAGAGGATGATTTGAAAATGAATTAAGAGCTACCTATTTATAAGAATAAATTCATCCTATTGATGTCATCCCTGACATCACTATGTGTCAAAAATGTCAAGATTAAGAATATAAAACCATTTTATGGTTTGTAAATTTCACCTACCAAGCTACTATCTTTGACTTTTATTTGTACTAGTTATCTTCCTACCAAATATTCATCTTAATTCATATTCCATTTAGTTTGATTCCACAAGAACCAAACCAACTCTTTCAGATCATGGTTGTCATGGATGAGGTATCAAAGAACAAAATAGCTTGGCACATTAGAAATACAAATGTTGGATACCTTGGGTTCACTTTTGAAGACTCAACTAAATAGAGAAAGAGAGAGGTACAACGGGATCAAGACATGGCCCACATGAAAACCCAAATGGACATCATCACAAAAAATCTCACTAGTGGTCAAGAAAGGTAAATGTAGTAGGTTCAGCAAACAGTTATAAGGAGCAGGATGTCGGCTTTGTTGAGGAGGCAAAGTATTTGAACAACCAGGGGGGTTCCGAAATTATAACTCAGGCAACTAGGATTATAATTCTGGAAATGAAGGTAGGAACTATTAGTGAGATGGTCAATATGACATACTAGGAAGTAAAGAGCAATAAAATATGAGTGTTATTTTAGAAGTTCCTTTCCTAGGGATATTTTGGGAGTTATTTTAGACGTATGGTCTCAAATGTAAGATATGTTTCTAACTTATGTTACAAGTTGTAGTATTAAGAGTTTAATCCTTACATGTTTGATTGAAGTTTGTATTCATTTGTTGCTTGAAGAAAGCTGGAAAATCTTGTAGGGCAGGTCATAATTTTTCTCCTTTGAGCAAAGAGGTTTCCTCGTAAAATTCCTTGTTGCTTTTACTTTGCATTTTAGCTTTCTTTACTGCACATTAATTAGTGTAACAATGACCCTGGTTTCATAGCCGTGGTGGACTTGTCAAAACTATTAATTAACCTTTTCCTACCTAAAGGACATTGGGAATCAAAGTGCTTTAGATGAGCATCTTTATCACTTAGTTGCTTTAAATTGTGATTAGCTAAACTGGAAAATATTATCCCCTTTAAATTGCTATCAAAATTAAGGTAGAAATAACTTGATCAATAAATTGGAAATTAAAAGTGTTAGTCAAACACATTATCAAATAGTCCACATATTTAATTTCAGGATTATTATCTTTATCGTAATACCAAATTACCCATATAATTAAAAGACAAGAAACTTTTATGCAGCTAAAAAGGGAATGTACAATAAATTTGGTAATAATTGTAGAGGTCTACAGGAAATGAATGCAGCAAGTTGAAATTGAAGAAAATGGAAACTAACCTGTTCGACTAGAATATTGAAGGAGTGTAAAGAAGCAACAATCTCTTGAAGCACTAATGATGCAACATCTATTGCCGTTGTAGAGCAGTAAGAGGTCCTGTCAATTTTGGCCCATGTTTCTTTTCCATCCCTGTATTATTTCCTCTTTAGTGTTCCAATATATCATAGAATATAAGCACAAATCTACTAGGGAAACTTTCCTGACATACTTTAACACACTCTTAAATAGGTAAAATTCAACTTCAATGCCTACATTCATAACCTGGAGATATATAGGCACAAATAGAAATTAGTTCAATAATGTCTTGAAATTTCAAGTCATGTACAAGAGATACTAATAACATACCAAGCAAAATTCATCTTCCAGAATTTTAGAGAATATACGAAGTACATCTCTTGGACAGTATTGCCATGCTTTACCAGATTCAGTTAACATATCAGTCAAAGTCATTTCTTGATTTCTTGCCCTGAATCAAAAGGTACACATGAATAGGATTACAAATGTGTGAAATCTGAAAACAACAAAATTATTCTATGTTACTCAGAAACTTGACAAACAAAACAAACAGTTGTCACATAATCAGAGGTAGAACAAGGATTAGGTGTTTAAGGGTTCTAAATTTTAAGATATATATATATATATATATATATATATATATATATATATATATATATATATATATATATATATATATATATATATATATATATATATATATATATATATAAATATATATGTATGTATGTATGTATGTATGTATATCGTTCACATTAAGGTCCATATATTTATCACCATACAAAATCAAACAATGGAGGTGTTGGACATCAGGGCGCATACAACTTTTAACTATTCAATTATAAAATAATCTAGTTTGTTAATATATTTGTCCCCTCCTACAAGTTGTCAACAATGAGATTTCAAAGATTAACTATGCAAGTTTCTAGGTTGTGATTCTTAGCTGAAAAAGTAAAAAGTTGAGAAAATTTTGGAATCCAAGGACCATCTTAATCAATTATATTGAGTGATATACAAAAGATTTCATATATATATAAACGTGTCTCCAAAGAATAATAAGTGATAAAAGAATTTCTAAGTGAGTTTTCATCATTTATTCTTCAATGATTCCCTAGTGTGTTAGCCATGCTTCATCTTCTCACTTGGCAATGTGTCAAATAGGATTGGCAATATCATCTTAGTTTTCCCTTTTGGGAGCAAAAATTTGAAGGAACCCTAGTCATTTTCGACGGACATAGTCCAAACTGGTGAGTCCGTGAGATAAGGCGTGGTTGCGAGTTCAAAATTGAGTCTATTTTAAATAAGGAGACATTAATGGGGATCCTGAACTCTCTCTGTGAGTCGCCGAACTGGTTGGTGACTTTAGTCACAACTCGCCGATTTGGTCGTTAGTTGAAAGGCTAAGAGCCTTTTAGCAGTTTAAATACCAACTGATTGAGAAAATCTCAACCTTTTTTCTTCCTTACTCTCTTATAGACACTTCTTAGTACTTGTCTTATAATTTTTATCAGTCCTCTTCTTTGTCGATTCCTCCAAACCAAAACCATGCCGCTGTTGTATCCACTCTCTTGCATTCTAGAGATCATTTTTATCATCAATTTTGTTGCCTCTTTTGCATTTTACTTGATGAAATTGTGCATCTCTGAGCTTGGAGTTGTTATCGCATTGTTTAGTACTTAATTGAATTGGGTTTTCGATTGAAGTTGCATGCTTGAATTCCTATTACTCTTGCAGTTCAAATCTTGCCTCTGTGTTAAATTTAATGGGTGCTGGATTGAATTTGATTGAAATTAACCGTTGATAATCTGCGGGTCTTGCTTATATAGGGGTCTTAGCGAAAGCTCATTCCTAATACAAGGTTTTCGAGGAAAACAAGTTGATTTGGAAAACATTTCTAAAACGTTAAAACTAACTAAATATGAAAAAATCGAAATATTTTCATTCATTCCAAACACACCCTTCATGCAACTATATATGTCTAACCATATGTTTCCATTATTGCATTACAGAAATAAGAATGATTATTTTTATCCGTGAGTGTGATATAACTAATGAAGTTGATCGAAATGGTTCGTAATAAGAGAAAAATAAGTCTGATAAGTGTTGGATTAATGGCATAGTAGATAGAAATCATGATGAACAACTTGTAAGAAAGGAACATCCTTAACATTGTGAAAAAGTTAAAAGATGATTTTTGGAATATCATGTTAGTTTCTAGAATAGTCTAGTGTAGTGTTTAGGATACACATCTTATAGAAATATCTAGATATTTTAGAGTAGAAGATAAAGTTACTAGAACTTTCTTGTAGATACTCTAGAGATGATATTTGTAGAAAATAATAGAATAATCTAGATCTTATAGTATCTAGAACCATTCATAGATAAGAATAAATAAGGGATGTACATTTGTATTTAACCAAAACCCAAAACCTAAATCATAGAGTCTTCTTCCACTACAAATATCTTCTTTTCAATTTGTTCCTTTCTACTTTCTACCTTCCTCTCCTTTAGTTAAGTCTTTCGATCTTAGCTAATAATCTTGGCTATTAGACAGTTCCCCGATTATACGGTCCTTCTATTATTATCTACATTGTATCAGAGTCAAAGTCACTTATTGGCTTTTGAATTTTTTTTCAAGATCAGCTAGATTCAACTAGTATGTTGACATGGATTTTAGTAATTGTGTTACTATACATGGGATGGAGTTGTTGAAACAATCCAATTATAGGTGTGGAGTCATACCTTGTGGGCGAGGCTTTATGCGATGTTGTGAATGAAAGTCACACAAGTCCTCCTGATGATGGACTGGAAAATAGCAGTACATATAAGAAGTGAACGCAAGTTAATGCAAAGGCATAGTTCATTCCGAAGAGGACAATCCCCTCCTATTTATTATATCATATTTTAAAGTGAATGTCAACTCATGAAATATGAAAGACCCTGATAGTTTTTTCAACAAAAAGAATGAAGCTTGACTGCAAATATTGGAAAATGAATTGGCTAACACCACCCAGTGTTATCTTCTTTATCACTGAGTATTTTTTAAAGATTAAGAAATTAAGTTCTCAAATATCTTTATTGAATATCAAATAGGTTATTTTTGAATTTCGAATGAGAAGAATAGTGAATCATGATTTAAAACCTTAGTATATTCTATTTGTGACATCAATTCAAGGATGGGCTCAACAACCATGCTTAGAGGAATTTGAGAAATTGTTGTCGTCATAGGAGTAACTAGTCAAACAGTTGGCTTGTGTATTAATCAAAGAAGGAAAAGGCTATTCTCTTGTAGCCAACAAGAGGAACTTTAAAGGAAAATCAAGAGATGTATCACACTATAGATTACTAGGTGGTTCAAGCTCGCTTGTAAAGAAGGAAGAGTCTTTTAACTATTATGGTAAGAAGCCTCTATGATGATATTGATGTGGCAATATTGGACATATAAAAATATATTGCAAGTAAACAGAGCAATATGACTCAAATAGATAAATGCACTGAAGAAGAAGACCAGGGAAGATGCTTCTTAGATGAGGCTTGCGCAATAAATGTTATGGTTTCCATCAACCTGAAAAGAGATTGGATCGAGGTCCCAGAATATAATGCAGTCAATCATGCGGAGAAGCAAGATACTAATGTAATCAATAAGAATCGAGAAACTTTTGAAGATGTTCATACTGGTAATTTGATAGCTATTATTGAATACATCATGGAAGTAGATTCTGAAAAAGTAGTGGCTGACGCTATATATGCTAAAGGTGACATTCCAAAGAATATAATGAGGGAGATGTGCTAGAAGTTGAAGTCTCTGGTCAATCATTTGCCACATATATTGAGGATATTCAACGACTTAGAGCAAACAAGAAGAAAATGGAGAAGATAAAAAACAAATAGATGAAAAAGTTGAAGTTCAAGTCCCAATTTCAGATGCTGAGACAAATGGTCTGATTTCTAAAAGCTAAAGCTAACAAACAAATTATTGAGGAGCTCAAAATAAGAAAAAATTGTGGATCATATATTGGTGTCAAGGCTTCTCATAAATTTATGGTCAAATCATCATCAACTTAGATGAGAAAAGTGTTTCTCCAAATAATACAAATTGTAAGGAAGCTAAGAGAAAGGGGGCCTCAAAGCTCAAGAATATGAAACTCAATACATATGACTCATGTGGTTTGCAAAGATAAAAAAGGACTACTGTCAAGCCAGTGTGCTACATGAATGAAACTTTTATCAACACATATTCTTATTTCTTTTCAAGACTAATCGATTATGGGTAATTCATCAATTGAAGAAGTAAGAGGAGTGGGGACAAAATTGTTGTGATGTTCACCGAGGAACGTTCAAGAGCTCTGATTGAGTCTGCAATAAGCTTGGAAGTTTTTAAAAAATCACTTTAAGGCAGAGTGTTAAAAAGTTAAAGATGATATTTTGGAATATCATAGATTAGTTTCTAGAATTCTCTAGTGTAGTACTTCCTCCGTCCCTTTTTACTTGTTCACTTTTTCTTTTATAGTTATCCCTAATTACTTGTCCATTTTGACAAATTAAGAAAGGACAACTTTTTTTATCTTATATCCTTAATTAATGACTAATTACTTTGAAAAATGTAGAACTTTTCATCTAAGGGTAAAATGGTAAACTCACTACGTAATTAATATTTTCTTAATAAGTGTGTCAATTCAAAAGTGGACAAGTAAAAAGGGACAAATGAAGTATCTAGGATAAGTTTCTTAAAGAAATATCTAGATATTCTATATTATAGATAAAGTTATTTGAATTTTCTTGTAGATATTCTAGAGATGATATTTGTAGAAAATAATAGAATAGTCTAGATCTTGTAGTATCTAGAATCAATAACCAGTTGGATTTTGCTCACCCTGAATGTCTTACCATAAATAGGTTTTCCTTTTAGAATTTTTTTTTTGGAGTGGCTAGTCCTTTTCTTGTAGAAAAAAGGTTTAACACTATATAAATAGATGTTTGTTTCTTCTAACTGAATCAATATTCATAATGTATTTCTAGGGGCTTTGAGAGTTTTGGTCTGGGGATAATTTGTGTGACACAAATTTGATGCGTTATCAGTTGTGTAAACATCTTATGTATTCTAAGTGAATTGGTTGAAGTTATCTCTCTTTATAATTTATACTCTCATATTTATAGTAAATTTCTTATCTTTTTTGTGGACATAGGTCAGTTGACCAAACCACATTAAATCTTTGTGTCTTTAAGTATATTTCTCATTTGTCTTCTTACTCGTGTTCTTTCGAGGTTCACTTTCCTAGCTTCCACATTCCACCTAATTATTTTCGCTCCTAAATAGTGGTATCAAAGTCATGGTTAAAGGATGGAACCATGTTCGATATGGTTGTTAATCTTTGCGGGTGAAGTTCTAGACGTAAAATTTCATAATAATGAAGATTTTTGTTGGAGAAATTGATTCGGAGAGGTTCTTTGTGTCGAGACTTAGATTTAATTGAGGAGATTATGGACAAGAGATACAAGCTGCTAAAGATTAAGTGAAGAAGGTGGATAAATTTTGTCAGAAATTCAGGTCAAGGGGGAGATTTGTTGGGTTTTATTTCCCCTGAATTTCTTACCATAAATAGGTTTTCTTTTTAGGAAAAGGCTTTGAAGTGGCTTGTCCTTTTCTTGTAGGAAACGGTTTATCATTTTATAAATAGAGACTTGTTCCTTCTAACTTAATCAACATTTATATTGTAGTCCTAGGGGCCTTAAAAGTTTTGGTCGGGGAATTTGTGGGACACAAGTTTGATACGTTATTATTTGTGTGAATCTCTTGTATATTCTGAGTGAATCGATTGAAGTTAATTCTCTCTATATTTTGTATTATCATATTTATAGTGGCTTGTTCATCTCCTTCGTGGATGTAGTCAGTAAATCGAATCACGTTATATCTTTGTATCTTTTGGTATATTTCTCATTCGTTTTCTTACTCGTGATCTTTTAAGGTTTGTTTTGCTAACTTTCACATTACACCTAATTATTTTTGGTTCTAACACCATTGATAAGTATTAATAGGAGATGACCATAAAAATTTGTATTTAACCAAAAACAAAAACCTAAATGGGGAGCTTTTCATCCATTAGAAAGTTATTCTTTCCAAATTCTTCTTTTTTACTTTTTAGCTTCTTGTGGTTTAGTTGAATATTTTATTCTTAGTTAACAATCTTGGCCGAACAGAAGGTTCCACAAGTATACTTATATTTTACAATTCTCTACAAACATATCCCATTATGATTATGACTTCTCGATTGAAATTAAAATTCAAAAGTTAAAGTCACAAGGATAGAGAAAAAGGAAATTGAACATATCAAGAAATAAAATGTAGGTTTTCAAGTAGTACCAGGGGATTTTCCGTTTGGTTGATAAGTCAGGAATAACTCTGACCTCACCCGAGGCAGTGAGAGAATTTTCTTCACAGAGTTCATCAGATATTGAACTCAATCGCATACATTCAACAATTAAACCAACACCATGTTTCATCACAGAACTATAGTAGCGATGTTGGGGAACAACCTGTAAGTAATGCACAAGAAATGAACAAATTCAATATACCTCTGATCCAAGCAAGGAAATGCCAATAATATCCAACATCATGACAGAACAGTAATAACCAAATTAAATTTATTGTACTTGACCTTTGATTAAACAACATATACAATAACATTTATACCATGTGGAAATAATTTGCAGAAGGATTACTTTGTGTAAACTTTCATGCTATCATAGACAACGAAATATTCAAAAGATTATCAGTAAAGTAGGAAATCATAACCACCGAGTAACATCCAAATAATGTAATAATAACTCTACAAAGTGAGGAAACAGAATCTATGAAAATAACCCATTAGATTTCATTATTTTTTGTTATGAGACACTTTTAAACTAAGAAATTTTTGTTGACACGAGAAGTAGACAACACTTTGTGCTGGACAATATTGAAGAACTATACCACTAATTTTGAAGAAAAATATAGGAAAGCGTGTTGAATCACAAACATATAATGTATGACCATTTATGTTTCATACAATTTTAAAATTTCTTTAAAGATAGATCACAATTATTTTTTGCAGAAGACATAATAATATACTAGGGAATTTCACTAAGAATGTTCAAACACTATATAAGTTTTGCTTGACAAATGGCTGAACCAAAAATTTTGATATCAAATTAGGCAATATTAAGAACGATAGCAGTGATACATGAAGAACAGTGAGCATAATCAGATGAGATTTTTTTAAATTTCTTTGTGGAATATTTTTGTTTTTGAGTTTGTAGAATTTCTTTAAGTTTTATTTTAAAATGTTAATGAAAGTAAAGAAAATCAGTGACACATAGTAATAGTAGCATGCACTTGATTTTTCGTGAACACTTTTATCACTAAGAAATTAGCTATCTCATCAAGTTATTTTAAGAGGGTTCAAAATATAATATATGACACAATCAAATAACATTTTATCTATACACACAATATATTTTCTGGCAAAGATTATTCACCTACCCATCCTTGACGCGATATAGCTTCGTCCCATAGAAGACAGATTCCTACTTGATGTAAGATGCGGCAATATTGTGTAGTCATTATTTTTAGATTTCGGAAAAGGGCCTAAAATACCCTCGAAGTATTGAAAATGGTACACAATTACCCTCCATCCACCTATTGGCTCCCAAATACCCTTCACATCCACCTTTGGGTCCAAATTTACCCCTTCATTAACGGACCAAAATTAAAAATACGGAAAAGGGCCTAAAATACCCTTGAAGTATTGAAAATGGTACACAATTACCCTCCATCCACCTATTGGCCCCCAAATACCCTTCAAATCCACCTTTGGGTCCAAATTTACCCCTTCATGAACGGACCAAAATTAAAAATAATTAAATAATATTTTTTAATTACGTGGCACTCAATCATTGGTTGTAATTTAATATTTAAAATAATTTTAAACCCACCCATTTTAACTAAACCCGCCCCACTTGACCCAATTTAAAAATTTTAACCCATCTAATTAAAATATCCTAAAATCTTATTCCTCCCATTTTTTCAATTTTCATGACTCCATTGTAATTTAAGTTCTTCGGGGAAAGAAATCGAAGAAGAAGCTGACATTTTCTTCATGAAGAAGAAGAAGAAGAAGACAATGGAGTCATGGAAATTGTGAAAATGGGAGGAATAAGATTTTAGGATATTTTAATTAGATGGGTTAATTTTTTTAAATTGGGTCAAGTGGGGCGGGTTTAGTTAAAATGGGTGGGTTTAAAATTATTTTAAATATTAAATTACAACCAATGATTGAGTGCCATGTAAATAAAAAATATTATTAGATTATTTTTAATTTTGGTCCGTTCATGAAGGGGTAAATTTGGACCCAAAGGTGGATTTGAAGGGTATTTGGGGGCCAATAGGTGGATGGATGGTAATTGTGTACCATTTTCAATACTTCGAGGGTATTTTAGGCCCTTTTTCGTATTTTTAATTTTGGTCCGTTAATGAAGGGGTAAATTTGGACCCAAAGGTGGATGTGAAGGGTACTTGGGGGCCAATAGGTGGATGGAGGGTAATTGTGTACCATTTTCAATACTTCGAGGGTATTTTAGGCCCTTTTCCGTTTAGATTTTTATAGAAAAGCAAACTTTCACATATTTCTTGATATTAGTGAAATTCTCTAATTAGTATGAAAAATTTAATAAACAAAGGATCTTGTTTAGCGGACATCATCATTTTGGTTAATAAAATTTGTAAATGAGGGTTAAAGTCAAAGACAAATAGGTTATGGTCAACCAAGTACATTTCCTTTGTCCAAAACCATCAAGGCGGGTGGCTAGTAGAGAAATGAAAATTATTGAGAGGAAAAGAAAAATACAAGTGAGGAGAAGGTCAATGTCTTTCTCCTATAGAGATTATAAGGGGAAAAACGATAAAAGGGGCTACTAGAGTGACTTTGATGATTTTTTCGATGTCTTCTATGTTGGGTTTTATTTGCCCTGATTTCTTACCATAAATAGGTTTTCTTTTTAGGAAAAGGTTTTGAATTGACTAATTCTTTTTTTGGTAGGAAAAGGTTTAAGACTCTATAAATAGAGGCATGTTCCTTCTAACTTAATCAGCATTCACAATGTAGTCTTAAGGGTTTTGAGAGTTTTGGTCAGGGGGAGAAATTGTGAGTCACAAGCTTGATACGTTATCACTTGTGTGAACCTCCCATGTATTCCGAGTGAATTGGTTGAGGTTGTTTTCCTCTGTATTTTGTACTCTCATATTTATAGTGGATTGCTCATCTCCTTTGTGGACGTAGGTCGATTGACCGAACCACGTTAAATCTTTGTGTCTTTTGGTATATTTCTCGTTGTCTTCTTACTCGTGGTCTTTCGAGGTTTGCTTTGCTAGCTTCCGCATTTACACCTGCTTATTTTCGGTCCTAACAAGTGGTATCAGAGCCAGATTCAATGACGGAGTTAGGTTCAGTGGTTCGATAATCGATGATTGAACCAGGTTAGAAAGATGTGTTCATCTTGGCGGTGTAGTTCTAGCAGTAACCTTTTTGACAGTAATGAAGATTTTGTTGGAGAAATTGTTTCAGAGAGGTTCTCTGTGTTGAGACATAAAATTTGCAAAGTAGATTATGGAAAGGAGAAGCAAGTTGTTGAAGATTAAGTGAAGAAGGTGTACAAATTTATTTTGTCAGAAATTCAGGCCAAAGGGGAGATTTGTTGGGTTTTAGTTGCCTTGATTTCTTACCATAAATAGGTTTTCTTTTTAGGAAAAGGTTTTGAATTAACTAATTCTTTTTTTTGGTAGGAAAAGGTTTAAGACTCTATAAATAGAGGCATGTTCCTTCGAACTTAATCAGCATTCACAATGTAGTCTTAAGGGCTTTGAGAGTTTTGGTTAGGGGGAGAATTTGTGGGTCACAAGCTTGATACGTTATCACTTGTGTGAACCTCCCATGTATTCCGAGTGAATTGGTTGAGTTTGTTTCCCTCTGTATTTTGTACTTTCATATTTATAGTGGATTGCTCATCTCATTTGTGGACGTAGGTCGATTGACCGAACCACGTTAAATCTTTGTGTCTTTTGGTATATTTCTCGTTATCTTCTTACTCGTGATCTTTCGAGGTTTGCATTGCTAGCTTCCGCATTTACACCTGCTTATTTTCGATCCTAACATTCTATTGTTAGAAGATGAACTTTTTATAGTTCAAATATCACTTTGTCAATTCAATGTGAAATGAATGCACACTTAGCACTAAAAAGCCTACCTAGTAGTGGCATGCTTAAGCTCTAACACTAAGCTCAAAACTGATGACGCAAGGCACAAGATTTATTGTTGATCTTCCCAAAAGTCATTATGAGGGGGGACAGCCAAGGGATGCCTTTCCCTAGAGGAAAGGCCTTCAAGGGTCTAAGTTAAAAGGTACTAACTTTTTTGTTTTTTGTCAGCTCCTCAATTGTTTGTATCAAAATAATTAGAAGCACACAAGGCAGGAACTACTTTTGTGAAGCTCAAAAGATCACTAGCAGCACAACTCTGCCAATCAGTTGTATTGATGCACAACTAAGTTTATAAGACATCTCTTTATAACCAAAAATAAATTAAAAATAATAAATATCAAAAAAACAACTAAATTATCTCTTTTTTCAATTTCATACATAATATATCACTTATTTGAAAAGTAAACCTCAGTGATTCATTTAATGCACTTTTTCTTTTATTTGAAAAAAATCTTGACAGATGACATTCACACAAATTAAATATTCCATCTTGAAAAATAATAATAAATTATTAATATTAATTAAAAAAATAAATTTAAATTATTTTTCTTACCACACTCCACCACCTCCCCCAACAACAATCTACGGTCCTCTTATTATTATTTTTTGAAAGAATTCTTTTATTAAATATTTTTTAAAATTCATACTTCACCTCCTCCCCCACCCACCCACCCCCCCACCCTACCCCCCACACAATAACACCCACTCATTCCCCTCCAAAAGAAATTTGATAGTATTTTATTTTAAAAAATAAAAGCTCTACCCCATTTTATCAACCATCCTTCCCTATTTATTTATTTACATTTTTCTCAGTTTGTTTTAGACTTTTAGATATGTATCTTACCTTTAGGATTTTTCTATTTGTATATCTAGTATAGTATAACATAAATAAATAAAATAATACCTAAAATTTTATTTGAAGGGGAGGGAGGAGGGGGGAGATGAATTAAAAAAATTAAATACTTTCATAAAAGAATAATTTTCTTTAAATAAAAACAAATCAGGGGGTGGGCGGACGGGGTTGCGGTGAGAAGAAGTGATAGAGTGGGGTAAAAAAAATGTTTCACATTTTATTTTAAAAAAAATATTATTCATACAGAAGATGTGAACTTCATAACTAAGGCTACGGACGGGATCAGAATGAACCTATATCGGAATGAGATAAGTTGATCGGTTTGTTGATCGGTACTGGGATGAATCAGACCGAAATTGCAGGGATGGATACTAGGTTCTGTCCTGTCCCACTATATATATCAGGATGGAACCGGATCGAACCGGAATGAAATGGGATGAAATAAATGGGATGAGCTATATCAAAAAATAATAATTACTTTTAGTTATTTTGATCTTTTGAATTACGAAAATATGATTGTTTATTTATGTTTTGAAATTTATAACGTCATTTTACTTAAGATTATTTTATAGATATTTTGTTCTAATTTTACTTATTAAATTTGCAAATTTAAGTTTAATAAAGTGTTTTTAGTAAAGTTTTTGAGCTTAAGTTTACAAAATTTGATTTTGAATTTTTTGAAGTCTATAAGTTATTACTCATTATATGTTATAAGTTATATTTATAACTTGTAATTTAAATAACTTAAGTTTGTAATTTTAAAAAAATAAAATAAAATTAAGGATATAAGAACGACACAAATTAAAACAATAACAATCCAATCCAATTTTTTTTATTTTGGAAATATGCCTATACATAAATTATAAAATATAAATTAATTAATCAAAAATAATTAGCCGAAACTGGATTGGACCAAAATAAAAATCGGAAAAAATTGAAATAAACCGATATCAGTACACCGGTATCAAATCATGAACTCTTCAGTTCTGAGTACCGATTCACGGTATCTCATTCCATCATGAAAAATATCGGACCTGAATAGATCGAAATGGTACCACACCTGTACAACCCAGTCCCGTGCCCAACCTTAATCATAACTCATGTCCCAGCCTTAATCATAACTCATGTCCCTTCCTATTAGAGACCATACTTTGGAGGGTATAAATGACTTGTATTTTACTAAACAAAATATTATTCCACCAACTAAGGTACCTTTATTATATATATAATTTTTATTATTTAGATAAATATCAAGAACGTATCTAAATTATTATTTTTTTAGTTTCATTCCTAAATTATTGAGAGTGTGTTAGTTTTATACATAAACTATTACTCATTAGTTTGAAAAACACATCTTTTTTTTTTATAACACTCTCATCATACTGTGCGATAAACTCTCTTTTATTTTAAAATATTTCGCACATCACACCCTACATGGACAAAACTTTCATGACAAAAATTAAATAAATTATTAGTATTAGTTAAAACTAAAGATGAAAAAAATTATTATCCCAAAAAACAATATTTTTCTTTTAAAATAAAATGTAAAACATTTTTGGGATAGTAAAAAAAGAACAATATATATAAACCATTTGAAGGTACCTATAAGCTGGTGAGATAATAGTTTTTAGTAAAATACAAGTCATTTATACCCTCCAAGTATTGATCTCTAATAGGAAGGGACATGAGTTATGATGTTAGCATCTTCTTTAAGAAGTAGCCTCGGTAGAGAATATTTCAAAAAATATATGTGCCATCATCTTTTTCTCTTTGTATCAAGGGTGTCCTAGGAAATGTATTTTTCTTTATTTGCATGGAATTCATATACTTAACATCTACTTTCTTAACCAATAGATATATCACATAATTAGTCTTGGTGTATTTCTTCAAGATGAAAAGAAATTCCATGATAAAGAACTTAATCTAGTAAGTGAAATTTCTTCTAATATATCATAGTATACTTTAAACTAACTACACAATATATGCATCATTTGTTGTTGATAGACAATAACTTTATTGTACACTATTCAATATCATTTATTTTCTTATTGTGGAAAAAAGGTTTGGGTAGTTGTAGGCATTGAAAAACTTATCATTAAGCAATTTATAATCTTTATAGGTAAAACATAAAGTAAAGCTTACACGGCATCTATGTTGAGCAGAGAAATCTAACCAAATAACACGAACAGCGGTAACATCTGTCAATGGACCATTTAACTCTTTCTTCTTGAATGGAGATGATAACGAGTGCGGTTCTACATCAGAATATCTTGGTGAAGCATCAAGCTTGTAGAATTGCTTTGCATTTTCTGCAAAAATAGCTTTAACAATTGCAAGAGCTTCTGTAATTGAAATATCATCATGGACGCATGCATCCCATAGAACATTGAATACCACTTCACGTGCTTTCTTTGCACCTACAAAAAGAAGATAGTAAGAAAATAAGAACAACATATTATTCAAGTTGAATGTAGTTGCTTGGCGATGATTCTCAATTCTGTACAGATTTTAAAGAAACTATTTGCCTGATCAAAGAAAAAATTGTCGTCACACTACATGAAGAAATATTTGTTTTTGTAACAACCCAACCTTTTAGTTACATTTAACGCTTAATTTTAGGTATAGAGGTTTTGAACAAGTTATAATATCCATTTGCAACTTGTTTAAGTGGTTTTGATTGGGACCCAATGGGTTCAGGTGAGTTTTATTTTCTAAAACCTCACTTGTTTCGTACTAGATTTTCCCCCTATGCATGTACAAAACTTCTAATCTCTTTAAAAAGAGTTTCATTCCGGTGCATCATGGTTGCATGATATTTCGTTGTAATTGCATAGAAACGTCATTGGACGCATACACTTTTCAATCGTAGGAGTCCCAACCAAGATCACAAAATGGAGGGGCCCAACAATAATAAAATGAGTAAATCAAATTTTTATGTTAGTTCACCACTTTTTGGAGTTTGTCAATTGATTAGGAATTGAATTAGTCGTTAATTTTGGAGTTAAGTCTGTAATGTGGGGAACGTGACCGACAAGTGAGTTGTAATAGTTGTAAAAGAAGTCGGTTACAAGTTAGTTATAACTAACTTGCAGACAGTTATCCCTTATTACATATAGTCGTCTGATTTCATTGTAAAGGAGAATGAATTAAGATCAATAAGAGAATGTCTTTCTCTCTCAATTCATCTTCTTCCTTGGAGGAATCGAGTTCGGCTGTCCAAGAGCAATTCTCAATCTTTGCTCTTTAGGCTTACTCAATCGACGATGTAGCATTGGTATCAGAGCAAGGGATGTAAGAATAATTATTATTAATTATTAGTTATTCTTATTTATGGCCCAAGTTTACTTGTAACCCAAATAATACCATAAATAGTTTTTAATAGGGAGTAGATCTCGTCAGTTTATTGGTTACCAGATTAAATCATAACCTCTATAAATTGGTCATCCCTCCACCCATTAGGGTGAACCACATATTCTCTACAATAATTCCATCGCTGACATTTTGAGGAAACATAAAGTTAGGGTAAGGAGGTAGAAATTAATTTATGACTAACGCTTCTGCTTTTCTCTGTGATGATGTCTTCCTCATCAGGTATTTGCTCCCAACAATCTCGATGTAAAATTATCGTGTTCAAGATCCTGATATTATGTATTCAAGTATTTAATCTTACATGTGGCATCAGTGCCTGAATTCTTTGAACATATAATCTTTATAAATTATAGAACCGCATCAGCTTTGGTAGGGTAATAAAGAGTAATTACCGCCCACCATTACTAAATAAATAAATAATTATGTTTTGTTTTAGATTGCACAAATTCTGAATATTTTAATTTCTCCCATAATGTAATAATTATGTTCTCTATTAGATTGTGCAATAAATTGAAGTGATCGTTATATTAAGTAATAAATAATATGTATGCAATATAGCTTGTTAGTCACCAAAGTGGCCAAAATAGAAAATTAATGTTTACACATATAATATTTATGTTCACTTGGCATATGTGGAGTAGTACAATTCATTATTTTTTGGCACAAGAAACTGGGTTTGATTTTTCAACTTGATGCATATTATGTTTCTATAGTTTGTGTCACCAAAGTGACCAAACTAAAATGCTTAAAATTATGCACATGCACAAAATTTTATGATATTATGTGTGTTTTGTATGTTTATATATTTTTAGTCACCAAAGTGGTCAAACTAGAGAAATTAACGTATACACATATCATATTTATGATCACTTGATGCATGTATTATGTTTCTATAGTTTGTTAGTCACCAAAGTGGTCAAATTAAAATGTTTAAAATTATTCACATGCACAAAAAATGTATGATGTTATGTGTATTTTATATTTATATAGTTTGTTAGTCACCAAAGTGGCCAAACTAGAGAAAATTAACGTTTACACATATCATGTTTATAATCACTGATGCATGTATTATGTTTCTATAGTTTGTTAGTCACCAAAGTAGTCAAACTAAAATGTTTAAAATTATTCACATGCACAAAATTTTATGAGATTATGTATGCATTTGTATTCATATAGCTTGTTAGTCACCAAAGTGACCAAACTAGTATGATTAAGAAAAATATGCACTCATAAAATTGCCATTTATCTATGAAAGTTAATTAAATACCTATATTGACAAATAAATAGATAAATTGACTTTCACTATTGATAGAACTTAAAAAGTTTTACCCAAAGGTGAATCTATCATTGTACGAATACTGAAAATTATGAGGTACATTAATATTTTCAATCAAACATATATTGTATATCCAAAGACGTCGTATATTTATTTAATTGCCTATTAATTTTTTTTTAAAAAAAAATGGCATTTAAATTATGATAGTGTGTCGTAGTATCTACCCAAAGGAGAATTATGATATACTTTTATTGTTTTACTAAATTCACATTATTTTTATGATATGTGAGCATGCATATCTATTTTCAGTTATTCCTCTTCATTCACATGCTTTGTTTGTTACTGCGTTCAATAAATTGAACTTCTCTTAATGGCATGAACAAGTCTAGTTCCACTTAGGTGTGATGGATCTTGACTTCGCTTTGCTAAATGTCAAATCCACTGCCATTAATGATAACAACAATGATGATGAGAAGTCTTTTCATAAATCATGGGAGCGTCTAACAGATTGAGCTTATGTTCATGCGAATGACTGTTGCTAACAACATTACAAGTATTATTCCACAAACAGAAAGTGTCAGGCAATACCTGAAGTTTGTGGAAGAACGTGTTCGTTCTGTTGATAAGTCTCTCGCTGGTACACTAATGGATGAATTCACTACCATGAAATTTGATGGGTCACATAGTATACAAAATCATATCATCGAGATGACTAACATTGCAACAAGACTTTCGACCTTGGGGATGAAAGTGCATGACACCTTCTTAGTTCAGTCTATATGAACTCATTGACTCTTGAGTATGTACCATTCCAAATTAATTATAACACTATTAAGGATAAGTGGGATGTTAGTGAATTTTTCAGTATGTTTACCCAAAAGGAGTCAAGATTTAAGAAACATGAGGTCATTCCATTAACCTCATGGGTCAAGAAGCTTGTAAAGGACTTAAAGTAAAGGCTAACAAGTTTAAGAAAAAGAAAGCACCTGCTAAAGTTTCACCGGATGCTCATAAGGAATTCGAGGATGATGTGTGACATTTCTGTAAAAAAGGACACTATAAGAAAGATTGCTTGAAACGTAAAACTTAATTTGAAAAGAAAGGTACATTTAGTGCCTTTGTATGTTTCAAATTAAATTTGATTAAAGTTCCTAATAATGCTTGGTGGTTTGATTCTGGTGCAACTATTCATGTATCCACTATGTTGGAGAGATTCATTACGATCCAAACTCTGAATACAAATTTAAAAATAAAATAAAATATATTATTCATGGGAAATTGCATGAAGGCTAAAATTGAAGGTATAAGGACTTATGCTTGATCTTGGAGAGTGAACATCACCTTGATCTATTACAGACTCTTTATGTTCCTTCAATTTCTAAGAATTTGATTCAAGACTTGATATTTCTGTATTTGATTTTAAATGTGAACATGGATGTTTCAATTTATATAAAATACTATTTTTATATTTCTGGTGTTCTTATTGATGGTTTATATAGATTGAAACTCCATAATAATTAGACGTAGTTCACTAAATGAATGTTATGCTTATTCGTGGCATAAACATTTGGGTCATGTATCCAAAGAAAGATTAAAAAGATTAGTAAAGAATGAGATTCTTCCGAATATGAATTTTATTGATCTTTATATATGTTTGGATTGCATTAAAGGAAAGCAAACCAAGCATATCAAGAAAGGTGCCACAAGAAACACTTAGCTTCTTGAAATTATACACATTGATATTTGTGGACCCTTTGATGTTCCATCTTTAGGTGCAACTAAATATTTTATCACCTATATCGATGATTTTTCACAGAATGGATTTATCTATTTGTTGAAAGAAATCTCAAGCAGCGGACTCTCCCAAAGGGTACGTTAAAGAGGTTGAAAGACAAAATTAGATAAGAAACTGAAAGTCATTATGTCAGATAGAGGTGGTGAATATTATGAAAGTTGTAACGAATCAAAAAAATGTCTAAGTCCATTTGAAAAACTCCTTTGGAGTGGTGAAGTTGGTAGGAGTGTTGAACGACAAAGTCTGGAAATTAATGAGGTAAGGGTAAATATTCCATTGCCCATGAATGTACCTACTTCCGCACCAATCACAAATGTTGTTCCCTTTGTTGAAGAACACTTTAACAATGTTGAAAAACATTTGGGTGAAACACTTCAAGAAGGAACTAACTTACAAGTATCTGGCGTAAATAAACCGCAAACAATGCCATAAATTGGTCAATATGTGATTTATTGCAAGAGACAAATTTTGACATTGCAGTTAATAAAGATTTGATTTCTTTTTCACAAGCTAGAGAAAACAATGAGTCTGATAATTGGATTGATGTCGTGAATGAACAGTCAAAATCCATATAATACAACAAAGTTTGGGATCTCGTTCAATTACCAGAAGGTTCTAATGCAATCGAGTGTAGACAAGTCTTTAAGACCAAACGTCATTCAAATGGTACATATTGAACGATATAAAGTCAGACTTGTTGCCCATGGATACACTCAAAAAAGGCGACATTGATTATAAAGAGACCTTTTCATTGGTCTTAAAGAAAGACTCATAAAGAATTATTTTGTCTTTAGTAGCTCATTATGATTTAGAGTTAGACCAAATGAATGTGAAAACTGTCTTTCTTAATGTAGACCTCGCATGAGGATGTTTATATGGACCAACCAAAGGGTTTTGTAATTAAAAGGAAAGATCAAATAGGTGTGTAAATTAAAGAAGTCAACATATGAACTCAAACAAGCCTCACAAAAATGGTATATAAAGTTTAATGATACCATAACATCTTTTGTATTTAAAAAAATTACTGTTGATCCGTGTATATACCAAAAGATCAGTGGGAGTAAGTTTACATTTTTATCCTGTATGATAATGACATTTTACTTGTTGCTAATGATTTAGGCATAATTGCGTGAGACAAATGATTTTACCTCTATGAACTTTTAAATGAAAGATATGGGTGAGACATCCTACGTGATAGGGATAGAAATATTCCATGATAGATCACAAGGATTATTGAGACTATCTCAAAAAGGCTATACCGAAAGAGTTCTAGAGAGATTTAATATGAACAATTGTTTAGCAGGAATAGTTCCTAATAAAAAAGGGGGACAAATTTAATCTATTGCAATGCCCAAAGAATGATGTGAACGAAATGAAATGGTGTCAATTCCTTAAATTTCTAGTGTTGAAAGTTTGATTTATGTTTAAACTTGTACAAGACCATATATTAGCTTTGTGGTCAGAATGTTAGAAAGATGTTAAAGTAATCCTGGAATGGATCACTATAAAACTGAAAAGAATGTTTATGGCAATGTTATGAAGCCACATTTTATACATTATGGCTGCGAAACTTTATTTCAGGACTTGGGGTTGTCGACACCATTACCAAGAAGCTGAAAGTTTATTGTGATAATACTGCAACAGTATTCTTCTCCAAGAATAATAAGTACTCCAAATGTGTCAAACACATGGAATTAAAGTACTTTACTGTCGAGAAAGAAATTCGGAAACAAAGAGTTTTACTTAAGAATATTAGAACTAATCTCATGATTGCAGATCTGTTAACAAAAGGCTTACAACCAATGACATTCAAAGAACATATTCAAAAACTGGGTTTTGGTTGTACTTATGATTGATACATTTATGATATTTTAAACTCTGAGCTGAAATTATGTGTTTCTGATATACATTAATGAATGTCTTGTTTCTCATAATGGTGTACATATTATTGTTTTGAGAAATTACAAGACGAGTCTTTATGAGACATTATTGTGGACCATAATGTTATATGTTTTTATATCTTATGAACCTAGTGTGATAAGTTGCTAATGTTGTAGTATATGGAAGAAAGTATGTAGCTTAAAATTTATGTACAACCGCTATAACTCTTATTAGTAGTTTATTATATTGTGGTATGCATGATGGACATTATAGGAGAGATTTACTGCATGCGCAACTAATGTTTATTAAATACTAATGATATATGGTTACTGGGCCAAGTGGAAGAATGTAAGAACAATTACTATTTATTATTAATTATTTCTTACTTATGGTCCAAGTTTACTTGTAACTCAAGTAATACCATAAATAGTTTTTAATAAGGAATAGATCTCGTCAGTTTATTGGTTACTTGATGGACGTACTAGATTAAATCATAACCTCTATAAATTGGTCCTCCTTCCACCAATTAGGGTTAATCACATATTCTCTACAATAATTTCATCGCTGACGAATGTGGTAACATAAAGTTAAAGTAAGGAGGTAGAAACCAATTTACTACTAACGCTTCCACTTTTCTCTGTGATGATGTCTTCCTCATCAGGTATGTGCTCCTAACAATCGCTATGTAAGATTATCGTGATGAAGATCCTGATATTATGTATACAAGTATTTAATCTTACAAGGGGTTCCCTGATCTGTGTCAATGGAAGATCACAACACTCGGATGCAAGTGCTGCGCAAGGAGGTCAACAATCTTAAACACTCCATGGAAGGAGTAGCCAACTCAGTTGCGAGATTCGACAGTTTGTGGATGCTAGTGTGGCTCATGACAGGGAAGAATTTCGAAGGTTGTTAGGAACATCTATGAACACCAATGGTTTTGTTAGACCCCAACTAAAGGAATTCCTAGGGGTAAGAATAAACCGGAAAATTATCAATTGCCAACTCGTAATTAATTTCCAAATAGATTTCCCTGAATTTGATGAACACATATTGAGGGAATGGCTTTACAGATGTGAATAATTTTTGATGGAGATGAAACCCCGGAAGGTTGAAAGATTAAGGTGGCATCTTGCAACTTCGAGGTCAAGGAACTCCAATGGCACCAATCCTATATGAAGCATAGGATATTAAGAGAATGGCCACGGTGGGCTGATGAGTATGCCGGGAGCCTCTATGTCAGGTTTGGGGGTTGAACTATTTGACGATCCAATGGGCGACTTCAAGGACTTGAGACAGGTAAACTCCATTCAAGACTATGTCAATCTGTTTGATGAATTACTCACTACAGTTGAACTATCCGAACTTCAGGTTGTTAGTTGCTTTGTTAGAGGGTTGAAACCAGAAATTGGCTTACCTGTTAAAATGCTTGCACCAAGGTCACTAGCTAAGGCAGCTAACATATCTAGAATATAGGAATAGAACTTAGTTGTCCAGAAAAAAGTATTTTCAGGACCTTCTGTACTTCTCAATTCTAGAATTACTCCCAAATCTATTACTACTCATCCCTATTTTTCTTATGGATTCACCTATCAATCCAGTGGAAGTCATCCAAACCCTTACAAAAACTCTATGACCTTCTCCAATAACTCCAAACTTAACCTGAAAATGTCAAACTATTAACACTTGCTGAGATGGATGAAGGAGGAGCAAAAGACTATGTTTTCATTGTGATTAAAATCATGTGTATGGGCCTGTTTGTAAGTGGAAGCAGAAATTATTTGCTATGGAAGTAGAGGAGGAAATTGAGGGTGTTAAAGAAATAGAGCAGGAAGTGGAAGTAGACCCTACCGAATTATTGACTATGATAGGCGATTCCCCGGATCAGGTGGACATTCTGCATTATGTGTATGTTCATGTCATGAATGGACTGCATGACTTTAGGACTATGAGAATTACAATATCCGTTAAAGGCAAGGTTGTACAAGTCCTAATTGATATAGGGAGTTCTCACAGTTTTCTTGATTTAAACACTGACAAAAGGTTAGAATATGTTTTAAGACAATTCTGCAATTGAGAAGAGATTAAGACAAAGGACAAAAGAATCGAAAGAGGATTTCCACAAGTAAAGAAGGGAAACTACCCAACACACAACTAAGCCAACCTCCTAAGACGACTAGGCCCAAAAACACATAAATCTAAAATCGAGCAGAGCTGGTCTAGCCACCTATTAAACAAGGATCAACATTATACAAGAACTACACAACAAAGGTGGCAAAAAGTAAACCAACAGTTCATGGGCCATAACACAATAGACTATCAAGGCAAGGGAACGAGGAGACTCCTCGGAGGAGTTATTGACCCATTACTCCAAATCGAAGCGACACAGCCTAATCGATCCACTACTAAAGGAAATCAACTATAGGAGTAAAACACGTACACAATCTTCAAATTAAATCATCATAATAGACCAACAATCGATAAAATGGGCATGAAAACCCAAATCACACAAAAAATAAGAACAAAGGGGGGGGGGGGGGTAAAGCCACGAAATCACATCCAAATAAGGGATACCTAGAGTCTTGACCTCTGTCCAGCATGCAGAAGCATAGAATGGATCGTGCCCGACCTTAATCGGAACACCAAATGTAGAACCAGCAACACTAAAGGTACCACATCTAACCGAAGGCGGCAACAACCCATGATACTGATCTAACTAAATACCCCTAATCATGGTCCTATGTTGGGGATAAACTGTAGACTAATAAATCATTCATTGCTAACACTTGTGTAGATTCTGAGATTGGACCAATGTGATCCTTCTCCTTGATCTATTTCATAGGCTTTCTGAGGATACATTGAGAGGTAATTGTTTGTCGTCCCGGTGGGTCCTCTGGTTCCTAATTTTATTTTTTGTTCTATTTGAGAAACAAAGACATTGAGACTTGTATAATTATCATTCAAATTTTGTATTACTATACTAGTGACTTATACACGTGACAATCAAGCTTTAGGGTATTTTAAAATGACTAAGTTTTCCGCTCTGATGTTGTTATTGTTTTACTTTCCCCATTTTTTCGTATTGTTTGGGTTTGAAGGTTGACTTGTCACGATGGGATTAGACAAGTATCATCACATTTGATTTTGGATCGTGACAGTGGATCTTGTTGATTCTTCCATCTTGTCCTATCTAGGCCATCTCTGATTATTTTAAGTTGATTTTTTTTTATTATCAGGTTTTGCATGTTTTTTGTCTATAACATTCCATATATCTTGAGAATCAATAATGACTTTCATATGTAGACACCATTTCTCATAAGTAACTGGGAGCATTGACATTACTCATGTATCTCATACCACACTATTGAAAAATAACAATCTAGAAAAACAATATTCACACTAATAAATGAGAATAAGAGTAACAAATAATCAAGTTATAAATATGGAAAATGTTTCAATTAAAATTAAAGGAGCAATGTAATGTTAAGAATTCATAACCAACATAATTATTTACTTAAGATAAATCAAGAAAAATATAGAATATTTCGGAGTTGTAGAGAATTGAAGGAAAATCTCTGGAATGAGTATCCTAGAGATAATGGTCTAGAAATGTTCTAGAAAGAATAGTTTTAGAAAAAGATAGCTAGGAATATTCTAGAATATAGTAGTATGTATCTCTCTAAATTCTTCCATCACCTCCAATAAATAGAGGTGATCCATTTGAGTTGTAACCAACCAACAAAGAAAGCAAACCAAGCAAGAAACAAAGTAACCAAGTAAGCAAGAAATCAAGAGGGCAAACAAAAGTGAGTGCTCAAGTAAGGAGTGTTGCTGAAGCAAGCAACAAGTGTGATTAAGGTCCTTACTTTGATATAATAAAATTCAAGATTGTGAGAAATCGATAGTGTGGCTGTAGTCTCCACACTCAAAAATATTCAACATGGAATTCCACTCTATGATGAGATAGTTTTTACACTTGAAAATCTCAAAAGACTATCAAACACTTAAAGATACAGTTCATAATTTCTTTTCATTTCACTTTAGTTTTGGTGTCTTTTGAGATGAGAGTTGGTGGCTCTATTTATAGGCAAAAGAGTAATCCGGTATAGTTAATCAGTTTGATTGGTTCAAATTGCACCTGTCATATTATTTTGTCGACAACCGTTCAGGGGTGGTTCGACAATGTTAAAAAAAAGATATGTGCCTTAGGCCCCCAAATATAAGGGGCCTCATTTTTTTTATATTAATAGGTTAGAAGTTATTATTTGACAACAAATATTGAATACTATTTATATAAAAAGTAAACATTCATGAAAAATGAAGGGGTTATTAGAAGAAATTTAACATATTTTGAGTACTATATCTTATGCAAAATAGTTTAAAATAAGAATTATAATATTATGAGGTGAAAGCTAGAAGAAATAAATTATATAAAAGTTATTAACAATTTAAGTTTAAGGCCCCGTTTAATTTTTGCTTTAGGACACTTATACACTTGAGTCTCTCCTGCAACTGTTGCCTCTACATTGGCCAACCACATTATTTATTTATCTTTGGGAAAATGCACAAGTACCCCCTAGACTATGACGGAAATTACATAGACACATCTAAACCAAGGTCTTATTATCCCTAAACTTATTTATTTTTTAATTTTGTGCACCTTTTGTCTTATGTGGCATACTCCGTGACTCCACACGATTGAGACGTGTAGGAGATATTTGGATGCCACGTAAGCCAAAAAGGTGCACAAAATCACATCTCGAAAGCTTGAGAAAGGGTGGTGGAGATGAGGGTGATGAGAGACGTGTCCATTTTCAGGAACCAGATTGATTTATGCCAGGACGTTTGACAACCAAAGTCATTCACCTTGTGAGGAGACTGATAGACAAATATAAGTAGAGGAAAAGAGATTTGCATATGGTGTTGATTAATCATGAAAAGGCATACGATAAAGTCCCAAGAGAAGTCCTTTAATGATGTTTGGAGTCTAAAGATGTATTGGTGGCTTATATTAGTGTTATAAAAGACATATATGATAGAGCCAATACTCGGGTAAAAATATTGCGAGGAAACTCAGAGCACTCAGCACTGAGCCCTTGCCTTGATGATGGATCAGTTTACGCGACATATTCAGGTGGAAGTTCCTCGAAGTATTTTCTGGTGACATTATTTTGATCGACGAGACTAGCAGAGGAGTCAACGATAGATTGGAGGCGTGTAGAAAGAATCGAGAATCTAAAGGGTTCAGGTTGAGTAGGACCAAGCTAAGACTCGGTACTATTTAGATTGGAGTGTAAAATTAGTGATGAGACACATGAGACAGACGTGGAAGTGAGACTTAATACTGAAGCGATCTCCAAGAGAGAAGTATTTGAGAGAGTTGATTAGGCAGGAGATGACGCATCCGTAACTTACAGAATAGAAGGGTATCAAGGTCGTGGATAAGAGCAGAATGTTAGTATGTAGTATAGAGGTGTTCTTGTTACTAGCCTATTCCAGTATTTGGCTGGGTGGAGCTCTGTGTCAGTCGTAATATTAGTATATTCATGTAGTTTTGGTTTTTAGCTTCTGATTATCAGTGTCGTTAAATATGTTTAGGTTACTGCACCTTGTTGTTAGTGTTATACATTTTGCATATGTTCCGTACTACTTTTCTGTTAGTTGTCGTGTTTTTCTTTTAATTAATGCTTTGATTTGCTCGAGTGTAGGGCCTTCCAAAAATAGCCTCTCTACCTCAAAGAAGGAATAGTAAGGCTTGTGTATACTTTAGCCTCCCGGAACCTCATTTTGTGGAATTTCAGTGGGTTCGTTGTTGTAGTAATATTCAAGATAAGAATCTCAAGCAATACCTAGGTAAAATCTTTCAGCAAATGCGATGCCACTGCTGTTGATCATGACCTGTTGATATTTAAAATTTACGTGAGTATAAACAGTGCAATCATAAAGGCGATGGAGGAGGAGATCAATGTGATAATTT
Source organism: Solanum chilense (assembly GCA_032847665.1). Lineage (NCBI taxonomy): Eukaryota > Viridiplantae > Streptophyta > Magnoliopsida > Solanales > Solanaceae > Solanum > Solanum chilense. Next base: position 2,784,146 of record JAPDHL010001909.1, on the reverse strand, counting down.
GAAATCACTTAGGCTTAATTGAAAAATATAGTTTTATGTATGTTGAAGTGCATAAAAAACCTTATTGATAGGAGCAAGGTCTAGAATTTCTTTCACTGAGGACACCAACCCATGGAAGTTAGGCTTAGGAATCCTCAACCCAAAATCAAGATAGATCTGTAAATGAGACGAACAAAAATATAAGCTTTTTCATAAATATGTGAGGAACTCTCCAATGTGGCCTTGTTGATAGAAAAGAGCATACTTGAGGGTAGACTGATGCAAGATATGAAGCTTCCATTAAGAAAGGGAATGATGCATGTAATAGCACTAAACGATTCTTAGTGAATCTCTTATCCTCAAGAAGATTGCGAAGATTAAGGGGATTCCCTGGTCTCAGATCCAAATCCTTCTCCTCCAAACTGTAATGAAAATTCTAGTCTTCAAAGACTATAGGAATAATAATAACAAGATAACATATAACCAGAAAAATAGTATGTTTTTCACCTTGTGTCTATCTGCATTGGCAAATTAAAATTTTGAGCCACCTCCAAAGCATGCATAAAAATATAATCACTAAAGTTCTTGTTTGAGATTCTGACTGGCTTCCCCGCTGGAAATACATAATCTATTATCAAAATTATTTGACAGTCATGCATTAGAACCCCAAATCTTGTAAGACTCACCACATAAAATATCACTCAGGCCCTCCTCAGCCTCCTTTTGTGTGACTTTTGTATTAATTGCAAGGCCACTACGATGTGCAATAATACTTTTAAAGGCAACAACTTTATCACCTTCTGTGTGCAACACTAAGGAACAACATGCGAGATATTAACTCATAATAAATCAAAAGGAACATATATTTACTAAAACGTTCAAGGATATGACTTCAGTTCCTTAGTGAAAGTCTCCAGAAATGAACTCAGTGTCCATGACTTCCCATTTGAACCCTGCAATAGAACATAAGAGGAGAAATATATTAACAAATATAAGAGAGTAGATAGAACAATGACAAAAATATAATAGAGATATGAATGCTGAAAGAATGAGCTTTTCACTTACTTATGCCAATAATTGTAGTAATTCACTTCATAAGGATAAGATGTAAATGTCTCATTATAGGTTATAGACATATAATCTAGGAATATGTCCTAATTATTACGGGGAAGAAGAAGTAGGAAACATAAGAGAGATAAACAAAAACTATTTTTTCAATGTGACCAAAAAAAAAGTATAATCTGCTCTATATACAAAGTGTGATTAAGTGAGTACTAAGTTAATGTTAATATACAGTAGCTACTCGTAAACAGGGGAAAGTACCAAACCATCCTTCTATGTACACCTTTATCTACCCTCTCCGTCGAGCTAGTAACTTTGAAATGAATAGAAGTCCTAGTCTGGAACTAAGGTATTCATGTTGAACCATATTGAGGACTTATATTAAAATGTCAGCTGGTAGTTGATCCTTATGAAATGACAATCCATTTTTATGTGTTCATTTCTTTTATGATAGACAGTATCTCTACGAACCTCTAGTTTCAATCCCAATCTACCTAAGTGATTATAATAACCATATCAATTTGCAACTGTTCTGGTTAGCTTCTATTGTTAGCTTCTGTTGAACTTCTAGTAACTGTATTCTATTTCTTTGATTTCTTGTACATAAGAGAACCTCCAAACATAAGTAAAGTAACTCTACTGATATAGACTTTCTGGTGATAGGACAAGCAGCCAAACCAACATCACAGTATATTGCAGTAGTAATTTAGAGAACTTTTTTAAGGTGCGATTAAAGGCCTAATATACATCTAATGTTGTGTATCTAGTTTATTATATAAAATATTTCATTACCTTTTCAAGGATATTTTCAGCAACATGCTCAACTTGTAGTATTCTACCAACTGTTGGTACAAGTCTTTCATGCCATTTGATGTCAAGTTTTTTGTCCAATTTAATTCCATCGTCAATAAGTAAGATAACAATTCTTGCTGCTTTAAAGCAAACTGCAGCACTCGCCTCCAACCCTAAGCATCGACGAGATTCCTCAACAGCATCCAAGGATAAGCTTGAGCCATACAGTTCACAAATTTCATTAAGATTCACCTGCAAGATACAGTTACTGCTGTAAGAAGAATGACAAAGGGGGGAAACTTTTAATGTGTAAGAACTGATCCATGATTATGACAAGATGAAAATAATAAGTAAATATCTTTTTTAAAATGAGAAGAACACTATCATCTTGTCCTTGGCCAGGCATCATGAATGAAGTAATAACAATTTATAATACAAGGACACTCCTAAATAAGATGTGTGGAGGGAACTTTTATATTTGGTTTATCTCTATGTTATTCTGACCAATAAGGAAATAATTATTGCCTGTAAAGCCAGAGTCATGTTCTATACGCATCCCAAGAGAAGCACAACAAAAGATGAATGTGAAATATTACCATACCAACAAAATATGTACAACCTAAGGAGTCTCTAGGAAACCAACATCTAATTACATAAGATTCAACATCAAGTCCTCATAAAATCTATATACTTTCTCTAATTTGTGCATTTTAACATGTATATTATTTCATGTGCTTCCTTCTATATTTGTGTAGTAACAAAGTCAGGTTGTATATACTCATTAACTTAAATTTTTGTTATTCCTTGACTGGCATGTGTAGTAGATATATCATTACCCCTCATTCAAATGCTACTATCTCCAATTGGAATTCATGTTTCTACCTAGTTGTCTTGAGTGAACATACTCCTGTGCAATGTATTGTTATCCCTAGCTAGCTACTCAATCTGTTTCTCACTGCTGATAACCATGCATCCACATTTCGCAAAAAAGTGCAGTTGTGTCTCTTAGATCCTAGTCGTCCTCATCACGAAGTCACCATATGTTAGTGTTGAATGAGTTGGCAGATCTAGTCATAATCTGCGCCACCATTGAGCTGACAGATTTGATTATGATCTGCCCCTCAAATAAAGCTAGCAGATATGATTAGAATCTGTTTTTGTAAATATAGGATTAGAATATATTATTCTAGGAAAATAGTTTAGAGGAAATCCCTTGATTCAAAGATTTCCTAAGAATTAGGAATTGATTAGTTTAATTGGTCTTTACTCGTTCTCCTATAAATACTGTACAAACACTATGAATAAAATATACTTTTCAGTATCTAAAAAATTTCATGGTATCAGAGCGGGACAATTTCCCCTAATATCATATGGATCAAAAATCCTTTCACGAAGAGCATCTTTCTGAAACATCAACATAAGACAAAAGTTCTTTTCTGGAAGCTCCTGCAGAAAATGTGATGACACTAGGGGGCAATGCTTCTCACATGCCCTTCCAGTTAACTTCTCATCAATTTAATGGGAAAAACTAGCTGGAATGGGTACAGTCCGTAAAGCTTGCAATCGATGACCGTGGAAAGCTGGGACATTTGACCGTAGAAACGAAAAAGCCGAAAGTTGGAGACCCAAAGACGAACTCCTGGAGATCAGAGAATTCACTCGTGATTGCTTGGTTAATAAATTCCATGGAACCAGTCATAGGTAAATCTCATCTCTTTTTGCCCCACGGCTAAGGATGTGTGGGAATCTACCAGGGAGACATATTCTGTTGTAGAAAGTGCCTCTCAAATTTATGAGTTAAAAATTAAACTATGGCAAGCTAAGCAGGGTGAGGAACTTACTACTTATTAGAATGAAATGGCATCATTGTGGCAGGAGTTAGACCAGTGTTACAATGATGAATGGGAGTACTCTATGGATAGTGTGAAAGCAAAAAAAAAAAAAGGAAGAAAGTGAGAGAGTTTACGTTTTTTAGCAGGATTAAACAGGGAGATTAACGAGGTCATGTCGCGAAACCTAGGAAAAAATCCTCTGCCCTCTCTTCGTGAAACCTTTTCTGAAGTTAGGAGAGAGGAAACAAGGAGGAAAGTTATGTTAAAATCTGATTTAAATGTTGAAATAAAACCTGTTATAGACTCTTCAGCTCTTGTAACAGTGAAGAATGGAGAGAACAAAAACAAGAAGCCATGGTGTGATCATTGCAAAAAATATTGGCACACTCGTGAAACGTGTTGGGAGATTCATGGGAAACCACTAAACTGGAAGAAAAAGGGAGTTGATAATCGTGGCTTTCAATCTCAAAATGAGAAGGCCCGCTTTGAATCTCAAAACGGGCAGGCCCTCCTAACAACTAATTTTGATCAAGGGCAGCAACCTTCTCCATAAACGTCTACATTTACAAGGAACAATTGGAAATTCTGCACAAACTCCTTCAATCTCCACAATTTCGTCCAAATGCACCAAATTCTGCTAATCCTTCATGTTCTTTTGCTGAAAGAGGTACTATATCATCTACTTTTCTTAGTGTCAATTCCAACCAAATAGATTCTTGGATCATTGATTCAGGAGCTAGTGACCACATGACTGGAAGTTCCCATTTTTTCTCTACTTACACTCCTTGTGCAGGAACCAGTAAAATCAAGATAGCTAACGGTTCCTTCTCTGCAATTTCTGAAAAAGGAACTATTAAACTATCAGCACCTCTTATACTTCATGATACTCTTCATGTTCCAAAGCTCTCTTGTAATCTAGTTTCTTTCATTAAATTAACCCTTTCTCTAAATTGTCGTTCTATTTTTTATTCCGATTTGTGTGAATTTCAGGAAAAGGTCTCGGGGAAGATGATTGGCAGTGCTAGAGAATCAGGAGGCTTTTATTTTCTTGACAACGGGAACACCTCACTACAACTGAATCCTATTAGTTTGAACTCTACTTTTGTTTTGAACAAAGTCATGCTTTGGCACTATAGGCTTGGACATCAATGTTTTTATTATTTAAGACACTTGTTACCTCAATTATTCAGAAATAAAAATCCATCCTTATTTTAATGTGAATTTTCTGAAATGTGTAAGCATCACATAACTTCTTTTCCTTCTCAAAAGTATTAGGCTTCAAAACCTTTTACAATGATTCATAGTGATGTTTGAGACCATCTAGAATTTCAACAATGTTTCGAAAATGGTGGTTTGTAATTTTTATTGACGATCATACTAGTTGAGTTGGGTTTTATTATTCAAGGATAAATCTGAGGTCAAAAATGTATTTGAGAATCAAGATTTTTCGGAGTGACAATGGCCGGGAATTTTTTAATAAACAATTAGGGAATTTTTTCAGAAACACTGGGTAGTACACCAAAGCTCTTTTCCGGATACACCTCAACAAAATGGTATCGCCGAATGAAAGAATAAACACCTTTTAGAGGTAACAAGAGCTTTAATGTTTACTAGTAAAGTTCCTCAACACCTTTGGGGAGAGACTCTCTTGATTGCCACTTACCTTATTAATAGGATGCCATCTCTTCCTGTTGAATTTAAGACACCTTTTAAAGTTTTTAGAGAATGTTTTCCTAGTTCTAGGTTAACTACAGATCTGCCTCTGAGGGCTTTTGGTTGTACAACATTTGTTCATGTTTATAATCGTAGTAAACTTGAACTACAGGCTAAGAAGTGTATTTTTGTTGGATATGCCCCAAGTCAAAAGGGATATAAGTGTTATGATCCACATGCTAGGAAGATTATTGTCACAATGGACCTAACTTTCTTTGAGTCGCAACTCCATTTTACTACTCATCTTTAGGGGAAGTATCATGTAGGTAAAGATTTATTTTTTTATGTTATTGCGGAAACTAGATATCAAGCAAATGATGAGCCTAATATTACAATAAATACTTATTTGAGAGATGTAGGAGAAGATATAGATAAGTGTCACCCAAGAGGTGATAAGGACCAAAGTGACTTGAATGATAAAACCCAGAAATTGAACCTGAACCTGAAGCGCCGTCAAATGACAAAAATAAAAATGGAAATAGAGAACAAAAAACAGAAATGCAGGTTTATTCGAGAAGGAACCAAACTCAATAAAAAAGGGCCGAATATTCTCAACACTGCCAAAAATCAGTCCCACAAGACCTTAGTGTATTTCAAAGTACTCTTCCAACTGATTCTATTTCTAATTCTTTAGATCTAGATCTACCTATTGCAAAACGCAAAGGTGTTAGAAATACTTCTAAATATCCTATTTCTATGTTTCTGTCCTATAAAAAGTTGTCTCCTGGTTATTCAGCCTTTACTTCACAACTTTCTAGTGTGGAAATTCAAACAAATGTGCAGGATGCTCTACAAGTTCTCGAGTGGAAAGAGTTTATTTTGGAGGAATTAAAAGATCTTGAAAATATTAGACATGGAAATTAGTGGATTTACCCGAGGGAAAGAAAACCAGTGGGTTGTAAATGGGTGTTCACCACCAAATTCAAATTAGACGGATCATTCGAAAGGTATAAGGCCTGCCTAGTAGCTAAGGGATTCACACAGACATATGACATTGACTATCTCGAGACATTTGCTCCAGTAGCTAAGCTAAACTCAATCAGAGTTCTGTTGACAATTGCAGTAAATCTCGACTGGTCTCTTCAGCAGTTGAATGTGAAAAATGCTTTCTTGAATGGGCACCTCGAGGAAGAAGTCTATATGGATCCGAAAGTACAAGTCAAAGATATGCAGGCTTAGAAAATCTCTTTATGGTCTAAAACAATCTCCAAGGACTTGGTTCGAAAGGTTTGCTCAATTTGTAAAAAAGTAAAGGTGTGAATGGACAAGAAGATCACACTATGTTTACTCGACATTCACTAGAAGGAAATAACAGTTCTCATAGTGTATGTTGACGATATCATCCTCACGGGAGATGATGTGGTTGAAATAAAAAATCTAAAGGAACGTCTTTCCTCATAATTTGAGATAAAGGATTTAGGCCCGCCAAAGTACTTTCTTGGCATGGAGGTTTCACAATCAAAGAAAGGAATTATAGTGTCACAAAAAAGTATGTTCTTGATCTGTTATAAGAAACAAGAACGAGTGGTTGTAGACCAGCTGAAACTCCAATTGATCCAAATTTAAAAGTTTGTAAAGGAAGGAAAATTGATTGATAAGGGACAAAATCAGAGATTGGTAGGCAAGTTGATTTACTTGTCACATACTAGACCTGATATTTCCTTTGTTGTAAGCCTAGTCAGTCAATTCATGCATTCTCTGCGAGAAGAACACCAAGGATTTGTGTATGGAATCCTAAGGTATCTAAAGAGTTCACATTGGAAAGCATTGTTCTTCAAATAGAATGAGCAGAGAAGTGTTGAGGCTTATACGGATGCAGACTTGGCTGATTCATCTATTGATAGGAGGTCTACATCTGGATATTGTACATTTTTTTGGGGAAATTTAGTGACATGGAGAAGCAAGAAGCAAAATGTGGTGGCTCGAAGTAGTGTTGACGCTGCGTATCGATCCATGGCACACGAAATTTGTGAAATATTGTGGCTCAAGAGATTTTTGGAAGAACTAAGAAGAATTGTGAGTTTTCCAATGAAGTTGTATTGTGATAATAAGGCTTCCATAAGCATTGCTCATAATCCAGTTCAACATGATAGAACAAAGCATGTGGAAGTGGACAAACACTTCATTAAAGAGAAGATTGAAAATGGAAGTATGTGCATTCCTTTTGTTCCAACAACTGAACAAGTTGCAAATATTTTCACAAAATGTCTTTTTAGAACTACTTTTGAGTCCTTTATGAGCAAGTTAGACATGTTTGATATTTACATGCCAACTTGAGGGGGAGTGTTGAATGAGTTGGCAGATTTAGTCATAATCTGCTCCACCATTGAGTTGGCAGATTTGATTATAATCTACCCCACAAATAAAACTGACATATTTGATTAGAATCTGTTTTTATAAATATAGGATTAGAATATATTATTCTAGGAAAATAGTTTAGAGGATATCCCTTGATTTAAGGACTTCGTAAGAATTAGGGATTGATTAGTTTAATTGGTCTTTACTTGTTCTTCTATAAATATTGTACAAACACTATGAATAAAATATACTTTTCAGTATCTAAACTTTCAGTTATTAGTGGGAATATTCTGTCTTACTAACCTCCCCTTCGTAAGTACTCTTTCTTGTTAGGCTAGCCAAAAATTGATTTAAAAGTAGGTTTGACCAACATTTAAGTAAATCCAAACACGCTCTAACTATAGATCAAATACAATATTCAAATAAAGATATTAAAATACTACATTCTAGACTAATGTATACAAAACAACAAACCAAAGTAAATTCTCAATAATAACAATAACAATCCAATAGAAAGTTATTACAATAACAACAAACAAGAAATATAAACACTTAATAAAACAAATTAACGAAACAAGAGGAGATCAAAGAGATTTTCTCGTCTTTTTTTTTTTCCCAATTGTTTAAAGTATTAATTAATATTTTGTCACATATTACTATTTACAGGATATGATGGAAACACAAACAATTGTCATGAATGTGACATTAGTTCATTTGGGATCATTGATGAGGATGAGAGGTGTGATTAAAATTCATAATGCATATAATTAGTGGGAGTTATGTATATGCACATACGGGAGTGTCAGTGACAGTAAAATTTATGTAATATAGTCCACAATAATACAAATACTTATATATAAAAAAAAAAATTATATAATTTTGTATGATTTTTTCTTATTTTGGGAAGGACAAACATAATATTCATGTTTCCAATTGGAAGATGAAAAAAAGAAATGATTTACTAATTTGCTCCACCATGAAATTAGACCAAGAATACATATTCAAGAGAGACCGGTAATTTAACTTTTTCTTACCTTCTTTCCGCTTTAAAGTTATATTTGTTATATTGCTGAATTCATACTATACTAATATTTAAAGGAAAAAAGGACAAATATACCGGAATATACATTAGTGTGAGTCCTATTAATTTAGTCACTCTAACAACGGAAATTATGCACTGATAAGCTTGGAAGAAAGTAAAAATGATAAATTTCTTTTTCATTATTTTTGCACGTTAGGAAGCTTGTTTCTTAGAATATATTTATTTATTTATTTATTTTTGGTCGGGCAAACTTGTATAAATAAGTAGTCCACATTTTTGTAGTTAACAGAATCATGTTAGATGAAGCTGGTTGTATTTTGAAGGAAATGAAATTGCGGAGAGGGATAAGAAGTAGACCTGGAAGTTGACGGAATCAGGAGAATCAGATGCAGTTTTGGCTCCTTTGGATTCAGAAAAGCAGCTAATGAAAGGGAGATTGGAGTCAAGCCCCACAATGTTGTGTGCATGAGCATCCACCATTTCTACGCTCTCCACTGCTCTTTTAAGCTCTTCAAAATTCTCCATATTTTGTCTTCCCTCACCAATTTCACATGTGCAAATTCCTATATACTCTTTCCACCACCTTCACCTTAATATTATTGGAATCACCACAAAAATCGTTCCACTACTTCACTTATGTCTCTCTAGATCCAAAAGATTTGTATGAGCCTTTTGCTCATTGACATGTGGAGCTCATGGATCCCCTTATTAATTATTACCATACTATATTTTTACTAAGGAAGATATATAATTGAATCATATTTCTATGTGAAAAATTGCCAACCTGACAAGTATTTTGAAAGAGAGGAAATATAAAATGGAACCAAGATTTATTTACGAAAAATAGGTCCGATTTAAACAAAACTTGACCCAAAATCAAAAGCGGAAAACAAAGTCCTATATGAAATGAGTCGGGTCCAACAGAGAAGGAATAAATATGTGGAGAAATATTTAGAAATAACAAACCCCGAAAGATTGTCCCTGATCTTTGCTCCACCACCGCGGTTGTTTAACTTCAAAGATCAACATTGATAGGCTACGAAGATCTAACAAATACCTAAATTGTCTTTCATAACTCTCCATAGAAAGAATAATAATACCACATATTGGATATGGTTTAGTTAGAAAAAATGACAAGTTAATCGACAGGTAGAAATTTTCTTTCTTCAATGGGACAATGCTAAAAGGTGTAAAATTTATTGTACCAGCTAAATCAAAAGGACGGTTAGTAAAATAGTTTATTGAATACATCCAAATCCACAAATCAATTACAAAAAATGTAGAGAAGCATCATTAGATATAGGCGGAATGACCTGACAAACCCTTATACTTTGTTCAAATTGTAAATTAGACTCCTCTACTCATGACATTGTCAACTGAACACTTAAACTTTATGAAACTCGATCTTTTAGAGCCCTCTGACCATTGACTGAGCTTGTGTGGCAACTTGATGTCTGAGTTGGACATAATGCGTGAGTTTCACACATATATGGAGAGTGAGAATTGATGAATTATGATTTGTAAGGACTAAAATCAGAAAACTAAATATAAATAAAAGGAAGAATATTATAAAAAAGGGAAAAGAAGAAACTCCTCTCTTTCTTCTCTAGGCGCACATCTCCGTGTCATGTCTGTTGCAACTTCTCCTCTTCATCGTTATCACTGTCAATTATTATCTGAAGAAATCTTTATTTAGGATCTCCTTAAATTTCCTCTTATTCACCCTTTTCCAAAGCAAAAGGGCACACACAAACACACTGCCATAAAAAAACTTAAAGAGGAAGAAACATGCCATTCACATTAGATTTATTTTATCCAACTTCAATCGGTTTTGATAACCTAAAAAATTCTCAGGCGAAATTTGGGTAGATTTTGATGAGTTTCATGATAGAGGTTGGTGAAATTGTATTTGTATTGGGGTGTGAAAATAGTAATCAACGTTCGATTACGAAAAATTTGTCCTGATCTGGTTGTGTAGTGGCCAGATCTGGTTGTGCGATGGCTCAAGTTGTTATTACGGTAGATGTTGGAGGAGGAAAGAAAAATAGTGATGGTGTGCGGCGGAGACAAAAACTAAGACAGGAAAGGGAGAAAGTGTATGCGATTTTGCCAATAAAAATGGCGACACGCCGGCGATGGCTTGCCGGTAGAAGCTAATAGTAAATTAAAATGTTATTTATTTTACATTTTATTAAATAATTTTTTAATTTTTAAAAATAACTATGAAATAATGATGTGGTATTAATATATAGTACGTGGATAAGACATGTCAATTATATAGAAGAGAGTAAGCTACACACATGGTGTGAGGGACTTAAAAGTCTCATTTTAATTGAGTTTAAGGGTCCAGATGACAAATGGGCAAATAGAAGGGTTCAAAATACAAACTGATACAAGAATAAGGCTCCAACAAATCATTTCACCTTAGATATAATTACATAACTTAGAGTCAAAGTCGAATCCTAGAGAATAAGAATGATTTTGACCCAATTACTAGAGAAAATTAAATAAAAGGTGTCAAATAAGTCTTGATTTGATTTTTGGTGACATATTGACCAAGAGCTGTTTAAATCCTCTTTAGTATGTAAATAAGTAAATCTGGACCAGATTAACATTTTCAAAACTTTCTAATTTTATATAAAGTACAAAAAAAAGCACTTCATTTTTCAACTTTTATAATTCAATCCAAACCATTTAAAATAAAATAAAAAATTATTTTCTTCTTCTTCTCCAAACGTTCTCTCTTCTCTCTTTTGTTCTTCTTCTTCTTCTTTAAAAATTTGAAAATCCGACTATCTCCATTATCTTCCTCCTAATCTCCGTTCGTTACTCTCTCCTCTTTCTGAACTGAAATTGTGTTCGACTTAAAATGGAAAGTTATTTTTTTTGAAAGATTTTACAATTTTCGAACAATACTAAGTTTTTTCCTTGAATTAATGAACAACAAATCTTCTATAAATGTAAAAATTGAATAATAATATAATTATGCCTACCATTAATTATTTTCAAAAGAAAATCAACCAACCCAAAGAAATCCTAAATTCGAGGAAATGTATATGTATTGTTAACATTCAACGAAAAGGTGTTTTTTGTTGCTTTTGTTGTTCTTTTTGTGGAGTTTTTGTTGATGTGATTTTGGAAATACAGTCTTGTTCAGTTGTCCAACTTCTCATTTGTTGAAAGATGTATCGTATGTTGCCACATTTTAGTGATATGTTGGTGCATTTTCCAACAGAGTTTTCATATGTTGTAAATCTCACCTATGTGTTATGACAACAAAATAGTGATTTGTGGAAACATAAGATTTATGTGTGGCAACAAAAATTTCATGTGTGACCACAGTAGGTATATCTGTGGCAACATAGTGTTAATTTGTGGCAACGAACTATCAATACGTGGTAAAATAATGTTATTATTATTTTATAATGAAATGTTAACTCTCAATCTTTATTTATTTACCTTGTAGATGATATGATACAAGAAGTTTCATCCTTGACAAAAACTCAATCTTTTATTGGTGTTGCTTCCTCTTCTAACATCAAATGCTCTTTTTGTCTATGCAAAGAATGTGAGCAGCAACATAATTATTTTATTAGTCAAGTTAAAGAACTCACCGATAATTTCAATAAATGTCTTATAATATTGATGTCCAAGGTCCAAGAAGATTTCACAACCTTTGAAGTGTAGGAGGTTGAAAAAATCTATTTCTCAAACACTATCTATAATTAGTGAGAAGAAAGAGAATGAGAAGAAGGAAAATGAAGAGAAGGAGAAGAAGACAAAGCATAAGAAGGAGAAGGAGAAGGAGAAGGGGGAGAAAGAGAATGAGAAGAATAAAGTAAAAGAAAAAGCACAAGCGAAAAAAGAAAGAGAAGAAAGTCAAAGTCATCAGTTGTGATATGAAGCAACAATATCCATTTGAAGGTTTTAACATTGATGGCGAGGGTCATGAACTAATGTCATCCTTCTCGCAATGGATAAACGAGGGTCTTTACAAATATCATGCAAAAAAGCATGGTCGTTAAACTATTATTAGTATTTCTTCTTGTTAAACACTAAATAATTATTTATAATGATTACATAATTGTAGAAGAGACAAGGACGATCACTACTTAGACAATTGCTCGAAACTTGAGTTTGACCAACTTGATTTTGTAGTTGCATTTCCAAAGAATAAGGACTGGTTCTACGCGTTGTCTCAATCGAATAAGTATTTTTTTGATTAATACATGAATATATACAAATAAATTGATATAGAAATACTTTTGTTTGATTCATTTGTGTAGTATGTGGATGTCATTTTTAATATTTGCGTAAGAAGTCGAATCAACGGAGTGAATCTAAATATCGATATACCACTACTAGTTGTTTTTTCAAAATATATAGTAACACTGCTAGTGTTGTTCTTGAATATGGGAATAAAATTGTTGGCACTATCAAAGGGTTTGGTAAACCTTGTGGACTGCCTTGGCACTTGACATATTATGTCCATGTAAATAGTAATGGGGACTTTATTGGATCTTAACAGTCGTTGCATTGAAGGAATGTTGCATTAAAGTGTATGATTCGATGTCCTCATCTAGGATTAACAGAAAATTGTCCTCTAAGATGCAACATCTGTCTACAATTTTGCAAAAGTACCTTGACTTAAAGCAGATTTTTTGAGCAAAAAGAGCAAACCATGTGGTCAGATCTTGAATGTTACCAAGGAAAGAACAAATCTCACTCATTTGAAATCAGACATGTTACTGGTATTGCCCAATAAGGAAGCAATAGTCTGTAAGTATAGCATTATTTTTTATATTACGACTATAGAAATATGATGTTATTGTATTTTCTAATTGATGATATACCATGCAGAGTTTGTGAATCTTTTGTTGCTGCATGCGCTGGGTTTTTGAGTGATGGACTAGAAGTACCATCTTGTGGACTTAGTTCTGAAAATTTTCACATGAGATATGCTTTACTCATCAAGAATTATGGGATTTTAAAGGCTCAAAATGACTATGTTAGTAACAATGAAGACCCGCAGAAGCCTAGACCTAAAAAACCAAAGTTTGTTAAAAATGTTGTGGTTACTGCCATTTATTAGTTATGATTGTGAATTACTTTTTTGTTGATAAGTTGTATAAAAAATTGGTGAAGTGTTATTTTTGTTGATAATATTAATATAAAAAAAATTTATGAGTATTTTTATTTTATTGGAAAAAATGTCAATTAAGATGGAAAAATGTGGTGTATGTGACAACACATATAACTTATGTTGTAAGAAACACCACCTAATTATTCGCATGTGCACCAACACAAAGGACACATGAGGCAACATGTTTCACAAAAAGAAAAAATGTGGTACAACATATGTCACAAAAAGGATATATGTGGCAATATTATACTTTATAACATATGTCACATAAAGGAGGCATGTGCTCCAATAGAACGTATATATGTGGTAACATATGTCACACTTTGAATTGTCAAAAATGTTTCAAAAAATTAGAACTCCTTTAAAATAATCGTCCCTTCATTTTTACTCTCCTCTCTCCTCAACAAAACTCAATTCATATTCCAAGTTTAATTTATTTTTACTTATTTCCATTTTCGTTTCTCTTGTTTCCCTTTTTTCTCCTCCTCTCGGTCGATTATTCCTTCACAGATCAAGGTTGTTGTCGCTATATTGTCTACAACATCAATGGTAATTTATTGCGATCCTCTTCTATAGCAAGGCATCATTGTCTTCATCATTTATAGCATGTTGATATCTTCTTAGGTGATATTTAATTAGGATTTGAAATGCTTACTTTTACTTGTTTGTCCTGTGTTTTATCATTTTTTTGGTTGGATAGTTATTCTTTTGTAAAAAATATTCTCTAATTTCAAAAATCTTCATTTGTAGTTCATTGGATAGAGTTTAGGGAGGGTTTTGTGGTTTGTTTGTTGGCTTATGTGTGGCATTGAATCATATTTGTTGTTTGTGTTGTTGTGTATTGTGTTGTGCATTTCAAAAAGCTAAGCTTCATTTGTAGGTTATGTGTGACATTCAAATATTTTATTGTCGTGGTTGCATATGCAAATATAATGACTTCTGTTAAAACAAAAATTAATACAACTTACACAATAAACATCTAAAAGAAGGCTAGGACTATAATTCTTAGTAAGAAGAATGAAAATACCACTTTCTTGGAAGAACTTGCATCTAAAACAGTTTCTTATTCTCAAGTAGAGGCAGAATTTTCTCAAAAAAAATATGAAGAAAGAGAAAAAAATGAAGTTCTTGATGATGGAGAAAGAGAAAAAGAAGTTGAGGAAGAAGATAAAGGAAAAAATAGAGAAGTAGTAGAGGAAGAAGAGGGAAAACAAACACAAGTATAGGAAGAACAATGAAAAAATATTGAAGTAGTTGAGGAAGAAGAGGAAAAAACAGAGAAGTAGTTGAGGAAGAAGAAGGAAAAAATAGAGATGTTATGCATGAAGAAGAAGAAAAAAAATGAAATTGAGGATGATGATGTGATCAAAATTATCAATGCAAACACTTTTCGTGTGCATCTTCAGCCTAATGCTATTGGTGATAGCATTATGAGGTTAGACATGGGAAAACCTTTCAAGAACCTTCAAGGCCATCCTCAAGAGAAATAGTTTTGAGGATCTTTAGGGTAGTTGTTTTGGTCATTTTCTTGATTTATCCGAGAACAATAATGCATATTTTCAAATGACTATGGTATATGAAAATCTAAAAAGAAGGTTTATTTTTCAAAATCCCAAAAAGAAGGATGATATTTTAATTATTGTGGCATGCCAGCCTTCTTTGGAATAAGAGAGTTTGCCATAGTTTCAAGGTTAATATGTCATCCCCTTTCTGAGCCCATCCATAAATACATTGTCAAAAAAGAACAACGGAGAAGAAAGAAAGGAATAAAAGAAGAAGCAAGACAACAATCATAGTCAACTGAGGAGCAGGACTTGATGTCACTTGTTGACACAAGCTTCAAACATCCCGACTTAAAATATTTGTTGAAACATGAGGATACACCAAGGAAGCACAATGTGTCATTGTGCTTACTTTGATTTACACATAATATACTTTTGGGGAAATATCTCAACAATAACATGCAACTTAAATGGGTGAATTTCTGTCAGGATATTGAGGCTTTCAACAATTATCCTTGGGGTCATGAGAGATTTTATTTAACTGTGAAATACTTATTGAAACCTTTAGGATCAAAGACCAGTAACTTATTTGACCTTCCATGGGCTTTCATGATAAATCTAAATGTTTAAATTTCCATGGGCTTTCATGATAAATCTAAATGTTTTTAATATTTTTATATTATATTGAATAATTCAACATTTGATTTGGAACATATTTTTTTTTTATAGACGTGGGCGTTTGAAATCATTTCTCATTTGTCCCATCAAGTAATTGCAGATGAACAAATCTAATATCCAAGGATATTGAGATGGTTAAAACAAAAAACAAAAAGTACCAAAGATGAGGATATTTCAGATCTTTATAACCCTCCTCCTGATGCAGTAAGTTATTATTATATCACCCAAAATGTTGTTATAGATGACTCTTATGTTGCTAAAGATGATTCATCTATTGCAACATGTGAGACAAATGTTATGAGTCAACTTATCACACATTTGTATCAACGTATGACACATATGTGGCGACACATCACCCATTTGTAGCAATATATGACATATTTGTGGCAACCATTGACCCGTATGACTCATTTTTATAATTTTAGGTTGTGCATTCATGGCTTGTTCCAACAGAAAATGAATTTCAAATGACATATCTAATTACTCTAAGGTTGGTTGATACCTTATTTGATCCTGTTGTGGATAAAATTAAAATGGAATTGGCTGGAGTAACAACCATCAAAAGACACAGAGTTGTTAATGAATTAGTTATTTTTGATGCTATTGGTGCTGGACAAGACAAAGGGGCTACCTCTTATAGAAGTTGTTGTGGATTTCTCTATGAGAAGTGCAAAAAACATGATGAAGATTCTATCATGTGTCTTCAAACATTGAGTCAAGTTGTCAATGAATTTAAAAACGAGAGGGGGGGGGGGAGGTTCAAGGGCCTTGTTATCAAAGAATGTTCGGCATCCGTATACTCCACAGGCCAAGAGGAGGAAAAAATTCTTTGTCAAGATAATACAAAATTTGAAGAAGAAGATCTTTGGAGTATTGCCAATGGCTGAATGCAAGGAAGTGCTGGATTACATAATGTCTGATGTTTATAAGTGTGTGATTGTAGCCGATAAAGCCATGATGTTGGACCTGACGATACATAAGGATTTGTGTGTACAATACGCCATTCATACTTTTAGTGGAGATGATTTCAAGAACATGAAAAGCATTAAAATTTGGTGGGAAGACTGAGTAATTTTTCTCTACTAGTACCTTCAATTTATGATGCTTGTTTGTTTTATCCTTTTAATGATTAATCTTCTTTAGTATTTAATATTATTTTCTATTCAGTAAATTGATGAAATCTTTACCATCATGGGGGAGAGGCATATGATATACGCGGAGTACTATGATTCTAAATATAGAATCCTGGATCTCGGCTTCTATACCAATTTCTAAAAAATATATGTGCAACAGAGCAATGAGGCAACAACAGTGGATGGCAGAAGCATGACACAATTAATTAATGAGTTTGAATGGGATAAAGATATGATTGACTATGTCAGGGGAATTAGACTATATCTTGGAGACATGGATTGAATTAGTGCAAAAAGGATTTTGACAGTCATAAATTTGAACAAAACTCATTTTGTGACTCTTGATATCTTCTTGCATGAGGTTCGCATGAATGTTTATGAATGTCAGCTAACGGGTATGAAACATGCCAAGTTTTTGACACATATACAACCTGTCTACGAGTTGCTGCCCAAATTGTTGAAGCAAAATGGAATAATGAGGCATTTGCCAGATTAGTTTCTCAATGAACCATGAAAATTTAAAGGTCGAGTGGATCCCATGGTAAAAAATGAAACCAACTCCGTGTGCGGGTCATATTCACCTACATTCATTGAACTTTTGATTTTCAGGGTAGAAATTCAACCTCCTGCTACCCTGTTGTGCGACAATATAGTTGATCGAATGTAATGGGTTTTGGCTACTAGGATAGTATATAGGAGATTTCAGCCTCATTTGTAATCAAAGACAATGGTTTTATTTTATCACTTTTGTTATTTTATCTCATATTTAGAGCAAGTACATAATATGTGATGTTATATTGATAGAAAGATATGTGACATATGCAGTAACATATGGATCATATGTAGAAACATATGCCTCAAATTGTCAAACATTTCTTCATAAAGTTGATATGTTTCAACTTTTGAGGCATCTGTACCAACATTTGTGTCATCTGTAACAACATATGTCTCAAATCACTACACCATTTTAGGGCTACAGCCACACCACTAAAGTGTAGCCTAAACTAGTAAAAAGTGTGGGTTTTGATAAAAGGCTACACTTTTGGACTTCCATCAACACTTTTTAGGGGGTGACCTAAAGAAGTGTAACCTTTGATATTAGGCAGCACTTTTAAAATGTTGCCATCTTTGGCAACACTTATAAAGCGTAGCAAAAGAGGTAAAAGGGCACACTTTGTTGTGATACATTAGCGACATTTATTTTCTATTATACTACAATTAAAAGCATTGCCTTTGTAGTGTTATTGGTTACACTTCAAAAGTGTTGTCTTTTATATGTCATCTAGAGCAACACTTTACAAAGTGTTGCCTTTTATATGTCATCTAAAGCAAAACTTACAAAGTGTAACTTTATATGTCATCTAGAGCAACACTTACAAAGTGTTGCCTTTTATATGTCATCTAGAGCAACACTTATAAAGTGTAACTTTAGATATCTCATCTAGAGCAACACTTATAAAGTGTAGCTTTATATCTCATCTAGAGCAACACCTTATAAAACGTAACATTAACATTGGACGTCCTACAACAATGCTTTTTAATTGCATATATTCAATACATAATCACATAATTACATATACAAATGAACTGAAGTACAAAATTAACTAATATTTAAATCGAAGCTATATATTTCAAATAAACTTCGAGAAACATGTCTTGTACAACCAAAACATAGATAGTGATTGCTTAAAAAACTCTATATCAAGAAATTCCAAAAAAATAAATGAATTCAAACGTATATAACAATAGTACAAAAACTCTTATCATTCACTACAATAGATCGAGTTTAGTTTTGGCCATATCAAATTCCAATTCAATTACCGACATTTTTTTGCACATTCAAAATAAATTTATAAGTTAGTGAAATAAATGTGGTAGTGCATAATTGTAGAGTATTCACTGTAAGCCAACCAATCCACATTAACATATATATATATATATATATATATATATATATATATATATATATATATATATATATATATATATGTGTGTGTGTGTGTGTGTGTGTGTGTGTGTATGTGTGCGTGCGTGTGTGTGCGCGTGCACGTGCTCGTGTGTGTGTGTATGTGTGTGCGCGCGCGTATGCGCGGTGCGTGTGCGTGTATGTGTGTGTGTGCGTGTGCGTGCGTGTGCAGTGTGAATGTGCGCGCGCGCGCGCACGCGCACAAATCATTTAGACCATTTATCAGCACGTAAATTCCGTATTATTGCATGTATTGTAAGCACAAATGCAAACAAGATAAAAGAAACCTGCAAGTGGCAGCAGCACCAAAAACAAAGGGAGTGCTTTGTGATCATGTGAAAGCCTTGTATGACTCCCAACCAGTGTCTTTGCGATGAGAAAACAAAAAATTTTGATTCTGAAAGTTTGTTCAAGACTTCCAATTTTTCCTGAAAATCTAGGTAATCTAAAATAGTAGGAGGAGCTCTATGCTGGCAACACTTCCATTTGGCAACTGCCATATTCTGTTGGAAACTTAAGCAAACTTAAGATCCTTTCATTAAGATGTGTAGATGTTTTTTTGGGAAAAGAATGTATCAAAAACCGATGGATGTACCCCAGGTTGAATTTGGTATCATTCACCAATTATAGTTTTGATCAACAATCTTATACAGAGGAGAGAAATGGAAGCTCAATTTCAGATGAGATTTTTAGGATAAACAAAAACAAAGGGGAACAAGCAAACAAGATAAAAGAAAGCTGCAAATGGCAGCAACACCAAAAACAAAGGGAGACACCAGTTCATAATACCAACAACACCAAAAACAAGAAAATAACAATAAGCCAGCTGATGAAGAATAGGATACTCAAAATAGGAAATCTTACAGGCCCATTTAATTTGTTATAGTGAAATTTAAACAATTACTAGCTAACCAATATATTTCAGCTCTATGCAGGAGGATCTGAAAATCAGATATCAAAATATAAGGATACAAAAAATAATTCACATTCAGAATAAAAAACAAGTTCCAGAGAGTTCTCAGGTTAGAAACTTTCCCTGCATTTCCAAGATTTTGCCTCAACTTAATGGTTGAACCAACTTTACCTACTACTCCTATAGAAGGTCTGGGACTGGGACTCTAACTAGAACTACTAAATCTCAAATCCAACGTATCAACAACCTGTTTCGTAAAGCTAACAACATATCTTATCAAACTAGTGGCTAGAACATTTATAAGCACACGAATTATGGGTTACTACATGTAATATAAACACAAAGATCAAGAGACTAACTCTCCCAGTTATTGCTATATTGGGAAAGAACTGGGAGCTGATAGCCCCATGGATAGGCCTAGTGTTGTTGTTGTGTTGGAGGGAACACAACTATTTTATGCATATCTTATTATGCGTATAGCAATTCGTTAATGATCTTTTGGTTGGGGATAAATAAACAAAGGCACTGTTATTCTTGTCATACTAACAAATAAGGAGAAATTAGCCTCAAACATGATCAAACGATAAAAATATAAGGTTGAACGCTAAGTTAACAAAAGGCCCAAAAAAGGGAACTATGTAGTAGCGTTCTTCTACAAGAATTTGAGCTCTTCAGTGATGTCGCCACAAAAAGAACATAGAGCAGAATCAACAGTAAAAATGATAAAATAATTTCATAGCATGGATTATTGCACCAACAACAGAGCAGAACACAGAGCAAAATCAACAAAAAATAGCAAATTTCTTTCAAATCCAGTTCAACATAGCATGGACACACAAAAATATCCTAAGGAAACATTGCAGTAGCAAGAGACTCATCACACAAGTATAACTACTAATTCTAAAGTCCCTATATATAATAATTTCATTTATCTTTCTACGCGGGATCAACCAACAACCAAGAAGGAGGCGAGACGCAGAATTCAATAAATAAGGATACAATGGAGACACAAATATATAATAAGTCAACCACTGACAACATGTTGGGCATGATAACACTCACATTGACCATAGTCTAGAACATATATCCCCTGCTACCACCCTCAGCATCAAATTCAAAAGAAAAAACAAGTTCCAGAGAGGTTTGAGGTTAATACTACAAGGCAGTGTCAGAAACTTTCCCTACATTTCCAAGATTTCGCCTCAACTTAAATGTGGCTAAAACAACTTTGCCTACTACTCCTATAGAAGGTCTGGCACTGGGGATGGGACTAGTAAATATCAAATCCAAGGTATCAACAACCTATTTCACAAAGCTAATAAAATATCCTATCAAACTAGTGTCTATGGCTGAAAATGCAACACCTTCAATTGCTGGTAGACCAGAGGAATCGACAGCGAGGAAGTGTGAGATCGGATCGCATTGCAGGTTAGCTACTGAGTATTTCAGTGCATACAAATTGGGGAACCTAATGCTGAACAAATGAAAGTAAATACGGATGGTTATTAATACAGAATCACTTTACTCAACATGTTTAGGAAACTATTATTTTTACCAATATCCCCTACTAAACAATACTACATCAAGGGTTAGTTTAAAAAACAATCATAAAATTTTAAAGCGATACTAAAAAAGTTGCAAAAACTACTTTGTCATATCAAAATATTCAATTTGTTCAAATTTCATGGTTGATTTTTTCCCTACTCCCAAAGTCTGTGTTCAAATTCTACTGACCCCGAAAAATATGGAAGATTTGTGCCTCTTACAACTTGTGTGCTACTTCCATCAATAGATGAAGTAAGTATAGATCCAACACGCCCTGGTATATCTTGAAATTCACTACAGAGTTGTTTTGCGGATATTGAGTTAATAGATGTCACATTTCTTCCCTCAATTCTTCTTTTAGAGAAGTGATTTCATTGGCATGCGTTTGTTTTAGATTGTTAATTTCCTCATCTTTCTTCAAAGAAATTTTTGTCACTGATCTACCATAGCACCTAAGTCGCTCAGGCTGCTCCTTTCCAAACGCTTCCCTAAATGCATCATCAGTTGTTTCCCAGTATTTTGATGATTTTGAAGTTCCTATTGAATAAAATTTGCATACATACTGAATTATAAGTACTATTTCATTTCTAGACCTATGATAGAGATCAATAACTTATAAAATATGACAAAATGTCCTAGAAAACAATTCAGCGATATCGATAATAATTGATATCTAATCGCACTTGCACAAGAAGAAGAAGAAGAAGAAGAAAAACATTATAAAATTAAATGTAGTCAAACTCCCCACAATATATAAATTTTTAAGTCTAAATAAAATTCACTACTAATCCTCTTTAAAAAACTTACTATAACAACTTGTGTATCATCCTGGATTTCCTTTCCCCTCTTGGTACGAGTTGCAATAAACATTTCAGGCTTTGATGGTTATTCGTTGTTGTATGTGGTTGCATGCTATAGATTATATCAAAAGAAATTTTAAAAAACATTAGTATTTTCTAATAAAGTATAAAAAATGAAATTCAAATTTTTGAAGAAATGTCAGCTAAGTATTACAAATGCCACGCGTACTCTAGAAAAATTAATAGGTCTCATTCGATACCTACATTTTTTTTCCGATTTTGAGAATTCATCTCGCATATGGCCTATTATTAAATAAAAAGAGATAATTGAATTGATAAATAAAAAAGAATAGATATGATAAAAAAAGATATACTGATGAGTAGAAATGCACTATTTTTAGCCTTACTTGAACAGTTGGGTGTTTCAAATACTCGATCATCTGGCGGAATTGATTGTCTGGATGCCATAAGGATGTTTTTCTAGCATCTCTTCAAGTATTCTGTTTTTTGAAAAAAAATTCTTTTTTATTTTTTGTATGTGTCACCTCCAAGCATCACGAAGATGAGTCATCACCCACTTCTTTCATTCTACGGGAATTAGAATTTTGGACTATTCAAAATAAAATATATCTAGCTTCAGGAAATAAAAACAAATTATAAAAACATGAAATCTCAAGAGTGATTATTCTTACATTGTTATATTTTCACATGCGCTTTTTAGAATCCTTTGACACCACATGCCATTTAGTGTAGATCAAGCCGATGAATCTAGGATTCCTTGCAATGGTTCCTATTAAGTTTTTTAATTGTGACACTATCTTATTAGTTGGTGCCATTGCTTGTCCTTTATTAAATGTCACCTTCTTTCTTTCTTCCAAATTTCTTGCGTGAATATCCTTACATGTTGTTTGTCCTTGAACATTTTTGGCTTCGATGTTTCTATATTGATGCAACAAACAAGAAATAAGATATTTCTTTTATAACGAGTACTAAATCTTACAAGGTTTAAGACATGCCTCTTGGAGTACAATCAATGTCAATTTACGATTCGACATGACATTCATCTCCACCAAGTTCTTCTTGTCCTTTCCCTGCATCTCTTCCATTGAAGACGATTGAATTACTGATTTTTGCCCAAGTAATTTACCTCCTTGTTGTTGAACAAAATCCTTAGTTCCCTGCTCCGAGACAGGTTAACAATCGTGGAAGGCCCAGGATGGCGCTATAATGTATTTTTTGGCCCTTGCAGGGGAATCCACTTCTGAGATGGAGAGAATCCGGGGATCTATATGCTATTTTTCAGGATTCTTTCTTTTATGTGGTATTGTTGGTTGCTTTTATCTATATCATTGCATTCGTTTGCAAGTTGTTCTCTCATAATCTTAAATTTATCAGCCAATTTAGCACTTAATCGATATTGCATAATACATCCAGATTCTTCAATGGACTTTGAGCTTTGTTAGGATTCGAAACTTTTTTATTTAGTATTGCTGATTGATTCATTTTTCTCTCTTTGTTTTAATCTCTTTGATTTCGTTGCCTATAATAAGTAAACCAACAAAATAATAAGGTTCTTTAAGTGAAACAAGTAAAAACAACATAATTCTTAAATAAGGTTGACGATGGATAGCTTATTATAGCATATTGCAGGAGCTGAGTTTCCAAAATTTCCAGTACCATATAATGTTATAGTAGTTGACTTTCCAGAACTGCCAGTACTGTAAACTTAGTCTACAACCCGTACAAACACAATATCCTTGGAGCCACAAGTAAACTGATCCTATATCCTGTACAACCAATCCTGATCTTGTTATGTCATTATCGAGATTCAAAAGTGTAAGCAAAGACTGTTAAGTCATTATTTCCCTTCATTTTTCAAAATCCTCTTTAGTGATTTACAACAAGTCTGAAGATGATGAATTTGTGGCCTTAGATGGATGCATAGGATTAAGAAAATGACAGTCATAACCAAATCAGGACAATAATCTTTGTCAAAGGCTTCTGATGGCCCCTCTCTATAATAGACACATAGAATAGTATCTTAGGGTGAATGTTGACTAGAGAAGTTTGCTGAAGCATATTTCTACCTTATAAGAAGTATCAGTTTTGGGGTTGGTATCAACCTTTGTGTTTTGTGTCAATAAATTAAATATTAAGGATAATTTTGACTTTTGACATTTCGCTAACAATATAATACTTAAGTGTCAAAAATGTATGTAACTTCTTTCATTTTACACTTATGTGTCATTTACTTCTGTTTCCAAGTGTCTCCTTAGAGTTTCTATGTTTAATCCTTGAGTTCTTGTAGGTTAATTAACTTAGAGGTGCAACATGAAAAAGCATGTCATGAACTCACATACCATGTGGTAATCATCTATTGATATAACCTGGGAAAGAATCTAGGTTCTTGTTGCTAAAAATGTGACATTCTGAAATTGTTCATGTGTTATAATTTATTATTAGCTAATGGAGTCATGCTTCACTTCACCGTTTGTAAATATAATGCATATTGTGTACAACTGCACTCAATCATAACAACTAAGAAACTGACAATCAACTAGAAGTACATGTTCCTCAGTAAAATAATAATCAGATAACAAGCCAACATATATTATATCAAGTTAGGCATTGTGAAAAAACCACATGTGATCATTCCTGTGCACAGTGTTCCACCATCTCATCACCATGTATTTAAGAGGAATATAATCCTTTTAAATACCCAGGGAAACAACAAAGATCCACAGACCTTTCTTGCAAAACTTCCAGAGTTGGAAATGTGTTCAATACGGTCAAGTTTAGGGAAATTACAGCAAAAAAATTCTGCAGATTCAACTCCAAAACTGGACAGCTTCTGATTACTTAAAATTAAAGAGTTTTACCTCTCTTGGAGAGATGAACTCGGGACATCGACAAAACTAGAAGCGACTTCAAACTACACATCTCATTGTTTTGCTTCTAATGCCTACAACCTGATAATAAAAGGACCTACATATCTAAGACTGAGCTTCCCTTTCATGCCAAATCTCATCGCCCCTTTCATAGGTGACAATTTGAAGAAAACCCAATCATCAACTTGGAACTCTACTTCCCTTCTCCTTACAGATGCATAAGATTTCTAACGACTCTGGGTTGTCTTAAGGTTATCTCTAATGAGTTGCACTTTCTCCATAGCATAGAGGACTTAATCTGGCACAATTAAAGCTTCTTTACCTACTTCAAACCAACCAATAGAAGATCTACATCTACGCCCATACAATGCCTCATAAGGGGCAATCTGAATGCTGGAATGGTAGCTATTGTTGTAGGCGAACTCAATAAGATGAAGGTTATCATCCCAACTACCCTTGAAATTGATCACACAATCTCTCAACGTATCCTATAGGGTCTGAATGGTACGCTCTGCCTTTCCATCCGTATGAGGATAAAATGTTGGGCTAAGGGTTAACATGAGTACCAAGACCCTTCTGAAATGAATTTTAGAAATGAGAGGTAAATTGAGGACCTCTATATGAGATGATAGATTAAGGAACCCCATGAAACCTCACAATTTTATTGATCTAAACCTTGGCATAGTCCTCTGCCGAATCTGTAGTCTTGACCGCCAAAAAGCGAGAAGACTTGGTCATCCTATCAACTATCACCCAAATGGAGTCATGCTGATTGTGAGTACGAGGTAACCCTGTGATGAAATCCATATTGATAAGTTCCCACTTCCAAGTAGGAATGTCGATCTCTTGAGTCATACCCCTGGTTTCTGATGTTTTACCTTAAATTGCTGGCAATTGGGACACTTACTCAGAAAATATGGTATATCCCTCTTCATGCCATTCCACAAATAGACTTCCCACAGATCGCGGTACATCTTAGTGTCACCTGGATGAATAGAATATCAGGAGTTATGGGCTTCTGCAAGAATATGCTGCTTCAACTCGCCCATATTAGGAACACATAGAGCCTGTTTGGCTCAGCTTAAAAGCTGGTCAAACTGACTTAAAAGCTGGTTTTTGACTTATTTAACTGTTTGGCAATACTCAAAATAGCTTATTTTAAGTTAAAAAAAAACTTATTTTAAGCCAAAAGTTAAAAGCTGGGGTAGGGGTGCTTTTTTTTTTTTAGCTTATAAGCTGTTTTAAGTTGACCACATTTTTATGTTTTTTCCCTTAATATTTTTATACAATCTCCAAATTACCCATATAACCCCAACATCTCTTTCTTCTATTTTTCCCTTTTCACGTTTGGCATAACAACTTCAGCACTTTTATCCAAACGCATAACTGCTTATTTTAAAAATAAGTTTCAGCACTTTCAAAAGTACTTTTTTAAAGCTGCTTTTATTAAGCCCATCCAAACGGGCCCATAATCTACCCTTGTAACAAAGTATACCATCTTCCCCTTGGGAGAAAACCTCCACTCTCTAATTATCGACTGAACCCTTAAGTTCAAGCAAGATTTGATCACTGTCTTGTTTTTCCGTAACCTGCACTCCAAAAGAAGATTCTTCCCCATTCTAAACTATTACACTACTCTATGATATGCTCATAAGGCTAACTCCCAAGTGAGAAAGCTTGTGAACATCCTTTACTAGCTCCTTCCTATCTTCCTCAACATGGGCTACACTACCCATATATAATCAACTAATAGCATCTTCCAATACATTTGCCTTTCCAGGATGGTAATGCACACTCATATCATAATCCTTAAGGAACTCAATCCATCTCCTCTGGCGAAGATTCAACTCTTTCTGCTTGAACACATACTGAAGGCTCATATAGTCAGTAAACATGTCTACATGAACACCATGCAAGTAGTATGTCCAGATTTTGAGTGCAAACGCGACTGCTGCAAGATCGAGGTCATGAGTTGGATAGTTCTTCTCATGCACCTTAAGCTGTCTAGAAGCATAAGTTATAACCTTATCTTGTTGCATCAACACACAACGTAGGCCCACTCTTGATGCATCACAATAGATCACATAACCATTTGAACCCTCTGGTAGAGTCAAGACAGGATGTGTAGTCAATCTAGTTTTAAATTCTGAAAAACTTTTCTCACAATCATCTAACCATTGAAACTTGACCAATTTCTGTGTCAAGCTAGTCAATGGTGAGGCTATGGATAAAAATCTTTCCAGGAACCATTTGTAATAACCCCTAGACCTAAGAAACTTCATATATCTGTAGCAGAGGTAGGTCTAGGACATTATATCACTGCTTCTATCTTCTGCGAATCCACTCGGATCCTATTGCTAGATACAATGTGACCAGGGAAAGAAATGGATGAAAAACAAAACTCACATTTGCTAAACTTAGAGAATAACTGGAGATCTTTAAGAGTCTGCAGAACAAATCTCAAATAACTCGCATGTTCTTCCTCATTTCTAGAGTAAATGAGGATATCATAAAAAAAAAGATAACGAACAAGTCCAAGTGTTACTTGAACACTCTGTTCATCAAATTTATGAAAGCTGCAGGAGCATTGATTTTCCCAAATGACATAACTACAAATTCATAATGACTATATCGAGTTTTGAAGGCTGTTTTCGGAATGTCACTATATCTGACTCTGAGCTGATGATAACCCGATCTGAGGTCTATCTTTGAGAAGTGACTAGCACCTTGAAGTTGTTCAAAAAAGTAATCAATCCTAGGGATGGGATACTTATTATTGATTTTGACCTTGCTCAATTGTCTATAATTAATGCACATTCTGAGAGAACTAACTTTCTTCTTTATGAACAACACTGGTGCACCCTATGGCGAAATACTAGGTATAATGAAGCTCTTATCTAAAAGGTCTTTCAACTAATCTTTTAATTCCTTAAGATCAACTGGAGCCATTTTGTAAGGAGGAATAGAAATAGGTTTGGTATCTGGAAGGAGATTAATTCCAAAGTCAATTTCTCTTTCGGGAGAGACTCCGGGAAGATCTTATGGAAACACTTGTGGGAACTCATTGACCACTGGAACTGACTCAAGAGTTGGGGTTTTAGAGCTAGAATCTTTAACCCAAAATAAATGATAGAGATAACCCTTGGAGATCATCTTTCTGGTCTTCATGTAAGAAATGAATCGTCCCATTGGTGCTAAGCTACTACCCTTCCAATCTAAGATAGGTTTATTTGGAAATTGACTGAGGCATAACAAGAATGTAACCAATCCATGCCTAAAATTACATCAAAGACTACCATTTCTAACTCTACAAGATCTGTTGAGGTGACCTTTTGAGATACTGTGATAGGGTAATTTCTGTATACCCATCTATCTATAACTGGGTCAGCGACTGGAGTAGAGCTAAGAAAGGTTTTTGAGAGTTTCTAGACTCACAGTCAATTGGACTACTATGTAAGGAGTTACAAAAGAAAGAGTAGCCCCTGGATCTAACAATGCATAAACATCAAGGTCAAGAACTCTTAATGTATCAGTGACTACATCAGTAGAACCTTCTGATCCTGGCGAGCCTGAAGAGCATAAAACCTCTTCTGGCGCTGACCGCCATCTGTACCAAATGAGTTACAATGTTGAGTCGCGTGACTTGATGGTGCTGCTGAAGTTGTAGACTGAGCTCTAACATTATTACCTCCTTGACCTTGTCTAGAAGGACGATGCCTCAACATATTACTTGACTAACTTCACCCTAAGCATTTTTCTTTTCGTATAAGGCACTCGCCTGGATGGTTCTTACTACACTTAAGGCAAGTGGGGTAAGTCTTGGTGGCTGAAACACTTTCCTGAGACTTACAGCCTGGGGCCCTAACCTTCTGATCATACCTGTTCTTGGATGATGGAACACTAGCAGATGAAAGGGATGGGGTTCAAAATTTCTGCTAACTCTGCAAGCGACTTCCACCACCCAATTTCTTCTGATAATAGTCATAGTTCCCAATCCTAGCCTTCTTATTCTCATCACCCTCAACCTGTTGAACGTGAGTCATAAGCCTAGAGATATTCATATCGCCCTATAACTTAAAATTTCTACACTCAGTTTTCACCAAATCTGACACTCCATACAAGATATTATTCATCTGAGCCCTCGACTCAGCAATCATGTGAGGAGCATACCTGGAGAGTTGATTAAACTTGAGTCCATTTTCTTGAACCGTCATATTTCCCTTCCTTAAGTTCATGAATTATTGAGCCTTTGCTTCTCTCAACTCTAGTGGGAAAAACTTGTCCAGAAAGGTCCCAGTAAAGTAATCCCAAGTAATAGGAGCTGCAATAGTACCCCTATTATCCTTCAACTAAGTGTACTAGATATCAGCAATATCTTTTAAGCTGGTATGATGCAAACTCAACCTGTAACACCCCGTAGCCAAAACAGACCAAAAATTAGTTTTTCAGAAAAATATGTACGTGCTATCAACGGTGGCATCAACGGACCGTAGCCTGAACCACGGTCCGTCCTGCACAACTGTCAATGGGATCAGAAACTCCTAAAAATTTCAGCCTAGAAAAATTGGTAAAGTCTTGGACGACGGACGGACTTACGGTCCGTAGTCCGGGACCGTCGATCAAGACTCCCTTCAACTACTCTCTGACAAGAGCTATGGATGATCAGCATGGTTCGTAGGTGGACCTACCGTCCCTAGGTGGAAAATTTGCAGCTAGTTAAAGTGAAATACAGTTGGGTCAACTATAAATGATCATAACACTTAGCAAAAAATGAATTAGGTCTCCCATGACCTACCCACAGATAGATAATTGAATTATCTTTCCATAGCCACCGAACTTGCTAAAATCAGACCTCCGAGTAAATATATATATATATATATATATATATATATATATATATATATATATATATATATATATATATATATATATATATATATATATATATATATATATATATATATATATATATATATATATCCATTTTAGTAAAGGCCTGTCGAACAGTCCCTCAAGATGGAACCAACGACGGGGCATCGGGCGCACGACTGACCGTCAGTCCTTGCCGTCATGAGGCCCAACAACAACCTTCCCAGGGGTCTTTTTGACCTTTGTCACTCCGTTTAAGCCCTAAGTTACGTCGTTTTGACCCTAAATCATTTGATTTTAGTCATGTTAAGCCTAGAAACATTATTAAAACATATCTAAGTCAAATCATTAAATCAAAACTTAGAAAATTAGAAGAAAGAGGGGGAAAAAAGCTTAACAACCCTAGTTCAAGAATGCCACAAGTTCCAGCACTTCCAGCCCCGAAGCAAAAGCATTTTTTCGTGGAATTTATCACGAGTTATGTGGGATTTCACTAGTGGGTTCTTTTCACCCATTAGGTCCCTAGTTTTTAGTCAGATTCTTGATTCTCTTGTCATGATTAAACCTAGAGTTTCTAGAACTTTGATAGAACTTTATGAATTTATTAGTTTTAGCAAATCAGATTATCATGTTTTTATTTAGTTTATTGCATGAATTTCAGAACCCTACCTTTGTATTTCCTTAGTTCTTGAATTACACATGCTATGAATTACACATGCTAGGTCAGATATTTCAGACACTTCAGATATATATGCCTCAGTTATAATGCATAATTACCAGATCAATTGTTGCATTCTTAGTTTGCATGTTCAGTTTCGAGCTATGCAGTATTTATATAAATTCAAACATAAACAATAAATTTACAGAATTCATTGGGAGTAGAATAATATCGAGTTGGACTAGGGTTTAGCATACCCAATAGTCCCAGAACTACTAGCCAAGTAGGTTGTAATTCCCCTCTGTGGGTAATCAGTTTAGTGATCACGCCAGCATGGCTTTATACATTTGGTAGGGTATATTGGGTCCTCTCGATGGGGCGTATACATCGGACTCCACATTTAGCTCATGTGGTTTTATTATCGGTTATTAGTAGCTCCCACAGTTCAGTCAGACTCTCTGCATTGACCATTTATCAGTATATTCAGTATTCAGTTTCAGCATGCTATAAATTGGTCATTGCATCCAGTAAGCTCAGAAATCAGCACATCATGTTCATATTATTATACGTTTTTGTGCTTGTTCAGTTATGTTTTATTTCAGCTTTACTCTATCCTATATGCTCAGTACCTTTCAAGTACTGACGCATACGTGCGCTACATCTTCTCGTGGTGTAGGATCAGGTTCTCAGTGTCCAGATCACGCATAGATTGATTTACCTATTCCCAGTTCATCAGATTCAGTGGTGAGTACTCATTCTCCTAGGACAACAGTCATGAAATTCATTTCATTCTTTAGTCATTTAGTTTTAGTTTTTGCTATATTTAGCTGGGGCTTGTCCCAATATTTCTAGTCTAGTTTAGAGGCTATTTTAAGACATAGTTAGGTTCAGCTTAGTATTGAGTTAATATTTCTTTTGTATTAAACTCATTGTTTTCAAATATCTCAATTATAGAATATTGGTATTCCCTATCTTTTCATTTTAAGTATGATTTAGCTTCCGCAACAGTTTATTATCTTTAGTATGCTCATGATCATGCCAGTAGGGTTAGCTTGGGATCACTTGTGGTCCTAGGTTCCGTGTACGCGTCTCAGGGGTATCTCGGGGCATGACAAAACATGGTATAAAAGCACTAGGTTCAAGAGTCCTAGGATGTCTAAAAAAGCCGCACTAAGTAGAGTCCTTTTCATGGGTGTGAAGTGCACCACATCTAATGAGAGGGAGGCTATGAAGTATTTTAGGAAAAACTTCATTTTTCTTGTTACTCTTATCGTGCGTAAGTTATGATCAAATTCCATTATAACTTGACGTTGTGTGCTTAAGATCATGCCTTCTTGTAAAGCTTATGCATGAAATGCTAATGCACGCAATGCTAACGCAGTTTCTCTAGTACTAGATAAGGAAGTTCAAATGCAAAGTTTTAGAACGGTAATTCAGCCTTTGGCTCCGAATATGACCAACCAGAACAATACAGAGTTTGTGATTTGTTAGGATGAATCCGCCTAAGTTTTTAGGGTCGCAAGTTTGTAAGCACCCACAGAAGTTCATTTATAAGGTCAAGAGAATATTTGGTGTGATGTCAGTAACTCATAGTGATAGGTGAGATTGAAATCCTACAAACTCAAGGATATGACTCACATATGGTTCACTTAGTGGAAAGACAACAAACATGATTTTGTCTTTTGAAACTTAGTATAGAACTAAACTTTAGTATTGATCCAGAAACTCCCTTAAAACCTTTCTCGTTCTCTACTCCAGTCGGTGACCCAGTTATAGCTAGACAGGTATACAAAAATTTCCCTATCACAGTCTCTCAGAAAGTCACCTCAGCAGATCTAGTAGAGTTAGAAATGGTAGACTTCGATGTCATTCTAGGCATGGATTGGTTACACTAATGTTATGCGTCAGTCGAATGTAGAACTAGGATTGTTCATTTTCAATTTCTAGATGAACCAATCTTAGTGGAAGGGTAGTAGCCTAGCGCCTATGGGTCGATTTATTTGTTACCTTAAGGCCAGAAATATGATATCTAAGGGTTATCTCTATTATCTAGTTTGGGCTAAGGATTCTAGCCTTGAAACCCCATCTCTTGAGTCAGTTCCAGTAGTCTGTGAATTTATAGAAGTATTTCCAAAAGATGTTTCCGGGGTTCCTCCCAAAAGCAAAATCGACTTTGGAATTGATCTCCTTCCAAATACCCAGCCTATTGTTATTCCTCCTTACAGAATGTCTCCAACAGAGCTTATGGAATTGAAAGACCAGTTGAAAGACCTTCTAGATAAGGGTTTCATCAGACCTAGTATTTCACCATGGGGTGCACCAGTATTGTTCGTAAATAAGAAAGATGGTCCTCTCATAATGTGCATTGACTATAGACAAGTGAACAAGGTCACAATCAAGAATAAGTATCCCATCCCCAGGATTGATGAATTGTTTGACCAACTTCAGGGTGCTAGTCATTTCTCAAAAATAGACCTCAGATTGGGTTGTCATCAGCTCAGAGTCAAAGATAGTGACATTCAAAAAACAGCCTTCAAAACTCAGTATGGTCATTATGAATTTGTAGTTATGTCGTTTGGACTAACCAATGCTCCTGCAGATTTCATGGATTTGATGAACAGAGTGTTCAAATATTACATAGACTTGTTCGTTATCGTCTTCAATGATGATATCCTCATACTCTAGGAGTGAGGAAGAACATGCAAGTCATTTGAGAGTTGTTCTGCAGACTCTCAAAGATCGCCAGTTATTTGCTAAGTTTAGTAAATGTGTGTTTTGGTTTCAATCCGTTGCTCTCCTTGGTCACAGTGTATCTAGCGAACGGATCCGCATAGCTTTACAAAAGATAGAAGCAGTGAAACAATGGCCCAGACCTACCTCGTCTACAGATATCAGAAGTTTCTTAGGTCTAGCGAGTTATTGCAGACGGTTCGTGGAAGGATTTTCATCCATAGCCTCACCATTGACAAGGTTGACTTAGAAGATGGTCCAATTCCAATAGTCAGATGATTGTGAGAAAAGCATTGTAGAATTGAAAACTAGATTGACTACAGCTCCTGTCTTGACTCTACTAGTGGGTTTTGATGGTTATGTGATCTATTGCGATGTATCCAGAGTTGGCCTTGGTTGTGTGTTGATGCAAAGAGATAAGGTTATATCTTATGCCTCTAGAAATCTTAAGGTGGATGAGAAGAACTATCAAACTCATGACCTCGAGCATACAACAGTGGTGTTTTCACTCGATATATGGAGACACTACTTGTATGGTGTTCATGTAGATGAGTTCACCGATCATAAGATCCTTCAGTACGAGTTCACCCAGAAAGAGTTGAATCTTCGCCAGAGGAGATGGCTTGAGTTCCTTAAGGATTATGATATGAGTGTGCATTACCATCCTGGAAAGGTGAATATAGTGGCCGATGCTCTTTGTAGATAATCTATGGGTAGTGTATCCCATGTTGAGCAAGAAAGAAAGGAGCTACTGAAGGATGCTCACAGGCTTTCTCACTTTGGAGTTCACCTTATGAGCATATTAGACAGCGGTGACAGTGACCCAATCTTGCTTGAACTTAAGGGTGCAGTCCATAATCAGAGAGTGGAGGTTTTCTCCCAGGAGGGAGATGGTGTACCTTCGCTAGTAGGGTAGATTGTGTGTTCCTGATGTGGGCGAGTTGAGACAACATATTCTTGCAAAAGCCCATACCTCTGGGTATTCTATTCATCCAGGTGCCACTAAGATGTACCGCAATCTACGAAAAGTCTATTGATGAAATGGCATGAAGAGGGATATAGCAGATTTTGTGAGTAAGTGCCCCAATTGCCAACAAGTCAAGGTAGAACATCATAAAGCAGGGGTATGACTCAAGAGATCGATATTCCTACTTGGAAGTCGGATGTGGTTAATATGGATTTCATCACAGGGTTACCTCGTACTCGCAGACAACAAGACTCAATTTGGGTGATAGTTGATAGGATGCCTAAGTCTTCTCGCTTTTTGGCAGTCAAGACTACATATTCGGCAGAGGACTATGCCAAGCTTTACCTTAGTAAAATTGTGAGGTTGCATGGGGTTCCTTTGTCTATCATCTCAGATAGAGGTCCTCAGTTTACCTCTCATTTCTAGAAGTCATTTCAAAAAGGTCTTGGTACTCAAGTTAACCTTAGTACAACATTTCATCCACAGACGGATGGGCAGACAGAGCATACAATTCAGACCTTAGAGGATATGTTGAGAGCTTGTGTGATCGATTTCAAAGGTAGTTGGGATGATCACCTTTATCTTATTGAGTTTGCCTACAATAATAGCTACCATTCCAGCATTC
Organism: Solanum chilense; assembly: GCA_032847665.1. NCBI lineage: Eukaryota > Viridiplantae > Streptophyta > Magnoliopsida > Solanales > Solanaceae > Solanum > Solanum chilense. Next base: position 2,749,011 of record JAPDHL010001909.1, on the reverse strand, counting down.
AGATGGCCCCTTATGAGGAACTGTATGGGCGTAGATGTAGATCTTCTATTGGTTGGTTTGAAGTAGGTAAAGAAGCTTTAATTGTGCCAGATTCAGTCCTCTATGCTATGGAGAAAGTGAAACTCATTAGATATAACCTTAAGACAACCTAGAGTTATTAGAAATCTTATGCATCTGTAAGGAGAAGGGATGTAGAGTTCCAAGTTGATGATTGGGTTTTCCTGAAATTGTCACCTATGAAAGGGGCGATGAGATTTGGCATTAAAGGGAAGCTCAGTCCTAGACATGTTGGACCTTGCAAGATATTGAAAAGGATTGGCAAGGTGGCATATGAGTTAGATTTGTCAGCAAAATTAGCAGCAGTGCATCCGGTCTTCCACATCTCACTCTTGAAGAAGTGCGTGGGTGACCCAGCCTCTATAGTGCCATTAGAGACTGTGGCGGTGAAAGATAGTCTTTCTTATGAGGATGTACCAGTTGAGATTCTTGATTGTTAGGTTAGAAGGTTGACAAACAAAGAAGTCGCTTCAGTCAAGATTTTGCGGAGGAGTCAGTCCGTATATGGAGCTACTTGGGAAGTAAAAGCAACCATGAAAGCCAAGTATCCTTACCTTTTTCCTTCCAATTCCACTCCAGCTTAAGGTAATAGTTCCTCTTCAGTTTTACAGTCATTCATGCGTAAATTCAGTTTTAGAATCATGTTCCCTCAGTTTGTACTTCCATTTTTAGCGTAATTGCATGTACTCAGAACTCAATTCAGTCAAAACTCAGTTCTCAGTGTTTTGTAGTGGGGTTTGCATCTCTCTCTATTTCAGCTAGTTTAGTCTTTAGTCGAGGATGAATGTTCCCAAGGGGGAGATAATGTAACCCCCCATATCCAAAACAGAACAAAAATTAGTTTTTCAGAAAAATCTGCAGGTGCTACCAACGGTGGCATCAACGGACCATAGCCTGAACCACGGTCCGTCCTGCATAACTGTCGATGTGATTAGAAAATCCCAAAAAATTCAGCCTAGAAAAGTTGGTTCAGTCTTGGACGATGGACGGAATAATGTTCTGTAGGTCAAACAACGTTCGTAATCCGTGACCGTCGATCAAGACGCCCTTCAACCACTCTCTGACAAGAGCTTTGCATGACCAGCATGGTTCATAGGTGGACCTACTGACCGTAGGATGAAAATTTGCAGCCAGTTAAAGTGAAATGCAGTTTGTTCAACTTTAAATGATCGTAACACTTAGCACAAAACTTGAAGCCCGGAAATCTTTTGATCATTCAAGAGAAAAGTAATATCAATCAAATTCAAATCAATACAGAAGTAGCCACACTTCTATTCCACTATGTAACTATTGTAAATCCTCTTTTTTCTTTAGGGTAAATCGGGGTGGGAGAATGAACTATGATTAATAGAACTAAAAATCACAAGTATGCATTCACCATAACTCCAATTTTCAGACTAATATGATATGTCTAACATAACAAACAAATGAGTTTATAACCACCCAACTAAGTAGTTAACCGAAAAGCATTACAAGCCATCAAGAGCATGTGTTACTTGAAGAAAAAAATGACGAATAAGACATAAAATGCTAAGGAAACTTGACCAATGTTACCTTCTGATATACAGAAGGTTCATTAGCGATTTCATTGAGGACCCTAGAACTAAGAAATGAAATAAAACGGTTAGGAAATCAAATTAAAGAGAGAAAATTGATTAATACATACGTATCTTAAGTCAGTCCTCATTAGATCTTGTAGGGAGTAGGAAATAATCCTTTCAATGATATCAATTAGTAGTTCCCTCGGAAGGGATTCAATGAAGTTTTTTACTCATAGTCCTTTTTGAAGATTTCTTATTCATATTGGATATTCAATGAAATTTGAAAAGTTGCAACTTTGAGGACGAAGAGAAGAGAAAAGAAAAGACAAACTTTTGACTGTTCAAATTTAAGTTCTTATTGTTTTTTCTTGGAAAAAAGGGTAATATATGAAGAGTCGCGTCATTAAGTTTTTTTCCTTGAGAGTTGTTCTATTGACAGTAATGATATGATTGATTATGATTGATTGTCCATTCACACACATTACACGTAAGTATTTTTTAAAAATATTTTGGTACAAATTCATTTTTTGTGGTACTTGTAACACATAATTGACATATGTTGGGCAGATGCAATTTTACGTTCTAAAACACGTAATTGGTATATATTGCCACAGATGAAATATTCTATTTTAAGTGGCAACACATAATTGTCTTATGTTGCCATCGATGCATTATTCTGTGTTAAGTAGCAACACATAATTCTCATAGGTTGCCACAGATGTAATATTCTATTGTAACTAGTAACACATAATTAAATAAATCACATATTATATATAAATAAATCACATAAGTTGATTCTAAATAAGATAAGAATATAAGGGATAAACATCATCCTCAAATAAGAAAGAACATTCATTGAAATTCAATAACACTTCTTATAGGGCATTTCAATTTGGACGTGTAGTTTTTTTGCGGCCAAAGTTGTTACATATGGAACACTTAATTTTTCTTGTTGGAAACGATTCACCAACTCCACGTTGTCTCTTATATCTCCTTCTTCCACATTTTCTTGGATTAACATCTGGAGGAGTTATTTCTCTCTATATCATATCCAAAGGGACAATCTAAGAATATTTTGGTGGCACCGGGTGAATTTCCTGACAGTATGTCATTATATATTTTTCCACCGAATAATAAGCAGAGGATTGCTCATAAACTTTATTTCCATAATTGGAACCATATTGGGTAGTTGTCCAATTTAAAATTTTTACAACTACTAGTTCTTCTTTGTAGATCCACAATAGCAACATCACCATGACTAGTGACACTGAACTTGTAGTTAGCAATTTTTATGAGCCAAAAACTTGTTGCCCGCGTTGACACACTTTGATATGTCTTGAAGGAACAAATATATATGTAGAGTGCACCAGCTCCATACGCCTGTGGTGATATGACAATGCAGATCTCCTGTTTATATCATCAAATAGAGCAACAATGGAAAATTTTCTTGCAAAATCAAATATAAAAGTCACCGACTCCGCAATATTTGATGTCATAATATTATATCTACACAATAAAAATAAAATCAAACAAAACCCATAAAATAAAAATAAACTCAAATGAAATGGTACCTATTTCCCGGGAAAAATTCCCTACTCCAAGTGTAGAATC
>JAPDHL010001909.1:2669703-2745702 GCA_032847665.1 Solanum chilense | reverse complement strand
GCAGGCACGATGGGCCGTCACAGGTTGCGCAAATGGGTCGGATTTCTTTACACGTTTTAAGGGATGTTTTGGACTATTCCTGCTTTAATTATAAAGTTAGAGGGTTAATGATAATAAGTCTAATTACTTGGGGGTTAAAAGAGGTACCCTTAAGTTAATTAGTGGAGTATTATTGTCATCTTTTACACTTACTTATATGTTAATTGGGGTAAAAGAAAGAGGGTTTTGAATAAGAAAAAGAGAAAGAACAGAGAGAGAGAGAGGATTGATCGATTGAAGAGGAGGAAAAGCACAAAGCTTGGGAAAATTCTTGTTGATCACTAATCTTCGGTGGAGGTAGGTTATGGTTTTTACGTTATGCGTAGTAGACTCTTAATAGCGAATAATATGTATTGGTGGTATTGTAAACCCTTCTATATGCTTAATTGTATTCTTGTATGAACATGATTATGTGATTTTGATAAAACAAGCATGATGAAAACTACTGAATCCCAAATCTTGAAAGAAACTTTAATATACTTCATTAATGATGATGCCTTGGTATAAAAGAAGGCTTGATGAATTAAAGTAATGGGATTGATGATGCCTTGGTATATAGAAGGCTTGATGAATTGATAGAATGAGATTAGTGGATCGGAGTGTCACGTTCCGACACATAGTATTAGTGGATCGGAGTGTCACGTTCCGACACATAGTAATAGTGGGACGGGTGTCACGAACCGACACGTAGATTTAGGGGATCGGAGTGTCACGTACCAACACATATTAGGGGATCGGGTGTCACGAACCGACACGTAGATTTAGGGGATCGGAGTGTCACGTACTGACACATATTAGGGGATCGGGTGTCACGAAACGACACATAGAATTAGGGGATCGGAGTGTCACGTATCGACACATAGTAGTAGGGGATCGGAGTGTCACGTACCGACACAAGAGGAAGAAAGATAATGAATCTTGAAAGATGATAATTTACTCAACATAATGAACTTAATTCCCAAATGAGTATGGTATTGAGGCTTGAGCCCTCATGGATGAACTTGATAGTACTTATTGATGATTATAGTACTTGTTGTTGCTACATGTTGAGTTTTTTAGTTGATTTATGATATTAACTGATATATACTGTTTCTATTTTGAGTTGGCCGATGATATCTACTCAGTACCCGTGGTTTGTACTGACCCCTACTTTTATGTTTTCTTCTTTGTTATTTGTGGAGTGCAGCAAACGGACCGTCTTCTTCAACTCAACAGTAATCTAGCCAGTTTTCACTTCATCGGAAATTCAGGGTGAGCTAATGCGTCTAGCTTGGACTGGATCTTCTTCTTCAAGTCTTGATGCCTTGAACTTCCGGCATGGACTAGCTTTTATTTGTTTTAGCTTCTTAGACATTTTTAGTTTAGTAATTTGATCGTAGATGTTCTTGTGATGATGACTTCCAGATTTTGGGGAATAATAGATGTTGAATTTTAGTAGTTATTGAATTGGTTTTTATTAATGAGTTAAGTCTTCCGCACTATTTTCTGTTGTTATACATTGAAATGTTAAGGTTAGATTGGTTGGTTCACTCACATAGGAGGGTAAATGTGGGTGCCAGTCGCGGCCCCGATTTGGGTCGTGACACATTCTCCATGCCCTTATAAATCTTCCAATATCTTACCTTACAACCCAATTTTGTGCAGAGTTGATTTGACATGTCACTTGTGGATGGACCTTTACCATTGGAAAACCTATTTTCAAAGTACTTACCTATGACTTTTGTCGTGGCATGGCGATTATGGCTTGTAAGATGCTTTGAACCACACATATGATACTTTTCATAGATTTTATTGACAAACCTGTCCCTACTTGTAAATTTCACAGCCCTCAGCCACCGGTTGCAATTTGGATATGAACATTTAAAGAAAACACATTTTGATAATTAATCACCTTTTTCAGTCTAAAATATTTTTTCAAGCAAGCAAATTTCAATGAATTTGTCAGTTCTTTCTTGTTCTTGAATGTCATTCCTTTATAAAAACTTGTTTCATTATCTCGAACATTATTAACACATCATCATTCAGAATCACATGGATTGTTGACGCCAACCATAGGTTAGGAGGAATGTTACTCTCAAGGTCCGACCCTTCGCCTTCACCTATTTCAATTTTATCATAAGGATTATTCATGTACGCAAGATGAAATTCATCATTTAACATATTTTGTTGGCCCGTATACATTATGATCCTCCTCGATAGGATTTCTTTCCACGTAAACTCTTAATATGGGCGGTTTCTCTGCTCCTCCCAAATAAACAAACAAACTAGGTTGATCAGATATTCTAAAAGGTAAGACCTTCTCATTATGAAAAATAATGGGGAATGTAACTCATGAAGAGATTTTTCAATTGACAATTTTATCCAGACTTTTGCACAATTAAATGGAAGAAATCATCATACAAAATATTTCTTTCGACATACATCCCTACTAATCGGGCTCCTCGTTTATTTCTATCCTTCCAACGGCAAATGAATCGATTTTTCTTCTCGACCCATTCACCACGACAATTAGTTCCTAAAAATAATAACTCCATTTATTGTACCTGAAAAAATTAATTAGAAAACAATTAGTAATTATGAAAAATAACTATATGTTGCAACATATGACTATTCTGCGGCGAGATATAAGTCATATGTTGCTACATATGATTGTTCTGTTGTGACAAATAAATCACATGTGGCAACATGTTTATGTTATATGTTGCAACATATGACTTTTCTATTGTGAAATGTAAGTCATATGCTACTACATATAACTATTCTATTGCGATTGAAATAATCTTTTTGTTGGTACATATAGCATAAACATGTTACGACATGTGATTTATTTTTCATAATAGAACTGTCATATATAGAAACATATGACTACTCTGTTACGATTGAAATAACATTTATGTTGCTACATATGGTTATAATATGTTACAATAGTAAATTGTTTCAACATATATAGCAATATATTGGAATGACAAATGCAAATTATTAAAAAAATTGCAGGTACCCAAATAAGATGATGATTAATGATTTCAAATAACTATTAATTTTACTTACCAGAACAATGGTGTGTGACCCAATCACTTATGAATTAATTCCAATTGATACAGATCAAAATCTGGTCCACTAATTAGAGATTATCTAAATATGATTCAATAAGAAGAAACGAAGATGAATAAAACTGAAGCACTAGAAGTCAAGACCAACTATGTACGAAAAGAAGAAGAAGAAGAAGAGGAGGAATACGACGACTGGAAGCGGGGGGAAATTTTTTATTTCCCCTTTTGGCTAGATTGTTGCTTCCCTTTCCCACAAAAATTGGTTAAATCAAATTTGGTTTAGTCAAATTACCCTTTTACCCCTCATTTTATTTCCACCAAAATTGGTTAAATTATGTTTTAGTCAATTTTCCTTTTTACCCTTCATTTAATTCAGTTGAAAAAAATTGTCAAATTATAACTTGAGGGTAACTCTACAATCCTTAATCATTAATAACTTAATTGTAACCTACACTCAGTACTTAAGACCTGTGTCACCGCCCCTCCATTTTGAAACCTTAATGTCACCTTCTTTAAAAATTCACCACTTAGTCTAACGTTCACTATTTTTTTTGCAATGAAGGTAAATAAAATTGAGTGGGGGAGGATTGTGATGAACTAGATTACCGAACATGTGCAACCAAATTACTAGTTAATTTGTAATAATCTAAATCAAATATCAAAATTAACAAATCTATGAATATTAACTCTTTAATTGAGGCAATTGAGAGATATATGTCACAATTAGCAGTGTACGTAGTTGGATTGGTTTGGAGTATTCAAATATCAAATCAAACCATTTGTTCAAATTTTTAAATTGATAAATTAAACCAAACCAATAAAAGTCGGGTTATTCAACCTTGTTTTTTTCAAAATTTTCCGTTAGAGTATTCATACAAACATATAATTTACTTGTACTTTTATATATCTTTAGTCCTACCAAAATACAACTACCTAAGGTAGTTCTTAAAAAAATAACACAAAATATAATAAGATTAATGACACTAAAATATCCAACAAAAATAATAATGCAAATTAAAAAGTCATAATGAAAATGATCATAATTTTTAAGGTACTAAATAATGGTAAATTAAGTTTAATAAGTATTAGTGACCTACTAAATAATAAAGCAAATTAAGATAGATTATGTATTTTAATTGTCTAAACCAATTAAAAAATAAAGAACAATTATCCAATAGTATTGTCATTCTTAGTGTTGAATTAATTTTCTTTTTGCACTAGTATTAATTTGGTTTTGATTTAAGATTTATTATAATTAACAACATTGTGGACAGTAATATTTATTGGACCATTCAGAAATCTAAGTTTCAAACATGAAACAATAAACTAAAAGATACAAAGTATGAAAAAGTGTAAAAAATATTTAAAAAATGTTATAAAGTATTTGTATTATAGTGAATGTCTATCATGTGGAGTCCTTTTAGGATATGATTAAGAGTCCGACATGGGGACCAAGTTAGATTTCCCCTATAAATAGAGATGTTCTCTTCATTGTAAAATCATCCCTCAAGAGAAATAATAACTCTTCTCTTCTCTCTATTTTCTTCTTTTTATTCTATAGTTTCATAACACGTTATCAGCACGAGACTCTACTTTCTCAAAAAGTGATGGTTATGTTTGAAGAATTAATAAGGTATTACTTATTATTTTGTTTTTAATTTTAATGGTCAATCTTACGAAATTAGAGTTTACTGCCCTTGATGCTGAAATTCACCTTGATGCAACGGGTCTTGGAGAAACCTTAAAAGAAGAAAATAAGGCATCAAAGCAAAATAGTGCACGACCAATGATATTATTGCGTCATCATCTTGACGAGATTCTGAAAATTGAATATCCACTTGTTTTGTGGAAAAGCCTAAAAGAAAGATACGACCACTTGAAGATGATTATACATCTAAAGGGACGTTATGATTGGATACATCTAAGGCTACAAGACTTTAAGTCTATATATGAGTATAATTCTTCCATGTTTAGAATCACTTCTCAGTTGAGATTATGTGGAGGGTTAGTAAGATTGATATGATGGAAAGACATTCTCCATTTTTCATGCCTTTAATGTGCTCTTGCAGCTACAATATCAAGAGAAAGACTTCAAAAAGTATTCTGAACAAATTTCTCATCTTCTTGTGGCTGAGCAAAATAATGATTTATTAATGAAAAATTAGGATAATCAACCTTCTGGATCTGAACCACTTCCTGAAGTGAATGAGGCGTACGCTAACCATGCTAGGCGTGGAAAAGGTCGTGCCCCTAATCGTGGACATGGACGTGGATGTGATCGTGATTATGGTCAAGAACATAATTCTTTTCCTGGTGTTAATCATTCATCAAATAAAAATCACAATCAAAAGGAGAAAAAAAAGATGAGAAATATGAAGCAAATAGGGAAGGTTGTTTTCGATGTGGTGGAAGAGCTCATTATGTATGTGATTGTCGTACTCCCAAACGCTTGATTGAGATTTATCAAGAATTTCTAAAGAAGAAAGAGAAAAATCCTGAGGTAAATTTTATCTCTGAAAATTAAGTTGACATCACGTACTTGGATGTAGCAGATTTCTTCGCACATCTTGAAGAAAAGATAGATAACTTAATTGGTTATGGTAATGTGAACATGGAAGAGTAATATTTTTATGGTAATAGTTATTAAAAAATTTCATGTAATGATAGTTGTTTACGTGAGTATTGGTATTTTAAGTTATTTTAGTCATATTATTGTTGTTAATTAGTCTGTTCCATCTTAATTAGATAATATATATTTGTTCATTGATTTATTTATATGATTATTATATTATAGTGTTACTCAAATACTAAACTTTATCATATGTTTGTATTATATTAGGTCTTTAACTTGATCTAATGTTAAACACATGCAGTTTGTTATTAACTAGGATTTATCATGCATTTGTATTATATTAGGTCTTTTGCTCAATTTAATATTAAAATACATGCTGTCTGTTATTAACTAGGATTAAATAATGAATTTATTTTATTTTTTCCTAACAACTCATTATTGACTTAGAGGAAGCAATAAATTAAGATTCAATTTCTAATTTTTAGTTATTAGTTTATTACGTTGAATATATTGTACCCCTTTGACAACACTAATTTTTTATATATATTTATTTTGTATGTCATTTCATGTGAAGATATGAATAATTCTAAAAAATATGTTATCGAAATATGAAGATATTTGCTTGATTGATTCTGGTACAACACATGGGATATTCATAAGAAATACTTTTCTCATTTAAGTATGGTCAAAATAAATGTTTCTACAATTTTCAGTAATACTAATATTTTGAGGGGTTTGGAAGAGCCATTGTAATTTTGCCCAAGGAAACTAAACTCATCATTAATAATGCTATATTTCTTCCAAAATCAAAGAAAAACTTGTTGAGTTTCAAAGATATCCATGAAAATGGTCATCATATCCAATCAATAGATGAAATAAATCTTGAATATCTTGGAATCACCAAGAATGTCTCTAGGCAGGCATGTGTTATAGAAAGTTTCATGCTTTATATTCTGGCTTATATTGGACAAAAATTAGTGTAATTGAGGCACATTTTATAGTAAATAAGAAGTTTACTGATTCCAATACATTTGTACTTTGGCATGATCATCTTACATCCTGTATCTACAATGATGCTACGAATTATAGAATATTCGAATGGACATCCATTAAAGGACCTAAAGTTCTTTCAAATGGTGAATTTTCTTGTACTGCTTGTTATCATGGCAAGTTAATTGTGAGATGTCACCAACGAAAGTTGAGATTGAGTCCCATGCGTTATTGGAACGTACACATGGGGAAATTTATGGACTATTAACCCACCTAGTGTGTCATTTAGATACTTTATGATTCTAATAGATGCTTCTTCTAGATGGGCTCATGTGTGTCTATTGTCATCTCGTAACTTGGCAGTTGCAAAATTATTAGCACAAATGATACAATTAAGGAACACTTTCCTGATAATCAAATTAAGTTCATTCGTCTTGATAATGTTGAAGAGTTTACCCCCCCCCCCCAATCATTTGATGATTATTGTTTAGCAATTGGGATAAGAGTTGAACACTCTATTGTTCAAGTTCATACTCAGAATGGTCTCGCTGAGTCATTAATTAAACGTATGCATTTAATAGCAAGAACACTGCTTATAAAAATAAGGTTGCCCACTTCTGTGTGGGGACATGCAATTTTTCATGTTGCAACACTTATTCGTCACAGACCGACAAATTGTCATAAGGTTTATCCATTGCAAATGGTTATGGATCAAGAATCTAATATATCCCATCTAAGAATTTTTGGATATGTTGTACATGTGTCTGTGGCACCACCAAACCGAACTAAGATGGGCCCTCAAAGATGGTTAGGAATATATGTTGGGTTTGAGTCACCCTCTTGAACCATTGACTGGAGACATATTTACTGCTCGATTTGCAGATTGTCGGTTTGATGAAACAGTTTTCCCAAAATTAGGAGGAGAGAATATTGAAATAAAATGAGAGATTTTATGGAAAAATTTATCATTGTCTCATCTTGGTCCATATTCATCAATTTGTGAGCAAGAAGTACAAAAGTTTATTCATCTGCAGAAAACTGCAAACCAAATGCTAGACGCATTTATTTATTTAAAAAGGATTACTAAATCACATATTCTTGTAGAAAATGTCCCGATTCGAATTGATGTCCCTATAGGACTATCCACTAGTGTCATAACTAATGAGTCAAAAGCACGCCTAAAGTGTGGTAGACCATTGAGTTCTAAGGATAATAATCCTAGAAAAAGAAAGATTAAATTCCAAGATGACACTATGGAAGAATCTCATATGGAAGTTTAAAATTTGCATAATTCATATATTCATGAAAGAATCAATGAACTTGAAACTCATGGAAATAATGAACTACTCATAAATTTAAGAGATGTTGAAACTAATCTGAATCGATCAGAAATAGTGGTTAATTATGTTTTTGCCTATAATGTTGCAACAAATATCATGCAAGATAATGAGGATCTTGAAACTCAATCTGTTGTATAATGTCAACAAAGAAATGATTGGCCAAAATGGCAAGAACCAATTCAATTGAAGTTGAATTCACTTGCCAAGTTAAGTTTTTGGACCTATAGTTCAAACACCTAATGGTATTAAATCTGTTGGTTGCAAATGGATTTTTGTGCGAAAAGAAATGAGAAAAAATGAAATACAAAGGTATAAAGCACGCCTTGTGGCACAAGAATTTTCTTAAAGGGTTGTCGTCGATTATGAAGAGACATACTCACCTGTTGTTGATGCAATAACATTGTGTTATCTCATTAGTTTCACGGTACATGAGCAACTTGAAATGCATTTGATGGATGTGGTCACAACCTACCTTTATGGATCACTTGATAATGAGATATACACGAAAATTTCTAAAGGATTTTCGATGACTAAATCATGTAATTAAAAATCTTGAGAAATATTTTCAATTAAATTCCAAAGATCATTATATGGTTTGAATCAATCTAGATGCATGTGGTATAACCGTCTTAATGAGTATTTAATAAAGGAAGGTTCTACATATGATGCAATTTTTCCATATGTCTTTATAAAGAAAACAATATCGGAATTTGTTGTACTTGTTGTTTATGTTGATGACATAAATCTTATTGGAACTCCTATATAGCTTCAAAAGGTAATTGATTATTTAAAGAAAGAATTTGAGATGAAAAATTTGGGAAGGACAAAAGTATGTCTTGGTTTGCAAATTGAGCATTTGACAAATGATATTTTTGTTCATCAATTTGCCTACACAGAAAAAGTGTTGAAAAGATTTTGTATGGATGAAGCGCATCCATTAAGTACTCCGATTATTGTTCGTTCACTTGATGTGAATAAGGATCCATTTCGACCTCAAGAAAAGGGTGAGGAAATTCTTGGTTCAGAAGTACAATATCTTAGTGCAATTAGTGCACTAATGTATCTTTCTAATACTACAAGGCCTGGTATAGCTTTTGCTGTTAATTTGTTAGTAAGGTATAGTTCTGCTCCTACTAGAAGACATTGGAATGGGATCACACATTTTGCAATATCTTAAAGGGACAATTGATTTGGGCTTATTTTATTTTAATAATTGTATACACAATCTTGTTGGTTATACTGATACAGGATATTTATCTGATCCACATAAAGCTTGATCCCAAATAAGCCATGTTTTTATATGTGGGGAACTATCATATCTTGGATATCTACAAAGAAGTCCATCGTAGACACTTCATCTAATCATGCTTAAATAATAGCTATTCATAAAGTAAGTAGAGAATGTGTGGTTACGATCTATGATACATCTCATTCGAGAGAAATCTGATTTGGAGTGTGATAAAGTACCCACCACTTTATATGAAGATAATGCAACATGCATAACACAAATTAATGGAGGATTCATAAAAGGATATAGAACAAAGTACATTTCACCAAAGCTTTTCAATACACATGAACTTCAAAATAATAGTGATATAAAAGTGCAACAGATTCGTTCAAGTGACAATGTGGCTGATCTATTCACCAAGTGTCTAACAACTGCAACTTTCAAGAAGATGGTGCACAGGATTGGAATACGAAGATTTAAGTCTCTAGATTGATATTCTCATTAGGGGAGTTAATACGCATTGTACTCTTTTACGCTTACGAGGTTTTGTCCCACTGGGTTTTGCTTGTAAGGTTTTTAATGAGGTAGCCTAGATGCGTATTAATAGATATGTGTACTCTTTTCCTTCACTAGAGTTTTTCTTTTCTTAAAGTTTTTTTTTAGTAAGGTTTTTGATGAGGCACATCATCTATGAATTAGACATTCAGAGGGAGTTTTATAAACTATTTGTATTGTAGTGAATGTCAATAATGTGGAGTCCTTTTAGGATATGGTTAAGAGTCCTACTTGGCGACCAAGTTAGATTTCCCCTATAAATAGAGAGGTTCTCTTCTTTGTAAAATCATCCCTCAAGAGAAATAATAATTCTTCTCTTCTCTCTATTTTCTTCTTATTATTATATAGTTTCATAACCAAAAAATTATATCAAAGTAGATATTTTATGTGGTTTGGTCTCGAGTTGATTATTTTAGTTAAAACTAAACAACCCAAATATAGTCGGGTTTTTATTTAATATTAAACCAAGTCAAACCGAACCACTCATCGGGTTTTTTTCGATTTGTGGTTTGTATCATTTTTTGGTTCGGTTTTGTCCATCCCTAGTCACGATCATCGCGAGTTATACAACATAGAATCGAAATCAAACCTAATAGCATAAAAATGATTTTTGTTGAAGATAAGGAAAGTTGATGCTATGGAGCATGTTGAAAAATGTGTACACCTTTTATAGAGTTAGAGTAACACTAGAACTACACTACTAAATACTAAATAGTTGTGACTAGGTTGTTGTGTCTTCTACTAGCTTAAGTTAATAGTAGTAGTAGTAGTAGTGCGCCTAGTGTAATGTCCCATTTCTTATGAATTTACTTTAGATTGTGAAATAACTATTTTTCCCTTTTCCATAGTGTTTTCATGCTCAGTTTATATTTCGGGAATGGTTGGTATGGTCCCCAATGCGATCGAGCATATTTTTTGTGATTTGACCTCTCTTCAGTTGAGATCATGATAGGCTTGACTTTAGTCAACAATTTGAGTTCTGAGCGTATGATGAGAATTTTGTTAGTTCCATCACATTCGAAGCATCGATTGTGACCTAATAAGGTGGTTAGTAAGGTTTCTAAGGCCTTCGATGAGTTGTTGAGTGTAAGGGTGAGAAATTGAGTTTAAGCCTTGAGAGAGTATGGTAGGGTAATTCCGTAATTTGACCTATTTTTAAAAATCCAATGATTTCATTGCTTTTGAAATATCGATTTTAGTAGGGTTGCATGTTTATTTTATTTTTATCGAACTCCAAACAATTTTTAAGGGTCCAATCAGGGACTTAAAAATGCTAAAAGTTATACAATTTACTCTACATTCAAAATCAAAAGGTCGATTAGTAAAATTGTTTGGTTATAACATCGAAATCCAAAAATCAATTAGAAAAGATGTATGCAATCATCAGAAGATATAATTACACAACTCAGAGTCAAAGTCAAATCCTAGAGAATAAGAATGATTTTAATCCAACTAGTATAAGGTTCACTATTTGTTTGCAATCAAGCTAAATAAAATTCAGGGGGAGAGAGTTTTTTATGAAGTAGATCATAGAACATGTGCAATCAAATTACTTGTAATAATCTAAATAAAATATCAAAGTTGATGGGCCTAAGAATATTTTAGTACTAGTTTAATTGAGATAATCGAGAGATTGGTCACAATCATCGCAATATATAATTATTCAACATATTGAAATCAAACCCGATAGTGAATCACAATCATCGCAATATATAGTTATTCAACTTATTGAAATCAAACCCAATACCGTAAAAATTTATTTTGTTGAAAATAAAGAAAAATGATAACATTGAATAGTTGAAACAATGTGTACAACCGTTAACTGCTATAGAGTTAGAGTCATACTACTTTTCGAAGAAAATAATTGAATTGATACGAAGTGAACTCGATCCATTATCAAACATTAAGATTTTTATCAAAGAGCTGCATTGATTTTCAGTAGTTCTTTCAAACCTTCGAAGCACAACAAATACTTCAGATTTATGTTTTACATAGTAAACCGAAGAAAACCTCGTGAGGTCATTAGTAATAAGAGAAAATATTTGTTGTTGCTATAAGGAGTGCTCATAGGTCTGCATACATCAATGTATATTAGTTGAAACTTTCCAGTAGCTTCCCAGGCTTAATTAATAGAAAACGGTGATTGACTTAGTTTTTCAATTTGACAAAACCCCACATACATTAGAGTTTCCATTTTTGGAAAATACGACTGCCACAAGTTTCTTATTTTGCATCAATTTTAAAGATTTATAATTGATGTAACTAAACCTTTAATGCCAGATACATTTTGTCTTGTCTATCAACATAAGCTCCAACCTATGTTTCCAATCAAAAGGGAAGCTTTTGTTGTTCATTTTGTCTGAGAGCATTTTTGTACCAATTGGATTCATGATTTCACATATTTTACCTTTAAATAACAGAGCATAATTTCTATCAAGCAATTGAACGACACTGAAAAATCTCTTCCTAATTTCAAGAATAAACAATACATCAGATTAAACTTTATACCTCAAGGAGTTTGAACAACTTCTCATTTACCCTTTGCATCTACAAGCCTGACTTTAGAGACATAATTTTTGAAAGATAAGGCTTTTGGACCTTCAGTGATCTCTTTTTCATGACATCTGATCTGCTGAAGAGTGGGGTTTTCTCTCAAAGGTTTCGGAATGTTGTCTTCCTCAACATACTTTCATGATCCAAGACCCTTTCATCTTTACTTTCCAAAACTGGTAGTTCTCATCATTAAAGTTAGGTAGTGAAAGAGAAGAGCTGGTAGAATTCATGTGAAAAGTAATTGAATAGAAAGATACATGAACAAGTAAAATTTGATAAGTGTTCTTGCTTTGTTTTTCTTTCTAAAAGAAGTCCACAAAGATCATTTTTACTCCGACGCTGATATACCATGGTTTCAGGGTATTAATAATGCTTTTTCCTTAAGTTTAGTGTGTCCAAAAGCCTTTTTGTGCTAATTTTTATATAAGTTTCTCTTTATTTTGCAGGAAATCTGTCCAAAGATGAATGCGGAGATTTTGAACGAAGAAATGCAGAAGAGGCCACCTACGGAGCTTATGACAGTCCGTCGTGCTTGTGACGATCCGTAGGTGGCAGCATAGTGCAGCTGCTGAAGGAAGATGGGGAAGTCTGACCAAGTGTGGGGTTACGAAACTTGTGACGGTCCGTCGTGTCTATGATGGTCCGTCCTGCAGGTTCATCATGAAGTTCAGAGAAGTAATCCCAGTACCCATATTCCAAGAATTGAATTGTTTTGGAACGAAGACCCTCGACGGACTGTTGTGCCTATGACGGTCGGTCATACTTGCCATCGAGGGTAATGAAGAGAGCAGCAAAAGAAATTGCATAAGTATGGGACGACGGATTCCATGACGGTCCGTCGTGACCACGACGGTCCGTCGCGAGGCCCGTCGACCCAGCCGCATTTTGACAGATTTCCAGCAAATAGAGTCCTTGTTTAATTAGGTTTTTATTTTCCATAAATAGTTTGAAAAACCTCATTTTTGAGGTTAGACTCTGTATTATTAGTTAGACTTGGTATTATTAGTTAGATTATTAGACTCTGGATTATTGATCATTGATTACTTTGAGATTTTGTGAGATTATTGATTACTTTGAGATTCTTGCAAGTGATTTTTGGTGATTAATCAAACAAACTTTTGGATTTTACTCTTTCTCATTGAAGTAAGTACATGAATTCTTATATAATATATTTGAATATTGTGATTATGACTATGGGTAACTAAACTCCATAACTAGGGTTGTGGGAACCATAGGCAAATAATGAGGTAAAACCTAACTAAAATAACAATTCTAGAATAGTGTCTTGCATGTATTAATAATTCTTTCGCTTAGAAGTCTTTTTAACGGATGGCCAACGTTAGAACTCGCTTTAATGCTACTTGCCGGACCAAGGAGGTAGATAATAGGAAAAGAATTATTAACATAGATTAAGTGTTTACTATCTAATAGGCTAGTATTGATTGGTACGAGGTAATAACTTAGTCAAATATCGAATACGATGCTTAATATGAGGTAAAGATAAGGGTTAGGATAGCAACACACGTAGCCGGACCAAGGTGCGGAGTGAGATTTACTAGATGCTGAACCAAGGATTTAGAAATACATAACTTATCACTTTGCTGCAAGATAGTAGGAAAGACTTGTTTTAGTTAGAATTATCGAGTTATGAACCTGTGGGGAACACGTAAACCCTAGTTACTTTTATTAATTGATCAAATCCAACATTCAAAGCTGTTAAGTGTCTCTTTCAATTTCGTTAGTTATTTTCACTCATTTAGAAATAGAAACCCCCCTTTTATTGTTTTACTTTCCAAGGAAGTCATTGACCAAACAATAGTAATAACAGGTTGAAGTTAAGTCTAGACTATTTTCCTCGTGGGAACGATCCCAACCTCACTAGTTGGGTTATTTACTTGACACGACCGCTTTACTTCTTATTTGAGAAGTAAGTTTGAGCGTATCAAATTTTGGCACCGCTGCCGGGGATTATAGCTTTTATATTAACTTGAACTTATTACTATAGTTTAGTTGATATTTTCTTGATTTTACTTTGTTTTATTATTTTTGATTTTTTTCAGAATTATCCTCCTTGTACGCCAAATACACGGAGAGGAAGAGAACCATTGTTTCCCTACGATCACGAGTTAGAGCGTACACTGCGCAATATGAATCGAAACTTGGGAATAAATGATGATGATCCGAACCAGAACATCCCAGCTCCGGTTGATGTTCATGGTCAGATGTTACCTGAGGCTCCGGGTGAACACCAACAGAGGGGACAAAATTCCGTTCCAAGGCCCCAAGCATACTACAGAGGTTATGATAACATAGCAGACTCGGATGGGCCACGTGTCTTGCCTCCTCTACCCACAGGCCACACCTTTGTGGTAACTAGTAGCCTGATGCAAATGCTCACTGCCAAAGGTTTATTTTCAGGGCTACCTTCTGAGGATCCACATGCCCATATAGCTAAGGTAAGGGCAGTGTGTAAAAGCTGTGTAGAGAGGCCTGATTTGGATTTAGATGTAATAGGGCTCAGAGTGTTTCCTCTCTCACTGACGGGAGAGGCTGCTATATGGTTCACTGAGCTCCCATACAACTCAATCTTCACTTGGAACCAACTAAGGGATGTTTTCTTAGCACGCTACTATCCGGTCTCCAAGAAACTAAACCACAAAGACAGAGTGAATAACTTTGTTGCACTACCAGGAGAGTCAGTTAGTAGTTCTTGGGATAGATTCACCTCATTCTTGAGAAGTGTTCCAAATCACCGTATAGATGATGACTCACTTAAGGAATACTTCTATCGGGGACAGGATGATAATAATAAAGCGGTGTTGGACACTATAGCAGGTGGATCTTATGGGGAATGCCCTTATGCTGAGATTGCAGAAAAATTAGAGAAAATATCCCAGAATAATAAAGCTTGGAGTACTAGGAAGTCTGATACAGGGAGAAACAACTTCGCAGTGCAGTCCACTCACAACCCAGCCACAGATGAGATTTGCAAAGAAATGGCTCAGATAAGAACTGAGCTTGGGTTGGTACTAAAACATGTCACTGGGGGTGCAGAAAAGATAAACGCAGTCAACTACTTGGCTAAACCACCACCTCCTAATGATGAATGCTATTATGCGGAGGACACTTATGCAGTAAATGAGCAGACGGGGGGTTTCCGACCAAGCGTCCAAGGCTCAAATCAGGATAATTGGCACCAAGGTCAAGGGAACCAAGGTTAGAACTATGGAAACTACAACCGTGAGGGTCATTATGTCCGAGATGGTAACTACAACCGCACAACAACTTCAACAGGGGTAACTACGGTAACAGAAATGATAGGAATGGGCCCTATATCCCTCCCCAAAATCGTGAAGTTACTCATAGGGATGATGGAGATAGTATGGCGCGAGTTGACGATATGTTGCACAAAATGATGAGGAGGTTCGATGCTAGTGATGAGCACATTAAAGAGTTAAGGGGTGATTTAGCTAGTATTGGCCAAAAATTTGATATACATGCAATTTCGATTAAACAGATCGAATTGCAAATGGCCTAATTATCTGCGACAGTGAACACACGGCAAGCGGGCACTCTTACTAGCAACAATGTCCAAAATCCAAAGAATGATGCGCACTATATCGCAATCACTACTCGGGGTGGTAAGTAAACCATTGACCCACCTATGCCGTCTACTGAAGAAAATGTGAGAAAGGATAATGATAATGTGGTAAAGGGTAGTGGTGAAGCAGAGGAAAGTAATGGAAAAGATGCAGAAGTACCTATCAAGGTAATTCCCATGCCTAGGCCACCACCACCCTTCCCTCAGAGATTAGTGAAAAAGACCGAGGATGGTAAATATCGGCGTTTCATAACAATGTTGAAGCAGCTTTCTATCAATGTCCCTTTGGTAGAAGCTCTAGAACAAATTCCCGGTTATGCCAAATTTATGAAAGATCTGGTCACCAAGAAAAGATCAGTCACTTTCGAGGATGATGATAGACTGCAGCATTGTAGTGTTATTGTTACAAGATCCCTCGTACAAAAGAAAGAAGATCCTGGTGCATTCACTATTCCTTGTACAGTTGGGTCATTACATTTTTGCGAAAGTATTATGTGATCTGGGGGCAAGCATAAATCTCATGCCCCTCTCGATTTACAAGAAGTTGGGTTTGGGGGACCCAAAACCCACTGCGATGCGGCTACTGATGGCTGATCGGACAGTGAAACGGCCTATAGGGTTACTCCATGATGTGCTAGTAAAAGTGGAGTCATTCATCTTTCCGACTGATTTTGTTATTCTTGATTGTGAGGTCGATTTTGAAGTGCCTATTATTCTTGGGAGGACATTCCTTGCTACAGGTAGAGCCTTAGTTGATATGGAGAAGGGACAGATGACATTTCGGTTGAATAATGAAAAAGCGACCTTCAACATTTGTAGGACCATGAGGCAGAGTGGTCAGCTCCAATCGGTATCTGCCATATCCTACAAAGAAAAGATGAAGAAGGATAATGAACAAAAAAATGCAAAACAAGAGTTTATGGTGTGGGATTTGGTGCTTGTAGACAGTTCTGGGTCGCCTTGTCTTCCGGGCAAGTTCAAGTCCAATGGACTGGCCCTTACATGATTTCCCAAGTATTTCCTCATGGAGCAGTTGAGTTAAAAGCCAAGGAGGGAGTGCGGTTTAAGATGAATAGAGATAGAATAAAACTCTATTTTGGGCATAAAGCATCGGGAAATGAAGTGATAGAGGCATACCATCTTGATGAAGTCTGAGTAATCAAGTGTCCTCAGTCGTGCCGCGACATTAAATCAGGCGCTTGTTGGGAGGCAACCCAATACTTATAGTCTTTTTAGTAATGGTAGCATTTTTCTACTAATGGGTTTTTAAATTTGCAGGCACATCACCAGGAAATTTTGCAGAAAATTACTCTGCAGCAGTCACTGACGGATACATCGACGGACCGTTGCGCCTGCGACGGACCATCGTATGCCTCTGTCGTACCAGGTACGTCTTTCTGTTATTTTCAAACTAGAGCACACACGACGGAACCAACGACGGGTCGTCACAACTGCGACGGACCACCGTCAGGGAATCGTCGCGTGATTAATGAGTCGTACCCGACCCGACCAGGCTAGAGTCTTTTTCAAAATCAGACCGTTTAAACCTCCCAACCCCTCATTTCACCCCATTCCTTCATTTTTCCTCCCATTTCCCTCTCTTTTCAACTTCCACATTCTCTCCCTCGATCATTGTTCCTCCAAAATTCTCCAAAGCCCTAAAAGTTATCATCTACTAGTCGGAGTTGCTGCTGTGGGTATCTTCTTGGTCACCGAGTACTTGCCCACCTTGTTTTTCTCCAATTCTAAGGTATGTGTCTCTAATTTCTACTCATTTATTTTGAATTTTTGTTTATTAATTAGTATTATCTTAGTTCTTCGTCATATGTTTGTTTCTTTTATATAAGATTCTGTCTAACCTAGGTTTAAAATGTTCAAAATTGCCGTGTTTACAACCCTAGACATAGGTGTTTTTGTATTGCTAGTTTCCTAGGTAGTTGGGTTAGACAAATGTAGGTCCAAAACACTACAAGTTTGATTTTGGTTCATCGGGGATGAATGGGGTACACCAGTTCTGTCACTGATCTACAGAATGAGACCTCGATGACGGACCTTCGTGCCCACGACGGACCGTCGTAGGGTCCGTTCCAAAAGCCCTAACACCCCACTGCCCATTTTTTCTAAGTGTCCCCCAACGGACACATGTGACGGACCGTCGTCTTCACGATGGTCCGTCCTGCACAACCGTTCTGGTTGTCAGAGACCCTGTTTCTAAGGGTCTCTCATTTTTTTCTAAGTGTCCCCCAACGGACACATGTGACAAACCGTCGTCTTCACGATGGTCCGTCCTGCACAACTGTTCTGGTTGTCAGAGACCCTGTTTCTAAGGGTCTCTCACTTTTTCTAAGTGTCCTTCAACGGACACATGTGACGGACCGTCATACCCACGACGGTCCGTCCTGCATGACCGTCATGAAGGTCAGAGACCCCTCTCTTAAGGGTCTCCATATTTTTTTTTCAAGTGTCCTACAATGGACACCTACGATGGACCGTCGTACCTGTGATGGTCCGTCCTGCACATACCGTCATACTAGTTAGAGACTCTCCTTCAGGGTTCTCCGTATATACATAGTTTAAGTAATACACGACGGACCCCATGACGTTCCGTCATAGTCACGACGAGCCGTCACCAGGCCCGTCGTGTGTCACTGTTACCATAGAAATGACATACTATTTTAATTTTTTGTGTACTTCTTACTTGTCTTGTTTGCCACTACTCTTACTAATATTGATCCTTTACAGGTACTATTTACTATGGTACCCAAGCAAGATCGAATGTATGCACGCGGGCGATCGAAGTCTGTCACCCTGTCTGCCTGCATGGTCATTGGCTCGGATGATGAGTGTGACCCCGAGTATGTGCCCCCAGGCACTTCCACCCCTTCCCGTGCTGCACGTGCTCCTAGAGCCACACCAAAAAAGGTGGTGTCCGGCGTAGTCACTGCCTCCCAGTCTGATGAGGAGTGCACACTTACCGGCACACCCTCTGGGTCAGCAACAAATGAAGAAGGAGCGTCTGGCTCCTTAGGAGTATCGTGGTCCGAGGAAGCCTCCGGCTCTGCTGAGGTTCCTGCACCTGCCACCGCTGCAGCATCGGCCTCGTCTGATGAGGCTGACAATTCGGAATCCACATCAGGCTCACCAGCTCAGGCCCCTACCTCAGCCACTGACCAACCCAACCGGTGGTGTGTCGACGGGAAATTTCAAGTCTACTCTGATGCCATGTTCCTGACTGATAAAGGAGTAATGACTCGCACACTCACCTTCGAGCGGCGGGTCCTTACAGGGAGTCTCCCGACGATGCCTGAGATCCACAATCTCTTCACCAGGCATCGCCTGGAGTGGACAGCACGTCTCTTGGGCCGTTACAGTGAAGAAATGGTCCGAGAGTTCTACGCATCCTACATAGCGACTCTCCAATCACAGATAGATAGGGGGCTGCCCCCACCAAACAGGCCCCACTGGAGCAGGTCCGAGTACGGGGCGTGCAGGTTGACATTTCCCTGCCTATCATCCACCGGTTTCTATATGGCAAGGGTGTTAATGCTACTCGGACCCCTCTCACTGCCGAGTTTGACTATCGCTAGCAGATTGTTAAAGATGGCCAGTTCCTGCGCGAACCATCGCTGAGAGAGACCACCAAGATGTGGATGGCCCTGCACCTATCAGTTGATGGAGAGGGTGACGACTAGGTAACTCAGCCAAAGGGGGCCATAAAGAAGGCCAACCTCACTTTCACGGCGAAGTTCTTGTGGCTGATTGTCCGCCACTGCCTTTCCTTCACAGCCGCTGATAATATCGTTACATGGGATTGAGCAGTGTTGATGGCGGCGATGATAGCCGGGTTCGAGGTGGATTTCGTGTGGCCTCTACAGGCAGTCATGCATGAGAGGGCTTTCAAGGTCCCTACTACCTACCCTTTCCCGTGCATGATCTTTTCTCTCTGCAAGCCCGCAGGTGTGCCTATATGGCACGTAGATCAGCTCAAGACCCCGAAGGGCACTGTTGACATTGGCCTCATCATAGATGAGGCCAATGAGTTGGCTCCACGCAGAGGGCCCCGTCCAGAGCTGCCCCCACTTGCTGATGATCTTGCTGATATGGTAGCCCAGTCCCGCACGGCTATGCAGGCGGCGTCCACTGACACTACTCGGTCGAGTCTATCCCGGGTAGTAGCACTGCACCGAGCTCCTCTCTCACAGCCCCTCTACCGACGCTGGTCCCGCTTGCTAGGGTCCAAAAATTAGAGGCGCAAATGGCTACACTTCTGCATCATATCCAGCCGTGGATGCAGAAGTCTATTACTGAGTCAGAAGAGCGCCTAGTCCAGTATACAGAGCGGAAGATCGCTGAGGTTCACCAGCGCTTGGACGCCTTTGAGTTGAGGGTGCTAGCCCGGCCAGCCCCTCCAGTGGACGTGTCGACTCTTCAGGCTGCGGTCGATAGCCTTCGCGCAGATATTGACACGATCTTAGCGGCTAGGGTGCCTGAGTCTGAGGCTCCTTCTATCGATCCTGCTGAAAACACAGTGTTGGCGGCCTTATTTGCCACTTCAGAGATTCCACCACCTCCCCCTCGAGAGCATGTCAAGAGGCGTAGGGGTCGAGCAGAGGACGAGGCGCGAGCACGAAAGAAGGAGCGCCGAGAGATGGAGGCTGCGAGGAGAGCCTCACTTGCTGAGGAGGAGGCGCACCAGATGAGAGCATCAGATTTAGCGGCTGGGGAGTCTAGCTCCCGAACTGTGGAGATAGCAGGAGGCACGACTGATAGTGCGGTTGTTGCTGAGGACACCATTGAGGGTGTCCAGATTGCAGAGGACGTGGGTTCCGGGAAACCGGACCCACCAGCTTGCTGATCGACGGCGCTTTGCGCCACAGGTTTGCTTCACCTACCACTCTAGTATTTAAATTTTTATGCATTGGGGACAATTGCATTTTTTTTTTGGTGGGGTAAATGGAAAGTGAGTGTTAGGGTGAAGTCTGGGTAGCCCAATTCACTATCCTCTTTTGGGGTTTTCTTGCCTGTGTTCTTTTTCCCCAAAAGACTGATTACTTTTTCTGTTGAACCGGCATGTTTATATCTTTTGTACATAGTTTAATTTTGGAGCATGATGGCTAAAATGATATCCTGATAAATTAAAAAATGATGCATGACTAGGCATAGTAACTGATAAATGTGTGACTCTAAGCATGACATAGAGGTACACCATTGCATTACCCTAAGTCTAAAATTCGAACTAGGTGTCTGATAATCTGGTAGAGTGATGAGATGTCAAGTGAGTGTGAGGAATATTTGAATAGTCCACTATTTGTACTGAGCTAGAACTTGTCTGGTTAGTCCTGCTAAAAGTAAGTTGTAATAGACTATTAGAAAAGGATCATAGGCCCTTATTCAATATAGCCCATCTTTAGCCTAAATAGAAGAAAACCAAATGAAATTTATCCTTCTTTGATCCAAATGATCTGAGCTTAAAATAGACCTTTCTTTTTCACCCCAACTAATCTTTTCTGGGAATAATGTGTTGCCCCTGGTCCCTCCTTGGACATGTGCACCTCAGCTTATGGAAAAAGCATAAGTTGAGGGTGGCTAATGCAGTAAACAACCTTCGTTATGGCCCTGACCCAACTTTGGGTATTGTGTACCTTGACTCATGGCAAAGCCATGAGTTGAGGGTGGCTATTATAAGGAATGCTCTGGAAAGTGGGGTTGAAAGAACAAAGAGAGAGAAAGAACAAAAGTAAAGTGAATCAAGAATTAGTTGAAAGAAAATTAAAGAAAAAGAGAAATATACAAGAAATACAAGTAAGAAAAGAAGAGAGTCACTTACACAAATGAAGAAAGAAGAGAAAATAGCAAGGTGAAAGAATATGAGAAACTGGGCGAGATAAAATGATAGAAAGTGGAAGGTTTAGCCGATATGTCAAGGAGGGCAAAAAGTCACTAAAGTATACCTAAATATACCCTACCTGACCCTGAGCCTATGTTACAAGCTAAGAAAGTCCTATCGTGATCCTAAGGGCTGTATAGCGAACTTAAGGCAATGAAAATAAGGGCAAGCTTATGGCAATAGGTATGAATGAGTGTGACTTTGTTCTGAGAGCGAGTGTTGAAAAGTAATCCTTATACTCAAACTGAAATCATTGTATGAAAAATGAGGATTTTGTTTTGAAGTGAGGACACTAGTTGCAATACCGAATTGTTAGCACCTCGGTGAGAAATTGAAGAGGATAGGTGTTAGTGCATGGTGAGTATGTGTCATGTCCTTATCCCACATAATTCAAGCCTAATAGTGATAGCATGCATAGATATGATCAGATTAATCGGGATTGACAGCCAAATGATTGCAAAGGATAAAACATGGATACTACTGTACAAAGATTGTGTAGTGAGTCATAGTGCGTCGCTTGAGGACAAACAACGAATTTAAGTTGAGGGTGTTGATATACCGTGGTTTCACGGTATTATTAATGATTTTTCCTTAAGTTTAGTGTGTCCAAAAGCCTTTTTGTGCTAATTTTTATATAAGTTTCTCTTTATTTTGCAGGAAATTTGTCCAAAGATGAATGCGGAGATTTTGAGCGAAGAAATGCAGAAGAGACCACCTACGGAGCTTATGACGGTCCGTCGTGCTTGTGACGGTCCGTAGGTAGCAGCGTAGTGCAGCTGCTGAAGGAAGATGGGAAAGTCTGACCAAGTGTGGGGTTACGAAGCTTGTGACGGTCCGTCGTGTCTATGACGGTCCGTCCTGCAGGTTCGTCATGAAGTTCAGAGAAGTAATCCCAGTACCCATATTCCAAGAGTTGAAGTGTTTTGGAACGAGGACCCTCGACGGACCGTTGTGCCTATGACGGTCCGTCATACTTGCCATCGAGGTAATGAAGAGAGCAGCAGAAGAAATTGCATAAGTATGGGACGACGGAGTCCATGAAGGTCCGTCGTGACCACGACGGTCCGTCGCGAGGTCCGTCGAACCAGTCGCATTTTGACAGATCTCCAGCAAATAGAGTCCTTGTTTAATTAGGTTTTTATTTTCTACAAATAGTTCGAAAAACCTCATTTTTGAGGTTAGACTCTGTATTATTAGTTAGATTATTAGACTCTGGATTATTGATCATTGATTACTTTGAGATTTTGTGATATTATTGATTACTTTGAGATTCTTGCAAGTGATTTTTGGTGATTAATCAAGCAAACTTTCGGATTTTACTCTTTCTCATTGAAGTAAGTACATGAATTCTTATATAATATATTTGAATATTGTGATTATGACTATGGGTAACTGAACTCCATAACTAGGGTTGTGGTAACCATAGGCAAATAATGAGGTAAAACCTAACTAAAATAACAATTCTAGAATAGTGTCTTGCATGTATTAATAATTCTTTCGCTTAGAAGTCTTTTTAACGGATGGCCAACATTAGAACTCGCCTAAATGCTACTTGTCGAACCAAGGAGTTAGATAATAGGAAATGAATTATTAACATAGATTTAGTGTATACTATCTAATAGGCTAGTATTGATTGGTACGAGGTAATAACTTAGTCAAATATCGAATACGATGCTTAATATGAGGTAAAGATAAGGGTTAGGATAGCAACACACGTAGCCGGACCAAGGTGCGGAGTGAGATTTTCTAGATGCCGAACCAAGGATTTAGAAATACATAACTTATCACTTTGCATGCAAGATACTAGGAAAGAATTGTTACAGTTAGAATTATCGAGTTATGAACCTGTGGGGAACACGTAAACCCTAGTTACTTTGATCAATTGATCAAAATCCAACATTCAAAGCTGTTAAGTGTCTCTTTCAATTTCGTTAGTTATTTTCACTCATTTAGAAATAGAAACCCCCCTTTTATTGTTTTACTTTCCAAGGAAGTCATTGACCAAACAATAGTAATAGCAGGTTGAAGTTAAGTCTAGGCTATTTTCCTCGTGGGAACGATCCTAACCTCACTAGTTGGGTTATTTACTTGACACGACCGCTTTACTTCTTATTTGAGAAGTAAATTTGAGCGTATCAGACGCCAATTGAAGGAGAGAAAGAGAAGACAAATATGACAATAAAGATAATCAAGAGAAAAGGTGTTGGTCTTTTTCATTTGAGAAAAGATTACTACATACATAAATAAATAAAGTGGTATCAAATTTCATAAACCATGACTCCCTATATTGTGTTTAAATCAAGCTCAATCACCAATTACAACTATCTTCTATATTCTCTTACTTTGGAGTAAATATAATTCAATATTTACAACAAAATTCTCCGGACAAAATTACTAAAATGACAACACTTAGCATCACATAGAGAAAGAACACCCTTCATCAAAGTTTTAACTTGAAGATAACCATACTGAATTATAAAAATGAAAAGGTAAATTTAAACCAATAACTCTAAAAGTTAACACGAATTTTCATGATATAAAATCCAACCAATTCAAAATAAGAGGAAAGTTCATTCTCTTTTGCCATAAAAGCACGAGACCTTGTTAACTTTCTTGTCATTTAACATACGATAAAGGTCCAAATATACCCCTGTACTATATGAAATAGTTTAAATATATTCCTAGTTATACTTTCGGGATAATAAAACCTTATGACTAACGGATGACAGGCTGAGATTAAGTGAACTATTCAATTTTAAATAAAGCGAATCCAAACCCGCCCCGCCCCAATAATTTGACCCCGATCTAATACATAAAATTAACCCATCCAATTTTTCTTTCAAAAAAAAAAAACCCTTATGTGCTATTGAGTTCTTCCTCTCCAGAAAAGCCATTTACATGTGTGGATTAGTTAGAAAGTGAAGTGAATTAGGGAACTACAAAACATTCAGTATTATACTAACTAGTAGCAGTCTAACTAAGAGTCATCTACTAAGCCAGCTTCCTGTGAGTAAGACAGTTCTAAAGAAGAGGGCTAAGGAAAGCAAAAAATTCATTGGGTTAGATGTAGGGCCAATAATTTCGGTCAATTGTAGCGATGAGTGGTAAGTACTTTCAATTAATAGTTTGCATTATTGTGTGATCTCCCTCTTCTTCATATTCAATTTTTCGAGTTAGTCTCTCTGATAGGTCCTCAGCTAACCTTCATATCTTTCGAATCTTTGAGTTCGTGGGAAATTGTGATTTGAATTCAATGACATTTCACATTCTTCTTCATAGAAATGTTTAGAATCAAGAAGTCTCGATAAAGTTCTAACTTGTTTACCACAAACTATATAATATGAGGCAAAGAGGTATTATTGAAATTAAAGAATGGAAATTCTTATGTCCAAATATTGAGTCTCATTGTGAATAGTGAACACACCGAGTAAAGCCTGCTACACTAGCCATTCGCATAGTTAATGACCAAGAATGAATTCATTGTCTTTAAAAAAATACACAAGAAAATTGGGTGGGTTAATTTTATATATTAGATCGGGTTAAGCTACTGGGGCAGGGCGTGTCCGAAATTTCCTTATTTAAAATTGAATAGTTCACTTAATATGAGTCGTCCACTTGTCATCTATTAGTCATAAAAGTATATTTAGCCCAAAAATATAACGGAAAAAATATATTTACCCTGAAAATATAACTAGGAATATTTTTAAACTATTTTATATAATACAGGGATATATTCAACCCTTTGTCATTTAACATATTTAAAGAGGAATAAAA
Organism: Solanum chilense; assembly: GCA_032847665.1. Taxonomy (NCBI): domain Eukaryota; kingdom Viridiplantae; phylum Streptophyta; class Magnoliopsida; order Solanales; family Solanaceae; genus Solanum; species Solanum chilense. Next base: position 2,720,113 of record JAPDHL010001909.1, on the reverse strand, counting down.
GTACATTTTAACATAACCACCAAATAGACAGTTTTGAGTTGGGTAGTTTTGACAAAGTGAGGTCATATTTTTGATAAGTCTCCCGCTCATATTTTAATGAATTGAGTGAGTATTTTTTAAATGGATAAAATATGAGTTTAAACTTATATTTAATCCATAGAAATATAGATATTTATGGATATACTATGGGTAAAATATGAGTTAGTTATATAGATGAAGCTTCCAACTTTTATTCACTCAAACGTCAAGATATCACCAAAAATATTGTAATTTCCCTTACTTTTTATGTTCTTAAGTAAAATTAATTATTCCTCTCTATAATTGAAAATGTAAAGTCTTTGGCCTCCAACAAAATATATATCAAATGTAAATTTCTTTTGTTCATTATAATTACATTTATTGTGTTTGTTCAATTTTATATTGGATTGACATCTTATAGTGTAGAGTTAGCAAATTATGTAGTACTAGTACGTGATTTACCCCTAAAACGCAAATATTCATTTGCTTGAAATTAAAAAAAGAATAATTCCCTTTGTTATTATATAATTTAATTTTACATTAAAAAGTCACAACATTTTTTTTTTTACTTTTATTATTAAATAATAAAACTAGATAAAGTTTTAACATTTTTCATCTAAAATAAGACAAATATTTTCTCCATATTAAATTAATATGGAAGTTCGCTATTTCCTCATGAAAATATGATTAAACATGTATTTTACCCAATTCATTTGTTACCCAATTCAATTTTAATATATGAAATACGGACAGGTTGATATATTATCCATTTTATTTGACCCATTTTCAACCATCCAAATATGACCCAAAGCTCCTATATGTCACCACTAGAGTTGGGGAAATAATTGTGATAATTTTAGAGTGCGATCTTCAAACAATTCGTGATATAACCAAACTTAGCAGCAACCTAGGATTATGTTTCGCCCAAGCAATAGCGGAGAGTTTCTCACACATAGAAGAAGCTTAAATCACACCTAAAATAGAAAAGATGAAATTAAATACGAGTGTGCCATTTTATGCTATAATTCTTCACCTTACATAATGGTTTATTCTCTTATTTCCCCCTCCTATTGATGATTGACATTTGACTTCATATTTCCAGTTTATAACAGTGAAACCATTTTATTCAACTTGAAACCGCAATGACCAGGCAGAAAATTAACACAGGAATCACACTTGTCCGCCCATTATCTGCAGTACATGGTTCCACGCCTTAGACAACCAGTCATCTCTGTGGGGAGTCAATTGTCCGAACATTTGCACCTGTAATTCCTTCGAGGCGATCTTTGCTTATCTCTACAAAGTGACCCACCATTTCATAAAATTGTTTCAGGCCGGAAACGGGAAGAATTATTGAAGAGCGATCAGAACCTGCTACCTGCAAGTTACAGTGAAAATATAAATATGATAAACAGAACCAAAATTAGAATGCTTAAATTATATGAAGGTCATCAAGAAGCCAAACCTCCGATATTCGTAAGAAATGGCCCCGATTGTTATTCCCAAGATCAAAGAAGAACCTCTTCTGGTCAACCCTGATTACTTTGGAGACCCCCAGGTTACTAACTTCGTCAGCTGCTGGCAAATCAATGGTCCGTTCAATAGTCAAATCAGCTGTGGGGACAGATTGAGAAGAGTGACTGGATATAAAACCAGCTCCTACATCATCTGAAAGCCCAAGACGCTCTGAGGTTTCCGAAGTCTGCTGCTTTCATGCATTTTCAAACAAGAGAACAATGCAGCTATTATTTTGACACCTTAAAGGACACAAAAAGGCAGAGACTGTAAAATTACCTGATTGGGCGAAATAAATAGCCTTGAGGCTTCGTTAATCTCTGCCAAAATATTCCTAAATGCTGCCCATCCGTCATCCCGGGCACTTCCTGCTGGAACAATAATGGTACTACGGTTCCTGCTAACAGATGCTTCAGAGACCTGCATACATTACTATGTTAACCGATAGGAGTATAAAATCTAGGGATGCAAAAGAGTCCCCATTAGAGAGACTCATAAAACCTTGTTTTGTAATCAAACTGCGGCAAATCTTCTTCAAGTCTATATATAGATACACTAAGATGACAGTTGATAATGTCATGGCTAGTCAAAGAATCAATTGATCTTATATTTCTTATTGTCTTGATTCCGTTTGTTTTATGATTTCTTAACTGTCCATTTTTAGCATTTTAAAAAGAATTTGTAATCGTAGGCATCTCAGTAGCTTTTAAGAAACCATACAATACTCCTAAGTGGGTTTGGTTTCAAGGTGGATCTAAAAGATGTACAAGAAATTGGAGTTAGTTCCAGAAAGGTTTCACCATTTTCATTTAGAGAAAGTTCTATGGTATTATAAACAGAAAGAAATACACCAATAGTGTACTTCTGTAGTAATTACATAAAGAAGTGTAGAGAGAGTCCATTAAAAAAAAAAAAGATCAATCACCTTTCTGCCTCAGAAGCTATCAAAAATTAGGGTAAAATGTCCCCCGGATCCTTAGGTACAGTATGGATACACCAAAAGTAAAAGGTCCCTAAACAGTTCATTTTTAGGCTTTGAAGGGAATGCTCTTGTTCTCAAAAAATCTCTGATTTTTCTCCCTCCATATTGTCCACCAGATGCAGGCATGAACAATCTTTTCACATTTCCTTGTGTTCCGACTGATTTCCATTTCTATTCCAACATGTTAGAAATTCTACGCTATTCCTTGGCATCATCCATCCAATACCCCTCAGGCTAATGAAACACAGCCATAGTTTCTCAGTCACTTTACAATGCAAGAAAAAATAGTTTATAATTTGTCCAAGATTCACAGAAAAAGCAACTGGAGCATAATTCTCTTCTGCTTTTCATCAAGTTGTCCTTAGTCAAAACTGTTTGTCTTGCAAATAGCCAAGTGAAGCAGGTCATCCTTATGTGGTTTCTTCTCTTTCCAGATCATCTTCCAAAGCCATAATTCCTTGCTTTGAGTTGAGGTATCCTATAACTTTTAGGCTGATTTCACCTTGAACTTGCCATCTTTGTCCATCTTCCTCACAGGTAAGGCCCCTGGCTAGTTCCAGGGTATTGTAGCATTGAGTCATTCTCTCCACTTACCAATATGATTGAGGACCTTTGAAGGTCAGATTCCAGCCTGGTGCATTTCTGACTTCTAAAATTGAAGCCAGTTTATGTTGATAAGGTTACAGATGTCTAGGAACTGTTGCTCAGAGGTGTTTGTCTCACCCATACCAAGATCTTTCTACCATTTCCCACATTGATAACAAACCAACCCCATATTTTTAGCCATTAAAGTCTAATAGTTCTCAATAGACCCACCCAATAAGGAATATTAACTTCCTTAGTGGTCCATGGTCCTTTCCTTTCATATCTTGCAATGATGATTTCCTTCCATAATCCCTGATAATCTGTTGCCAGTCTCCATGGCCCTTAACAGAAGGCTTTAGTTTTGTGGTTTCAAATTCATAATTCCCTAAAGCCCCCTCTTTTTGTTTGTTATAACATCCCACTTGACCAAATGAAACTTCTTCTTACCTTCAGCATTACCTTGCCATAGGAACTTCCTTCCAATATCATCCACTTCTTAATGATCTACCTGGGGATGGAAAAAAGGGACATCATATAGGTTGGCATGGCCTCAAGAACACCTACGGATGAGTATTGACTTCACGAATTAACCAACTTCTTCTCACATTTTTCCACCACAAAGTTCCAGATATTCATGGACTTACTCGTAGCTACCAAAGGGAATCTTTAACATATTTGTTATGGTCCCCTAATATAGATGTAGTTATGGGGCTCTGCAATTTGAAATCAAATATTTTCTTCCTACAACCTATGGTGTTGGTTCGTTTAGAGAGAACATGCAATCTCTAGAGTTTGAAGTACTCAATAACGATATAATTTTATGTTTATAAAGCTTTCCATAGAATTCAATTAACTTAACTACAACAATGAAATAATTTCCTACTACAACTGAAATGAGAAATTGGAGGAATAACTTCCTTACTGCTGATAATTGCTACTAAGGAAACAACTGCAACAAGAAAACATGAGAAAATTATTAATAATTGTTGATTTAATCAACTTTCTGATTAAATTTTCATGCATAAAACTGTTGGTAGACTAAGAGGGATCTTTGTGGCCACGAAATTGTGGAAAATCTAACTTCGTATATTTAGGAATTCATGGAGTTCCCCTGAAACTGCAACCACTACTTTACCTTTCCAACCTCGACTGTGACTGTCATTTTCAATTACTTTTACATCTGCCTTTGAATTTGATAAATCCTTATTGCATCCAAGTGACTATTTATGGCTTCATGCCTTGCTCAATTGGTTGAAGGTTCTTTTTGGAACAAAGTCAACTATCGTGCTAGTTGTTGCTGGATTAGATATCTCCCATAACTCCCGTCTCAGACACTAAGTTGTTATGGTCCTTCATATGGATCTACTTATCAGGCAATGCAATATGAAATCAAATGTTTTCTTTCTTAAGAGAGCCTACAATCTCTTGAGTTTGAAGTACACAAAAACTTAAAAATATTTTGCTCATCTTTCCATTAACTCAAATAACTTAATACAACATTGGTGATTAACCATCCACCTAATAACAACGAAATAACTTATTACTACTACTAATGAGAAATAACATAATTAATAGCTGTTGATTTAATAAACTTTCTGAATAAATTTTCTATGCATAAAATTGTTGGTAGACTAAAAGGGTGCTAACAATATCACTTAAACCTCCCATAGCAAGATGAAGAGAAAAGGAGATAAGATCTGCTCATCTCAATTATTTAACAGAGGAAAAGAAGCCAGATGGTGAACCATTTATCGAAACAGATAACTTCACTGTGGACATAAAAAACCTCATCCAATTTATCTAGGCGCCGAACCCCACACTCCGTAATGTTTTACACATATATTCCCAATTTAAATAATCAAAGTTTTCTCTATCTCAAGCTTGCATAGAATTCCTGGGACTTTGGACCTGTATCTTACATACACACTTTTCATTACCAACTAGAATAGCATCCATAATTTGTCTGCCCTTTACGAAGGTTATTTGTTGATCATCCACTAGCCTCTGCGTGACTTGGCTGAGTCTCTCTGTTAAGATCTTTGATATGATTTTGAAGAAGATCCTGATTAAGCTGACATAAAAGTTCTAGATATTCTGTTTTCCTTTTTTCCTCTCTTTTTTGGATAGATAAAGTTCCATTGAAAATTTAGGAGTCTGACAATTAATTTCTTTCCTAATGTTTAAATGGTATATTTCAGTATTAGAGTTCTTTACTATTCCTTAATTTCAGAAATTACTCACTATTCATAAAGCCAAATGTAAGACTTATGATTATGTCATATGCTGTTTCAATAATGAAAGTCAAACCCGTAACAAAATTCCATAGGAAATTAGAAGGAAGAGAATCAAGCAAGCAGATATATTTGAATCACCAGAATCCTTAGAGCTTTATGGCCGGAGATAGACTCATTCATACAAACAGATAAAGATAGAGAAAGGGTCATGCATTTGTGAGGAATATTATCTTGCAAAGGAAGAAATAGTTGGTAACTAAATATACCAGAGAATTTGGGAAATGGGTCAAGTCACTCAGATGGTGGAAGGGGAATAAAACAGGACAGAGCTCCTGGTCGGAAGGGCTCAGAGAAGGATTACAAGATTTTTGTGTGATGAATAAACATCGAAGGAAAGTGGCAGAAAAGGGCATGGGGCAAGGTTCTCCATGCAGCTTTAGATGAGTTAGGGGAGAATATAAAGGTTAAGGTCAAGATGATGGTTACCCCAAGGTCACAGAAGTCAAAACAAGCCACAATGAAGTTGCAGGTTAAAAAAAAAATGCAGCAATGGGAAAAACAAGTTGTTTAGAAGTTTTCTTTAAACAACCAGTTTAAAAAAAAAAAAACAAGTGGTTCAGATCAGAAAAATCTTTGACTGATGATTATCATAGTAAATTCAGAGATTGTAGACGCCAAGGCATAATATTACCATCAACAATCTTAGCGAGCAGATAACACAAAAAAACACCATTAAACTAACAATGTAACCAACTTTAAGAAATCTAGCCAGCTTGTTTGCATTTTGCAGGGAATATTATAGGAAGTCAAATGATTCTTCTATATTGATTACATTCAAGTGCACACAAGAGGCTATCTTTGTGCCTCAATTTTACTACCTTGACAAAGTCACAGAGACACAATTTATAGACATGAACAACCAGCTTTACAAGTTCCTCAATCCTGGCATCAAAAGCAATAAATGATTCTCAAGAGGGTTTCCCCTTCTACCCTGTATAGTTATGCCAGAAATGCGCTCCACTATACAGATCACCCACCCAATGGAGTTTCACATTCATATCAAGCCATAGCTCATGTTATAATTGTTAAAATAAAAACGTATATAGTGTCTCACATGGAAAAGGATTGCGTACCATGTCAAATATAATTGTGATTAGGCTAAGTGTAATAATGTAGATAAATCTCAATCAGTGTTATCAAAGGCCCACTTAAGCCCTGAAGCAAGGCTCAAAACGTGTTGAGCGTTTCACCTCGCTTAATGAGTGCTTTAGTGTTGTCGTCAAGGTTCTAAGGCATACTTTTGTTTCCCAATGAACCTCTTCTAAAGAGACAACACTAAACAATTGCTATTTCACTTCATCGTAATTATTTTTCAATTTCTTTATTCAAATAATTGTCATGCATGCTTTATTAATTTTAGACTAACATATATATTGTATTTTTTTCTCCCAAGCGCCTTTTTTCATCAAAGCCCACGTTCTATTTGCGCTTTGCACTTGAATCCCAACGGAGCTTAGAGCTTTTTCGCGCTTTTTACTTTTGATGACACTAATCTCAATAATACTTCTTTCCAGGTCTTCACTTATCACATGTTACCAGAACCACATTGAAAAACATTAGGGCCAGAAAAGGAGGTCGGCGTGTGTCTTTCCGGTGACCCCTCAGAAGCGATTTGTGTTGTTCCACTTTCCATTAGTGGTGGGCAAAAAGCAAAACCACAGGGTCCCCTGCCATTCGCCAACCAAACCCTAGAGCAGATCATTTGATATAGAGACGCTGGGCGATATCACCTTCTGATAAACGCTCGACGTTTGGATATTGCGTTTTAGTAAGAGGTAATTTGGCGTCGTGGAAGAGTATGATACATAAAAGTTATCAATATAGCGTAGAAGAAGAATATCGAGCAATGGTTGTAGCAATTTGCGAGCTAGTTTGGATCAAATAGCCGCTCACGAAATTGAAATTTGGAGAAATCAATGAGATGGGTGTGATAATTAAGCAATCCTTTGTATCGAGTCAAATCTAGTAATGAGAGGACTTAGCACATTCAGACTGACTATTATTTTTACAGAGAATAAATACTCGCTGGAGAGATTGTTATGTAACTTGTGCAGACAGATCAGTTTGCAAATACTTTTAACAAGTTCCTCACTCGTCCTCAAATTTAGTTACTTCAGTAACAAGTTTGGTTAATACGTCTTAGTTACTCTGCAACAAGCTCCCTAAAATATCACTTATATGCACCAACTTGAGGGGAGTGCTAGCATTGAGAAGAAGATTTTAACAGATTAAGGAGGTCCTTTTAATGGCAAGGAAATAAAGAGAAAAGAGGTTATAATCTGGTCAAGTGGGATTCACTGACACTAATAAATAAAGGGGGCATGGGCATTCAAAATCTAAGTATAAAAAATGCATGCTTACTTCAAAAGTGGCTTTGGAGGTTTTGCACATATAATATAGCTTTGTGAAGAAGTTTTATTGAAGATAATATGGTTTGCAAAGCCAGTGGGCCACTGAGGAGGTATTTATCAGTCTATTTCTTCATTGCAGAGCAACTACAAATCTCTGGAGTATGTTCCTTTGTATCGTAGGAGAATGTTGAGTAATGCCTAAGTCTACTATGGAATTACTCAACAAGTGGGAAGGTATTGGCAGAAGAGGAGCCAGTGAAGACTACTGGAGATCCATCGTAGCTTGTGTCTTGTGGACATTGGGGAAGGATACAAATTCAAGATGTTAAGAAGGCAAAGGGACCAAGGACTAGAAGATTAGAGATCAATGGCTTAGTTTAATTTAATTTTGGTATAAATAGGATATGGTAGCGATATAGTAGACATAGTTGACTCATTGGTAACCTGTAAAGTTTTTTTGTTGAGTAGTCTCACTGAGGTTAGTGCACACACTGTCTGTGGGTTGTAAATCCTCATCATCCTTTGTTGATGAGTTTTTTGTGAATACAAAGTTACCTTAACTGGAAAAAAAAGAATATTAATGAATAGTCTCACATGGAAAAGAATGATTTGTACTGTGCAAAATATAACTATAATAGGGCCCAGAGTAATAATGTAGATACGAATCTCAATAACACTTTTTCCCGTTTCTTTTACTTCTCAGAATAACAAAGTACTCAAAGCTTCCAACTGTACATAAAGTGTAACCTTATTTTAAATGTTTCCCAACAGATATGAGTGCTAGCAGTTGAAAAAGAGAAAAAGATATACAACATCCATCACAGGAGTATCCTGATCAAGATATTGCATAACAGAAAAATGGATCTTCAGCAAAAAGTTACATTATTCAGGTTTGGATGACACAGATAGTAGCTACATTCCTTACTTAATTTTAGAGACTGGGGGTTTAATGTAATTTAGTTGGCAAAGTCGAAGAGCAGACTCATAAATGAGAAGATGGAACTAGGCAAAGTAAAAGTACTTCTCTAGACAATAATTGTGATTACTTTCCTGGCAACCAGAAAAAGCTTTCCTGAACTCTTTGACTTAGTTTCTCATCTCCCTCATACTCCACTTGTATAGGTGCAGAGCTTCCACACACATGGACACAAAAACATGACAATGATTTTCCAAAACAATGTCGCACACAAAACAAGCAGCACAGATAGGAGTCGATTATAACTAATTTGTTTCATAAAATCAATTCATTACGGGAATTGACAAGAGTCAGTTGATGTGAAGAACTACAAATTTTAAGATTACATCTTACGGTCGTTAAAGTTTTCTTTACAATTATAGAACCTTCTTAGTGTTCCTCTATTATTATATGCGGCCTTAACTAATGAAAAAGAGACATAAGCATGGTAAAAAGAGCTTCAATCTTGTTTCTATGTTAGCCAAGCTTGTCCATTATGTATGTTGATTGAATTGCATAAAAAACAATGTACTCATATGCAGGTAGAGAGAGTGTTATGGTCCCCTATTATGCATCTAGTTATGGGACAATGCAAGATAAAATCTGAAGTTTTCTTCCTACACCTATGGTGTTTGTTCGTTAAGAGAGAACTTGCGATCTCTTGAGTTAAAGTACTCAAAAACTGAAATTACTTTTCTGCTTCTATTTCTAGAGACAAACTTATAGTGTAAATACAACACTTATAAGATAACTACCCTTAGAAACTAGGACAGGACTTCCTAACATTACTGGAATGAAAAACTGCACTATTACAGGAAAATAACTACTACTAAAAATAAGTAACTACTGTGTAACTATTGGATGACTAAGGGATGATAACATTACTCTCCTTCAAATTGCACTTTTCTTCTAGTGCTTCAATCCGAAATAATTTCTTGCATTGATGACCTAGGGTGAATAGTGCCCCACAATAGAACAAAGTCCCTTAAGTCGCCTTTCCTCCATTTCAGATTTGGTCAGTTTCTTCACAAATTTGGCATGTTATTACGGTGAGAAATTTGTTGTCTTTGATTTGCAAGCATCTACCGATTGCGAACAAATGGGTTGTTCTCTACGTTCATAAAGTATGGAAAAACTCATCGCCATAACCAAATCTGGAGGAATATGCAACTCAACCTCAATTGCTATATAATTAGTAAGACCAGTGATATAAAGTTCAATTTTTTGCAACCGAGTGAGTGTACCAGCCCACGAAATTAACTGCTAAAAATTTTCTTGGCAATTTGCCGCAAACCCGATCAAGCATATCTTAGCAATTCTCCAAATTTCTAAGTTCTGATTGATGGCCTAAAACGCAGTTACATTGACGTTTGGATTCATACGAAGATGGTTGAGGCATATATGTCTCTAGTTGAAGAAACAAAGTTATGTATTTGCTTCTAAATGAAAAGAAGAAAACCCAACCTTTTCTTCTTCTAGAGTTTGTTGGTGTCGAAAGAAGTGTTAACATTTGTTCAACCATCCCAAAGGGTCCTCTTGGCTATTAAATCGCGGGAAATACAACTTTGTATGTCAAGGAATGATAAAAATTGGCTCCTACTTCTGATCCTAACCCTCTCGCCACTTTATTTTCCCTTCAACCACGATTTTGACCTGTAGTTTCATTTGAATCAGAATCGACCTTAGAATTCTCTAATTCCATTGCAAGTGCATCCAAACGAGCATTTAGTAATTCATGTCTGGCCAAATTGGTTAAACGTTCTTCTTGGAACAAGTACACCAATTGTGCTAGTTGATGTTGAATTTGGTCTCCTATAACTCCCATCGTTGGTCCCTTGTTATGGATCTAGTTATGAGACGCTGCAAGATAAAAGCTAAAATTTTCTTCCTACGACCTAAGGTGTTGGTTCATCAAGAGAGCCCCTGCAATCTATTGAGTCAAAGTACTCAAAAGCTGAAATTACTTTTCCACTTCTATTTCCTGAGATAGATAGTTCAAATACAACACTTAGGGCTCATTTGGTGTGAGGGATAAGCATAATAGTCCTAGGATAAGAAAATTGTCTTGGGATAAAATTTAGATGTGTTGTTTGGGATAACTTATCCCACCATTTATAGCATAATGATGGGATAAGTTATCCCATATACATGGTGAGATAAGTTATCCCAGGATAACTAATTCAAGGATTAACTATCCTGGATAACTAGTTCCCAACCAAATAACCCCTTATAGGATAACTACCCCTAGAAACTATGACATACTTCCTAACATTACTAGAATGAAAAACTACACTATTACAGGAAAATAACTACTACTAAAAAGAAATAACTACTATTGTAACTATTGGATGACTAAGGAGTGATAACAAAGAGAGAGAGAAGTTCATACTACCTAATACACTGATCATTCTGGTCATAGAACATGAACAGAAATTCAATGTACTACCCAACCCTGAGAAAGGCATATGCATTGTCATATTAGATCATGGACATACTGTACAAGAGATTAACTGAAATCCAAATAATAGCAATTTCCTTCAAGGTTGGTGTAAAGGAAATACAAATAATAGAGACTCCATCAAGATTGGTGTAAAAGGAATAGAGTAACAAATGTTGAATACGACAGTTGCAATCCAGATAGCTTATACGGAAACCAATTATCAGAATTACCAAGCCCAAGCCATGGTTATTTGATACTTGACAGGTCCTTTGAATTTCTTCACACAAAAATCTCTGGATGAACTCAAATTAGTATATTGATCACCCATAAAACAATGCACAAAGTAATGCATTATTTTCCACATCACACACTCTCATATGCAAGCTACCGCATTTAACATGTGTACCACTAGTCATAATTCTCAATAATGATCACGAATCAAGACTAGACTAAACAGCCATATGAACAGAAATGTGTGAGAAAACTAAGGGTGCAAACATACTTTATATTAGCATCAAAACAGAGCAAAAGTAAAGAGTCAAGGTCAGGAAAGTAGATTAACCTTCAGAAAGCGCCCTCGCCTATTCTCTCCTACATCAAAGTAAAACACCTGCAGTGCGAAAAAAACCAGAAAACAACCTTTAACAGAAGTTAAACATAAAAAGTTTTAAAAAACAGTGGAGAAGATAAAAAGGAGCTGAAGCGACATATGTATATAATAATCTGCCTTGGTATCAAGTTGGAGTTCTTTGCTAAAGACGTCCTGGTCATCTGAATTGACATAGTAATTGAAGAGATCGAGGAACCATGAGATGCCGTTGAATGGTACTATTATAGTAGACCTTGTTGCCGACGTTTTCTCCGAGATTTTCAGGTATCGTCCACGTGGATTCTCCTTCAGGTCGAAATAGAAAAGCTTGTGTTCTACCTGTAACGTCTTGCACAACAACTCTACGTCGTTTCCACCACCACCGCCACCGCCACCACTCGAATTTCCCTCCATCAATACTCACTCACACTTCAACTTAAAAATTGAACAAAAAACTAATCAGTGAGAAATGAATGGTATAGCTGACATTATGGAAACAATTGGGGATTCGATTGCAAATGTGTGAATTAGGGTTCTATGAAAAAGAGGAATTTCAGTGGAAATAATTGTTGACCAGTTCCGCTTGCTAATCGAAAATGGCCTGCGTCACTTGTCTTTACTTCTTAATTTATAAAATGTACATCTTATCATCTTCGGTTTGATAGAGACCGTTGGATGGGCAGCTGAACTAATAACTGAAAATACATCCGGTAAACGTGTTTTTTACTCAAAAGTTCTTCTGTACAGGAGTCCCTAGGGTGTGCAGAAAAAAATTGAGAAATACTGTTTCATATAAATTGTCATTATTTAATAAATATTTTTGGTAAATATTAAAAATTTTAAGCTATTAATTTTTTATAGTATTTGAGTCAAATTTCATTATTTGGAGTTTTTTAAAAAGGTAAATTTTACACAAACTTTTATCTCAAAAATATCCTATAAGTTTTGATAGTTTTTAAGATTTATGATTATAAATCATATTTTTTTATAAAAGTGAATGTTAGATAGAATATATAATTATTAATTATGTTGGGTTATTGTGTAATTACTTATAGTCTACAACTATATATATTGTACAAGACTCTAATTATTGGTTAAGGTTATTCATAATAATAATATTCTATCATGGTATCAGAGCAAAAGTTTATTTCTCCCAAACCCTAGCCGCCGCCCCTAGTCGTCTCCCTTCAACGACTACCTCACCATGGTGAAGACCACAGATCCTCTAGATGATCTCCCCACGGGGTTGAAGCTTTTTATAAAAAATATTCATTCTCTTACTCCAGAAAAATTAAATGATTCAAATTTTCCATCCTGGTTCACCACCGCGTCTGCAAAATCTCTCCGCCCATCGACTCATGGAGTATGTTGATGGAACCATGGATGTTTTACCCGCCACACTCATCGTCACAGTCGATGATCCACCTCGAGAGGCGGCAGCAGCGGCAGCCACCGCTGTCACACTCAACCCGGACTACGAAAAATGGTCCGTTGTTGATGCCCAATTACGGGCGTGTCTCCTAGCAATTATCAGCCCGTCGGTTCAGAATCATCTCCATGGACTCACTTCCGCCGCAGCCATATGGAATCATCTTCAACTTCGGTATAACTCACTATCTCGCACTCATATATTTCAATTAAAGGAGCAACTTCATGGTATTCAGAAGGGTAGTGACTCTATGCAAAAGTATTTTGATTCTGTTGTTACGATTGTCGCTGCTCTAAATCGTGCTAAATCTGGAATTCCAGATCAAGACGTGATCTTATGTGTTCTTCGCGGTTTGTCGTCAGAATATGCGTCTATTAAACAAAATATTAGGACGAATATTGCACATGTGACGTTTGCTGAAGTGTCGTCTTGGTTACTCACCGAAGAATTGAACGTACAGATGGAACAAAAATTGAAGGTTAGGGAAGCCGGTGGATCAGCCGAACCACACACCGCCCTCTATGCTCAGTCCTGGCAGTCTGCCGGCTACAGAGGCGGTCGTGGACGAGGCTTCAATCGCGGCAGAGGCGGAACCCCTGGTCGTGGCAGCTCTGCAGGTGGTCGCGGGGGGTCTGTCGACAACCTTCAACAGCGAGGCGGCTTCTCAGGTGGTCGCGGGGGGTCTGCTGGTCGTGGCAGTGGACCTCTTCGCAGCTCCATCATCTGCCAAATTTGTGGCAAATACAATCATGCCGCGTGGGACTGCTGGCATAGGTTTGATAACACTTATTCTGGACCATCTACGTCATCACCTCAAGCGTTTTATGCTGCAAACTCTGCTGAATCAAATGGTAACTGGTTCCTAGACACAGGTGCTAATGCCCATGTAACGCCGGACCTGTCTCGTCTCTACTCCTATACTCCATACTCTGGCAATGACAGTGTCACTAGTGTAGGTGGCCATCCTCTTCCTATTGCTCATGTGGGCTCAGGTAAAATACCTACCTCTTCTGGCATTTTTCACCTTGGTAACCTTCTTCATGTACCATCCCTTAAATCTCATCTTCAATCCGTTTATCGTTTCACCAAAGATAATAATTGTACCCTACTCTTTAACTCCAATGAATTTCAGATTCTGGACAACACCACCCACCGAGTGAGGTACAGAGGCCACTGTGAGCAAGGGCTTTACATGTTACCCTCCAATTATCAAGTGTCTGCGTCTATCGAGTCGTCTCCAACAGCTTGCTCTGCCATTCTCACTCCTCAAGATTGGCATCGTCGCTTGGGGCATCCTTCTGTCGAAGTCAATAAACATTTACTTTCTCTTTTTGGTTTCAATAAAGTGTCCAATGTAACGTCCTGTGAGTCATGTTCTGTGTCCAAGTCACACAAACTACCATTTTCTTTATCATATAATGCAGCACTATTTCCTTTTCAACTTATTCATTCTGATGTTTGTGGCCCTACGGCGGTCCCATTTTTTGGTGGTTTTCGGTATTACATTAGCTTTATTGATGACTTTACCAAATTTTCCTGGTTGTATCCCTTAAAACAAAAATCTGAGGCGTTTGGAGCTTTCAAAAGTTTTCAATTCATGGTTCAGAATCAGTTTGGCACTACCATCAAATTGTTCCGAACTGACAATGGCCGTGAATATGTCAACAATCAGTTTGCAAACTTTCTCCAGCGTCTTGGCATCCTCCACCAAAAAACGTGTCCTTATACCCCTGAACAGAACGGGGTGGCGGAACGCAAGCACCGTCACCTCATCGAAACTGTCATTACTCTTCTCCACACAGCTCGCTTACCCGTAACTTTCTGGGTTGAGGCGCTTGCCACAGCAAATTTTTTAATTAATCGTCTTCCAAAGAAATCTCTTGGTCATATTTCTCCACATGAAAAATTATACAACATTGCTCCGGACTACTCCATTCTCCGTGTTTTCGGGTGTCTTGCCTATCCCCATTTGCATCATGAGGTGAATCATAAGTTACAACCTCGATCGAAACCGTGCGTCTTTGTTGGCTATGAACCCCTTACCAAAGGTTATCGATGTTTTGACCCCACCACCCAGCGTATATATGTGACCCGTCATGTTAAGTTCCATGAAACCGAGTTTCCCTACCACAAGTCTTTATCCCAGCAGTCCCCGTCCCCACCGTCCTACTTTGGAGTTCTTCCTCTTTTTCCTACACAGACCTCGGCAGCAACTCGCCATGCTCACACGCCTAAGTCCTCATCAATGCCACCAGCCATCACACTCGATCAACACTCGACACCCGCCACTTCCACTCCGCCAACAACGCACACATCACACCAACACATTACACTAATACCATTCCCGTCGACACAGCCGTCGTCAACACCAACCAGCCCACAGCCGACGTCGCCAACCAGCCCTACAGCCATAGCAGAAACAGCACCCTCCCAAATCCCGGCTCCTCATCACCCCATGACTACCCGTGCCAAGAGTGGCATCTTCAAACCAAAAACTTACTCATCTACCATTCCCTATGATGCCCAGCCACTCACTGAGCCCACAACATACAAACAGGCTGCTCAAAATAAACACTGGTGCACTGCTATGGATGCTGAGTTTGAGGCGTTACAGAGACAAAATACTTGGGTGTTAGTTCCTCCTCCTTCGAACCGGTTTCCCATTGGCTGTAAGTGGATTTATCGCATCAAACGCAACTCAGATGGCACTGTGGCTAGATACAAAGCTCGCCTGGTTGCAAAGGGATATGATCAAGCTTATGGGCTGGACTACTCCGAAACGTTCAGTCCAGTGGTTAAACAACAGACAATCCGCCTTGTACTGTCTCTAGCTATGCATCATCAGTGGTCACTCCATCAGCTGGACGTTTCTAACGCCTTTTTACATGGTGAACTAGAGGAGGAAATCTACATGCAGCAACCTCCTGGATATATTGATCAACGGTACCCTACTCATGTATGTAAGTTGGTAAAATCTCTCTATGGCCTAAAGCAAGCTCCACGTGCATGGTACCTACGTCTCTCATCCTTTCTTGCGGCACAGGGCTTCACTACCACTACTAATGACACAAGTCTTTTTGTCAAATATTCGGCCACAGGAATTCTCATACTACTCCTCTATGTTGATGATATTGTTGTCACTGGTTCCTCCCCTACCCTCATTCATGATTTTATAAACTGTATGCATCATGAATTTCAGATGAAGGATCTTGGCTCTCTCAAATATTTTCTCGGGTTGGAAGTTGAATGCACCAGTGATAGGCTTCTCTTACACCAGACTAAATATGCAGGGGAACTAATCCATCGAGCAGGAGTGGACTCATGCACCACCGCACCTACGCCAATCAGCCCCAGCCGGTCGACTAACGGGGCAGACGTGCCGTTCCACAACCCACGTCTGTTTCGCAGTTTGGTCGGCAGCTTGCAATATTTAACTGTTACCCGTCCAGATTTCCAGTTCGCAGTCAACTACGTGGCTCAGAAAATGCACAGTCCGACGGAACAAGACTTTCACACTCTCAAACGCATTCTTCGGTACGTCAAAGGCACAATTTCGTGTGGTCTTACTTTTTCCAGAGGAGACCTTCGTCTTCGCGGCTACTCCGATTCTGACTGGGCTAATGATCCATCGGACAACCGCTCAAGAACAGGTTATCTCATCTTCTTTGGACCAAATTTGATCTCATGGAACACAGAAAAATAGGGACGGGTATCAAAATCCTCCACGGAGGCTGAATATCGAGCTCTATCCGCTGCAGCCTCGGAAGTCATGTGGCTCACCTACCTTCTAGCCGATCTTCATGTTTCCACACCGTCACCAAGCTTGTATTGCGACAACAAATCTGCGATCTGTCTGACAAAGAATCCTGTCTTCCACAAGCGCATAAAGCACGTGGGCAAGGACTGTCATTTTGTTCGTGAACAGGTAATTGATGGAGCCATGACAGCTGAGTATGTTTCCACCGAGGACCAGCTGGCGGATTTTCTCACAAAACCGTTACCATCTCAGCGTTTTCAATATCTTCTCTCCAAGCTTCCTCTTGCTTCCGCCAGACTCAGCTTGAGGGGGGATGTTAGATAGAATATATAATTACTTAATTATGTTGGTTATTGTGTAATTACTTATAGTCTACAACTATATATATTGTACAAGACTCTAATTATTGGTTAAGGTTATTCATAATAATAATATTCTATCAGTGAAATATGTTTACTGAATATTATGGTCAAACACATAGTGAAATTTCACCTAAATTTTTATCCAAATAATATTTATCAAAAATATTTGGAAATCCATGGTCAACACTAGCGTAGATTAAATTAAAAAATCAAATTGAACTGAATTTTAAATTTGATTGATTTTTCGATTTTATTTTGAATTTATAATTTGCTTTGTTTGATTTGAAATTTAGAAAAATAAAAAAAGTCGAATTATAGATATAAATCACTTTTGTCACTTTTTTATTATTATCTTTCATTATGTTTTAGTTTATATTTTATATTTGGACTTCTATAGATGATATACATTTAAGTATTCTACTTATCATTTTACTTATGATTGTTACAAAGTATCTTTAAAAGATTTAATAATATTATAAAGAGTGCGTGTGCGTGTGCGTGTGTGTGTGCGCGCACTAGTTTCACGGCACATACGTTGCACATGTCTAGCGTATCATATAGTATACGATGTTGTGAAATAGAATTATATTACTAACTTAAAGATTTTTACTAAATATCTTTAATTGAAAGAACATACACTACAACAAATATGATATGTAGCTATGAAATTATTAGCTACGGCATCAAATACGTCACTGATTCTTCGCTTTTACTGACAAATTTTACTTTCGTGCTTAAAAATATGAGACACATACTTTTAGTGAAGAAACATAAAAATTCGTAGCAAAATTTTGCCCGCTAAAATTTTCCACCAAAAAATTAATTGGCGTCATTTTGTTAAGTAGTTTTAGACACGAACTTTTTTAAAGTTATCGGTGACACATTATTTCTTCACTAATAGTGTTATGTAATTCATGAAAAACTACGATATCAATTTCTTTACTAATTATTATCTTTTAGTGACAAAATTTACTTTCGTGCTTAAATATATGAGGCACATACTTTTAGTGACGAAATATAAAAATTCATAGCAATGTTTTGTCCAATAAAGTTTTCCACCAAAAAATTAATTAGTGTCATTTGTTAAGTGTGTTAGTCACAAATTTAATATTTCGGTGAAACATTATTTTGTCATTGATAATGTATCTAATTCATGAGAAAATATTTTTTGTCTTCTAATTTATTAAATTTTGGACACAAAAATTATTCATCTAAAAAAATATGTTGTTACAAAATCAACAAATTAGAGTTCGTAGCTAAATATTATAAATTTTCGCTATGAAAATTTAGATTAATATTATGACATTTATTTCGTCACCAGTAATATATGTGAACACCTAATTTTTTACCAAAAAACATAATATATTTTACCCCAATTTAAAAAGGGTTATATTTAAAATAAAATAATAATAATAATAATAAATTGTAAGTTAATAAAATTATAAGATCAATTATAGTTTAATAATAAAAAATTGATAAATAGAAGTTGGCAATTTAAGTTATTTGTTAATTATATCTAGTCTAATAATAATAATAATATAGAAAATATTATGAAAAAGTATAGAAAAAGAAAAGAAAAGAAAAGAGGAGTCCTAAAAAATTTCTAATTTGTTTACCTTATCCTAATTATTTCCAACTTCCTAACTTATTTTCCTAAAAAATCTCATCCCATCTATTTATTTTTTTATTTTTTTACTTCTTAAGGACGATTTTTTTTTAAACTTTACACAAATTTTTTTCATTTATTTTTGTTTTGTTAATTTGCTATTATTATTATTATTTATTTATTTTATATCCTTATCTCAACCCCAATTTTTCTCAACTAATTTTTAAATTAAATCCTAATCCCACTCTATTATGTTCCTTTTAATTAGCACCAGACTCTCAGCCACAATTATTATAAAAGACACGTTCAGTTGAATAGAAAAAAAAAAGAGAGATTGAAAGACGAGAAAAAAAAACAAGAGCAAAAATCAAGGAAAAGAAAAGTGAGTTATTCTTTTGAAATTTATGTTAGAGTTAGAATTTTGTTCGTGCTTCCAATTCGTGGCTCATTAAAGTTAATACTTGTTTATTAACTTTGAAAATCAGTAGATCGTAGCAGTTATTTTGTGGTGAATCAATAATACGAGGTAACTCTAAATTCTTGAATTCTTGTATGATTTTAGTGAAATGCTTGTAAGAAAGTTTAATTCTAATTATATGAAATTCTTTTGATAGTGTGTTATTATTATTATTATTATTATGAAATATCATTTTTGTGATTGATGTTATGAGTTATTTTTAGAATTCGCAAAAGCTTAAGAAAACGTTGCCAGAGATTCTTATTGTTAAGAATAAATAAATAAATAAATAATTTAAATATGTATTATTATTATTATTATTATTATTATTATTATTATTATTATTATTATTATTATTATTATTATTATTATTATTATGCTTTTTAGATACACTTTGTAACTAATATCTCTTCATGATATTGAATTGATAAATTTGAATAGATTCGTTTATCTTTCCATTTAATTTTTCACTTTAGAAGATTTTGTTGAATTTATTGTTGACTTGTTAGATTGGGATATAAAAATAATTAGTAAATGATTTCTTTTTAAAAAAATATCAAAGTAGAATTGTAAATTTCTTTTAGAGATTCCTGATAAAATAGTGATAATTTCTATTAATAATTATAATTAAAAAAAGTACAATTTAAAAAATTATATAAAGAGAACAAAAGAATAAAAAATAAAAAGAAAACAAGAAAGCATAAAAAAATAATAGCGAAAGAAAAAAAAGAAAAAATAACATAATTTTTTTTTAAAAAAAAAAAGAACAGAAAATTAAAAAAAAAGAAAAAAACGTGAAAATGGAAAAAAATAAGAAGAGAGAAGTAGAATGAAAATAAAAATAAAAATATAAAACTAATAAAACAAAAAGTAGAAATAAAAAAAATGAAAAAGAACGTAGAAAAAAAAGAAGAAACAAAAATTATTTTTTTTTAAAAAAAAGAAGGAGAAAGCAAAATGTGTAAAATATGATAAAATAAAAAATAAAAAAACAAATATAAAAAGAGACACAGAGTTGTTACACAGAAAACAAATGAAACAAATATATATATATAAAATTAAAACAAAAAAAAGTGCAAAAATAATAATAATAATAATAATAATAAAAGGAAAAATTTTATTTAAAAAAAAAAGATATTCCTAATCTATTTAGGATTTTTTGATAATACTAATTTCAAATCTTATAAAATATTATTTTCCTATTTTAAATCAAAATAAATAAATAAATATATAATTCTTAATTAACTTGAACTCTAAATATCTCCTTCCTACACAAACTCTGATTCTTAGAAACTAGATATCTATATATATTCTACCTATGATAACATTAAAAATTAAAAACATACAAATATAAGTAGAAAAAAAATATACGGATGTTCAACTTTAAAATTAATGGACGCACAAAAAAAATAAAAAAAGACCATTTAAAATAAATAAGCCAGTTTCAAAAAATTTAGAATAAATCTAAGGATAAATAACGATTTTATTTTTAAGTTAAATAAGACAATATGCAAAAATTAAGTCAAGTCATACCAAAGTTAATAAAGCGACCGTGCTAGAACCACGGGACTCGAAGGGTCCTAACACCTTCCCTCGGTCAACAAATTTCTTACTCGGATTTTTAGTCCGCAGACCAATAAAATATATAGAGTCAAATTTCCTTTTGATTAAAGATTTAAATAAGGTGACTTGTAACACCAAAACTCAATTCCAAGTGGCGACTCTGAATAATAATTATCCCTTTTCAAAATGTCACTTCAATTGGAAAACTCTTTTTTTTTTCGAAATAAATAAAAATTAAAATATTGAGAGAGAAAAAAGGGGCGTGACAGATAGCGACTTCGCTGGGAATCACTAACTAGAATTCGAGCTTTAAATATTGATTTATGTATGACTATGATTTATATATTTACGCTTTTGGATATTGTATTTATTTAACTTAATATGCTAATAATTTACTTAGTGTTTTGATAATATTTGAATTGGATTATAAATGTCTTCTCTCACGAACTATTCTGAGTATTCTATAATAATAATATGAGAATTGTGACTACGCACCCCGCTTCTATCAAGATAGCTAGTGGATCTTCGATCCATGGTGAAGGACTTTCAGTTAAATATGTATAGGATGGAGAGCACCCACGCACAAAGCCGAAAAGCGCTGCTACCGGTACGTTGGTACTCCCTGACTCGAGTTGTTCGCTCGTTTTACAGCCAGTCTATATATTTTTTCTCCACAAGTTAAACCTTAGTAGAACTGAAACTTTCAGACATTATATCCTTACTAGGTTCCGATTTATTTGCATCATGTGCATGTAACTTAGCGAGATTCGGCATAGGGACCCAATCTGACTAGGACCAGTACCTTTTCGTGAGACCATCATTTGCATTTTTGTGCTACTTGTTGCATCATGTGGAGGACTGTGATAAAATATTGACCGACTTAAGGATAATCGACTAAAGAAATAAATATCTATTTTCTACCCATTTTCAACCAATGATTCAAAATAAACAAATTAATACACATATATATACATACACACCTAATCCTCAATTTTATTTTTGCTTTTATTAAAATAATGCATAAATAATAAAAATAATAATATTAATAATATATGTATATATGTCTTTTAAATTGTACATGTACATATTGTTTTATTTTTCTTTCTCTTTTTTGATCAAATGTTTCTTTATCTAGTCATTCTTTTCAAAAACAACCTGAATCAATGACCACTTTAGACATTCTGAATCATTTTTATTTTTTAACTACTCCAATAAATAAATTCGAATTATCAAAATTTCATAATTAAATCCCGAATTTCTTTTTCTCAACCAAGTAATCATGAGATCTATGAGGTGTGATAAAAGACCAAAGGATGAAGTATTCAAAATGGTCAATGATCCCCCAAAGTTCATGATCACAGATAAAACTCCACAATTACTAATGGATTGGTGAAACGATATGCATGAATTTAGGCAGACTGAGATATTCAAACATCTTGATTTCCTTACAGATATCATGAGATTTAGTCCTGACAGAGGTTTGGTCAAGGCTTTGATCCCATTTTGGAATTCCACAAATAACATGTTTCGATTTAGTGATTTTGAGTTGACGCCTACATTAGAAGAATTGGGTGGTTTCACAGCTTTAGGCCAGGATCTTCGAACTAAAACACTGATAGCCCCTAGGAGTGTTAGCAGAGGTAAATTTCTAGAACAGATGCACATCATATCCTCATAAGGAGTGTTTTGATAATGGGTTGGTATTCTTGTACTCAAGATATGGAAAGAAGGAAGGATTTTCAAGCTATGAGAAACAACTTAAAAATGGACAACACTTCCCTACTTGGGAAAAACATAGACAAAAAGCATTCATACTGACATTCTTGGGAGCTATGGTTTTTCCAAGGAAGGATAAAAAAATCGATATTCGTCTGTCAGGAATAGTCATTGTTATGATGAAGAAAAGAAAATCCACTATATTGCCGATGATGTTGGCTAATATTTATCGTGCTTTGACTAAATGTAGAGAGAGGGGAGATTTTTTGAAGGTTGTAGCATTTTATTGCAAATGTGGTTTTCGAAGCATCTATATCACCATCGTTTTGCGACAAATTTCAAATCCGATTAGACGAATTATATTTTGAGCCACCCATACAGGATGAAGGAATTAGGAGACAAATTGTCAAAAGGTGTCAAAGTATGGAGGCATTATCTTCTTAAATTGACGGCATCTAAAATTACATGGAACTATCATTGGTTCCCTGCTAGTGAGGTAATAGTTATGTCTTCCTATCGTCCATTCTTTGTTCTGACAGGCCTTCGCGAGTTCCAACCATACATACCCCTCTGAGTTCTACGTCAACTAGGACAAAAACAAATTTTACCTAAAGCCGAGGATAGGCGAAATTTTGTGTGGGAGGTGGCATTTGAAGATCGAGATCGAGAATCAGAAGCCCAAAAGATTTGGGGTGGTAGTCAAACTTTAAGTTCGAAAGCTATGGTTGATGATCGTGTGAAAGGAGAAGTTAACCCCTTATACCTCCATTGATTCTTTGATCAAGCCCCTCTCAAATAATGCCCGAAGGATCAGCGGGAGAAATCATAGATCGAGAAGAGGAAATCGAAGTAAGAATCAAGCAGGCCCGACTCGAGGTGGAAAGAAATTATAGGTCTACTTTAGATATCCTAACCAATGACCTAAATTTTTTAAAGAAGAGTTGGCTCGACGTGATGCAATATTCGAGGAAAGAGTTACATTGATTGAAAAAAGGATTGAAAAGAAGCATCTATCTACTATTCGAACCCTACATGAAGATTTGGGCATTGTCACAGGTGATATGGAGCAACATGAGGAAGAATATAAGAAAGAAAAGTGTCTCTTAATGCATGCACAAGCTAGGTTACAAAATCAATTAAAAGCTTCTATGGGACGAGAAAGGGACATAGCAAACCGTTTCACATTGTATCAAGCAGAAGTGGCGATAGAAAGAAATCAATGGTTGAAAGAGCGTGAAGAATTTCATAACCAAATTGAAGAGCTTCAAGCACATGAAGAGCATCTGAGTGATGCAGTTGTCACTACTGAAGAATGGTTGCAGAATTTTCACGAGAATATGGAGGAAGCGAAAAGATAAGTGCTTCAGTTGATAGAGAACTTGATTGATGTTTATGGTGGTCATCTCCATCGAAGTGATGAGAGCCTGGGTCGAGAGGCGCGTGCACTAGCCCCACATCTGCTGAAAGCTTTGTTCAAGGTTTACTCTAGCCTAGGGGGCAATTGATGATCAAGAAATGTCGAAGACGAATTTTTTTAATTATTTTTTTCTTTTTTAGTTCGTCAAATTTTGTTTTAATATTAATTACTTTGATGTTTTTATTTTGGTCATTTTGATTTGAATAGTATGTTCATTTTAAAGTTAAACAAATGTCGTATTTTTCTTTTCAAAAAAATTTATCCACATGAACTACGTAATGATCTGATTCATGTTCAAACATGATACCTAGGCAACGTTTAATAGGTTTGATCAAAATGCATTCAAATTATTTAAGTAAGTAAAGTAGGGGACCAAATGACATAAGCAAGTCGTCCAAAGCCGGGATGAAACATAAAAGTCTTCCAAAACACATTATAGACATATGAATAATCTAGGTGCATAACATACAACGTGAATTTAATATCCTCAATATGTTGAATCCTAACACATGTTTATATATATATATATATATATATATATATATATATATATATATATATATATATATATATATATATATATATATATATATATATATGTGTGTGTGTGTGTGTGTGTGTGTGTGTGTGTGTGTGTGTGTGTGTGTGTGTGTGTGACTTTAGAGGGTTTAAAAGGTGGTTGGTTTGTGAGGAGAGCTGGCATCTCATCAATATAACACAAGATCAAAAGGGAAAGAAAAAATGACACATAAAGACGGAACAGATTCGGAAAATGAAGACGCACAAACCCAAATGGTTGAGCAAGAATCGGTACCTATAGAAGAGGTGAAAATGTTAAGACAACAAATGACCGAAATGTACGAAGCTTGGATGAATGGGCAAGCTCCTCCGCCTTCAATTTGAGAATATTTGAATGCGAATATGCCATTCCCCATGCAAGTGTCAACAAGTGACCTGGTTTAGCCACCTGGGTTTCGACCCTACATTAACACATCTAATACTGCCGAAACTTCCTCAGAAAACCCATTGAAACCATCAATGATGAATAATCCACTTTTCATGCCTACTGTCCAAACTAATACAATTCCTCAACCGACACTGGTACGAAAATCCAATGATGACCCTATACTCAAAGATCAATACGGCCAAGGTTATGCCCCTAAATTAACTTTCAGTGTTCCTAACTCTTACCACCACCAGTACAGTTCTCCCGTTGAGGTTGAGAAAAACATTAAGAATGAGGAACATGAAGAAATTGCAAGGAAAATGAGGAGTTTGGAACAAAACAAAAGGAATATGCAAGGTCTGGGAGGACACAAAAGTGTCTCATTTAAGGACTTATGCATGTTTCCAGATGTTCACTTGCCTTTAGGGTTCAAAACTCCAAAGTTTGATAATTGTAATGGTCATGGCGATCCAGTGGCTCATTTGAGAAGGTTCTGTAATCAGTTGAGGGGAGCCAGAGGAAAAGAAGAACTTCTTATGGCTTACTTTGGAGAGATTTTAACGGGTGTAGCATCAGAATGGTTTATCGATCAGGATATTTCTCATTGGCACGTTTGGGATGATAGGACGCAAGATTTTGTCCAATAATTTCAATACAATATCGATATTATTCCCGATCGCAATTTCCTAGCTAATATGAAAAAAAAGCCATCAGAAAGTTTTAGGGAATATGCCATAAGATGGAGGGAGCAGGCGGCTAGAGTCAAACCGCCGATGAAATACTATGAGTTAATTGATGTTTTTGTCCAAGCTCAAGAACCTGAGTACTTTTATTATCTTCTCGCCACAATGGGTAAGCCTTTCGCCGAAGCGATTAAGATCGGAGAAATGGTAGAGAATGGCATAAAGTCGGGTAAGATTGTGAGTCAAGCAGCCATTAGAGCTACCACACAAGCAATACAAAGTGGATCCGATAATTTTACCAATCGAAAAAAGGAGGAAGGGTCCATGAGAGCAACTGGATCGAGAGGTGTTCAAATGGGCATGAACAATCCTTATGGTCAAGTCCAACAAGAAAAATATAATTCTCCTCAGCATTATTACCCGTCCTAATATGCAGTTCTGAATACTCAGGCATATGTCCGGCCTTCTTCGCCCCAACAATGGCGGGGGCCTGCCTCACAAGTTTCTCGCCCCCAACGACAAAATTTCCAGGCGCCATACAATCCACGTCCCCGGATAAACTATACGAGAGAACAAGGTCGAAAAGAAAAATTTACCCCAATTTGGGAATCGTATACGAGTTTGTTATGAAAATTAATATAATTGAGACTGGTTAAACCTGTCAATCCGTACGTTGTCAATCCAAATGCAAGAGGTTTTGATCCAACTGTTATATGCGAGTATCACGCCAATGCTCCAGGTCATAGCACAGAGAATTGTTGGACCCTAAAAAGAGTCAGTGAGAAGTTAATCGAGGATAAGGTATCGAGGTACGCAATGAGGAAGCACGAGATGTCACCAATAACCCACTCCCTACTCATAATAATGAGCGTGTTGTGGGGATGGTTGACATTTTTGAAGATTATGAGCAAACAAGTAGAACAAAAGTGGAAAGCAAGGTTTCAAAAGAAGAGTCTAGTATGATTTTAGAACCCATACAAAGGGCACCGATAATTGTTAAAGGTGCACGTTCGAATTTTGGGAAATCGAGGAAGCTAGTGTTGTATGTCCCTGAATCTATAAAAAGAGGAGACGTACCGTTGAATGGACCAAAATTCTACATTCCTGGTAAATTTTCAATGTTTGATCAAAATCAAGAAAGTATGAAAGAGCCAGTTGTGATACAAATTGCAACACACCTTCCAATCAGAAACACCAAGGCCGTTCTGTGGAACTACAACAAAGTCGTCGTTACTCACAAGGGAAAGGAGATTATCGAAGAAACAAATGAAACAAGAGGCTTAACTTGTTCCGGAAGATGTTATGCTCCGGAAGAATTAAAGAGGGACAAACAAATCAAAATAAAATCAGTTGCCGATGAAAAAACCAGTCATTGAGGAAGATGCTGAAGAGTTTCTGAAAAAGATGAAAGCTCAAGATTATTCTATTATACATCAGTTGAGGAAAACGCCTGCTCAAATCTCTTTATTGTCATTTCTCATAAATTCTAATGAACATCATGAAGTGTTGACCAGAATTTTGAATGAGGCACATATATTAGAAAATATTACAGTAGGTCACTTGGAAAAGATGGTCAATCAAATTTTTAGAGGTAAATAGAATCACTTTCACTGATGATGAATTGCCCTTGGAACCATCTGGACATAATAGGGCTTTACATTTAACCGTGAAATGTGAAGAACACTATGTGAAGAGAGTCATGGTCGATGGAGGATCAGGTGTAGACATATGCCCTCTTTCCACTCTACAAAGCTTTAAAATCAACACTGATAGGATTCGTACTAACAATGTTTGTGTATGGGCATTTGATGGTGCAAAACGGGATACTGTTGGTGAAATATACTTAATTGTTACAATTGGACCAGCGGAGTTTGGAATCACTTTCCAAGTTATAGACATGGACACGTCTTACAATCTGCTTTTGGGTAGGTCATGGATCCACATGGCTAGAGCTGTGCCGTCTACTCTACACTAAGTGGTCAAGTTTGAACATGACAAACAAGAATTCATTGTCCATGGTGAATATGATCTCCCAATCACCCGAGATCCTTCAGTACCATGGATTGAGGCTAAAAGAGGTTGTGAATCCCTCAAATATTAGGCTTTGGATATAATAAAGGTTAATCAGTTTTTAGAAGGAAAGCCTATCCTCCAACCTCGTCTGTCCTCTACTTCAGTCATGGTGGTGTCTCGAATGGTACAAAACGGCTATGAACTCGTAAAGGGGTTAGGTTTGTCGTTGCAAGGAATTATGAATCCTATCAGTCCAATGCGTAATCAAGATACATTCGGTTTGGGTTCCAATCCATCTAGATTTGATAGAAAATGGGCAAAATATCGTAAAAGAAATGCTTGGAATCTTTCGAAGTCGATCCCCCATATTGCTCAATCTTTCATTAAATCTCGAGGTGAACCGTGTCCAGACTTACCTATCCAAAATGATGTGGATGAAATGTGTCAAGGTATCAAGGAAATGTTTCATGAGGTAAACATGACTCAGAGGGGTGAAGGCACTAGTCATATGGATGTGTAGTTTATCGACCCGAATGTCCAACTCAATAACTGGAACGCCACTCCTCTCCCTACAAGAAAGGAGTCATGGTAGTTTTGTTTTGCTGTTCTTTTATTTTATTTTTTTGGATTATTCTCAGGGTTGTAATTCAAACATTCTAGCTGCTTCACTTTGTTGTTAACCCTTCTATCCTTTCCCATTCAATGCAATGAAGTTGTAGTCATCTTCTTTGTTCCTACTCTTTCTAATATTTGTCATCTTATTTTAATTTTTAGTTACGTTAACTTTAATAATATGACATGCATGCGGAGTTTACAATTAGATTCTAAAAAGTTGTCTAATCTCATAACAATGAATCATAAGTCTAAGGAATATGGTGAAGATGAAGAAATAAAAAGGGGTTTTGATCAATTTGAAAATAAGCCTAAACCTAATTTAAGTGAAACGTAGGTGGTTAATTTGGGAACTCCCGAAGAATTGAAAGAAATAAAGATAAGTATTCATGTCGATCAAAATATTTGAGACAACATAATTCAAGTTTTAATTGAATACAAAGATGTCTTCGCTTGGTCATACGATGACATGCCGGGGTTAAGTGTTGATTTGGTAGTTCACAAACTTCCCATACATCTTGATTTTCCACCTGTCCAGCAAAAGCATAGAAAGTTTAAGACATATATGAGAGATAAAATCAAAGAGGAAATCATGAAGTAACTGAGTGCAAAAGTGATCAGGGTCATCCAATACACTACTTGGTTGGCTAAGGTTGTGCCATTACCCAAAAAGGATGGAAAGATCAGAGTTTGTGTTGATTATAAAGATTTAAACAAAGCAAGTCCAAAAGAAAACTTTCCACTAAATGAGATTCAATCTTTCGTGGACTGCTACGCCGGATATCACCAAATTCTCATGGATGAAAAAGATGCAGAAAAAACTGCTTTCACCATCTCGTGGGGTACATATTGTTATAGGGTCATGCCATTTGGTCTAAAAAATGCAGGGGAAACCTACATGAGAACTATGACTACCATATTCCATGAGATGATGCATAAAGAAGTTGAGGTATATATCTATGATGTCATTATTAAGTCTAGAACGCAAATTGACCATGTGCGTGATCTAAGAAATTTTTTCTAAAGGTTGAGAAAGTACAATCTCTAGCTTAATTCGGCTAAATGTGCATTTGGAGTTCCATTTGGCAAGCTTTTGGGTTTTATAGTTAGCCGAAGAGGCATTGAATTAGACCCCTTCAAGATAAAGTCTATTCGAGAATTGCCACCTCCAAAAACCAGAACTGAAATCATGAGTTTTCTGGGAAGGTTAAACTATATCAGCCGATTCATCGCTCAACTCACTACTACATGCGAGCCAATATTCAAGTTATTGAAAAAAGATGATGCTATTAAATGGACAAGTGAGTGTCAAAAGACTTTTGACAAAATTAAGGAATATTTAGAAAATCCTCCGGTACTGGTCCCCCCAGAGCCTCGTAGGCCTTTGTTTTTATACCTCTCGGTGATGAATAATTCCTTTGGTTGCGTTCTAGGACAACATGACGTCACGGGGAAAAAGGAACAAGCTATCTATAACTTGAGCAAAAAGTTCACATCCTATGAGGCAAAGTACACTATTAGAAAAAACATGTTGTGCTTTAACTTGGGTCGCCCAAAAATTGAAGCACTATTTTTGTCCTACACCACTTACCTCATATCTCGAATGGATCCTCTAAAATATATTTTTCAAAAAGCCATGTCGACAGGTAGGTTGGCAAAATGGCAGATTTTGCTTATCGAATTTGATTTTGTGTATGTTCTTCGCACCGCCATGAAAACACAAGCGTTGGCCGATCATCTGGTAGGGAATCCGATTGATGATGAATACGAACCCTTAAAGACATACTTCCCTGATGAAGAGATCAGCTCTATCGAGGAAGAAATTCCTTATAATGACCTCGGACGGAAATTATATTTTGATGGGGCTGTCAACAAAAACAGAGTGGGAATTGGGGAAGTTCTTATCTCACCAAACAGTTGTCATTGTCCTGCCACAGTACGACTTCGATTCTTTCTACCAACAACACAACAGAGTACGAAGCTTGCATAATGGGTTTGAATATGGCAATGAATCTGGATGTACATGAGCTGTTAGTCTTGGGGGATTCCGACTTGCTCATTCGACAAGCTCGAGGCGAATGGGAAACTCGAGACATTAAGCTCATACCGTACGAACAATGTTTAGAAAATATCATCAAAAAGTTCAAGTCAATTGAATTTAGATATATTCCTAGGTTTTACAATGAGTTGGCTGATGCTTTGGCCACCCTAGCATCGATGCTTCCATACCCAGGTAATACCTACATTGACCCGTTGGAAATCCAAGTTAGGGATCAACATGGTTATTGCAATATAATTGAGGTAGAGGCAGATGGTGAGCCTTGGTATCACGACATCAAACAATTTTTAAAAGCTAAATAATATCCATTGCATGTTGATAGAGATCAAAAAAGAACTATTAGGTGACTCACCAATGGGTTCCTCTTAAGTGGCAATACCTTGTATAAAAGGAATCCAGATTTGAATTTATTACGATGTGTGAATACTCAAGAGGTGGAAACAATTATGAATGAGGTACACTCAGAGGTATGTGGCCCACACATGAAAGGTTATGTCCTAGCAAAAAAGATTATTTGGGCAGGATAATATTGGTTGACCATGGAGCGAGATTGTTTCCAATTTGTTCGCAAGTGCCATCAGTGCAAAATTCATAGCGACTTGATTCACTCACCCCCTTTAGAGCATCATATGTCTGCTTCGTGGCCTTTTTTTACATGGGGAATAGATGTTATTGGGCCATTAGAGACGAAATCATCTAATGGTCATCGATTTATTTTAGTTGCCATCGATTACTTTACCAAATGGGTAGAAGCTGTCACGTTCAAATCAGTTACCAAGAAAGCGGTGGTGGAATTCGTTCATTCCAACATCATATGTCATTTTGGCATACCAAAAATCATTATTACAGACAATGCAATGAATCTCAACAGCCACTTGATGAAGGAAGTTTGTGAAAAATTTAAAATTGTTCATCGTAATTCAACCCCTTATCGTCCCAAAGCAAATGGGGCTGTTGTAGCTGCGAATAAGAACATCAAGAAGATTCTTAGGAAAATGGTGCAAGGATCTATACAGTGGCATGAGAAATTACCCTTCGCTCTCATGGGATATCACACGACTGTTCGTACGTCAGTCGGTGCAACTCCCCACTTATTGGTTTACGGAACTGAGGCTATCATACACGCAGAAGTTAAAATCCCTTCTCTTCGAACCATTGTTGAAGCAAAATCGAGGATATAGAATGGATTAAAACGAGGTTAGAACAATTAGCACTGATAGAAGGAAAACGATTGACATCAATTTGTTTTGGTCAATTATATCAGCAGAGTATGGCTCGGGCTTATAATAAGAAAGTACGCCCAATAAATTTTGAAGTGGGTCAACTAGTTGTGAAATGTATCCTTCCCCACCAAGACGAGGCCAAGGGAAAGTTTGCTCCAAATTGGCAAGGCCCTTATGTTATTAAGCAAGTGTTATACAAAGGATCTTTGCAATTGGCGGATATGGAGGGAAAGGCGATTGACACGATTGTCAATGCAGATTCGATCAAGAGATACTACATTTAGCCTCCTTATCATTTTTATGATGAGAATATAAAAATTTATCCTTTTTTTTTATCTCAAACACCACAGGTCTGGTGCTTTAAAATAAGAAAATAAAAAAAATCGAAAAACAAAACGAAAAAAACGCGAAAAGTTCATTGAACTACGTTTGACCTGATTCCTAAAAGGATATGTAGGCAGCCCTTCATTGGGGTTCGGTCTAATAACTCAATAAAAAGATAATCATGTTCTTCAGTTCTCTAAAGGTTGAGACATTATGTAGGCGAACTATGGGAGAAAATGAAGAAGAGAGTTTTTTCAGTGAAAACCCTTACGGGCAATATAAGACGATGGTTAGTTGAGTGACAAAGATTAGAATGTCTTATGGTGAAAAATCATGAAAGGCGCTACTGATCAAATGATGACATTTTGTGTTGACATGAGCGCAATCATGATAAAATTCAAGGTTAGACTTAAAGGTGCAACATTGTTTCCTGAGATTCAGACAACTCGAAAAAGATCAAACGTTCAGTCCAAATTCATGTCATGCTTTTAAAGTTGTCACGTACTTTCAGATAAGATTCTTTTCACTCATTTAAACATTTTCTTATTTATATACTACTTCTAAAGACATAATTTTTCCTTCATAAGCCTTTCATTAGTGTCATTTGTGCTTGTGTTTCTTTGAGTTTTTTTTTGTTTCTCAGCATCAACTCGTGTCAAGTGAGAAAATAAAATTAAATCCGCCAAATTGACTACGGTATTTTCAGTTGAATTTTAGGGACATGTGATACGCTCAAACTTACTTGTCAAATAAGTAGTAAAGTGGTCGTATCAAGTAAAGAACCCAACTGATGAGGTTGGGATTGTTCCCACGAGAAAATAGTTCAGACTTAACTTCAATATATTATTACTATTATTTAGTCAATTATTTCCTTAGAAAACAAAAGACAATAAAAGGGGGATTTTTATTTCTAAATTACTAAAAATAACTAACTAAATTAAAGTAACCAACTAACAGAATCAAACCATGGAGTTTAATCAATCAATAACAGTAACTAGGGTTTAAGTGTTCCCCACAGGTTCCTAACTTGATAATTCTAACTATAACAATTCTTTCCTAGTATCTTGCATGCAAAGTGATAAGTTATGTATTTCTAAATCCTTGGTCCGGCATCTAGAAAATTTCACTCCGCACCTTGGTCCGGCTACGTGTGTTGCTATACTAACCCTTACCTTTACCACATATTAAGCATTGTATTCGATATTTGACTAAGTTATTACCTCGTATTCTTTTTCTAATATCTACCTCCTTGGTCTGGCAAGTAGCATTAAGACGAGTTCTAACGTTGGCCATCCGTTAAAAAGACTTCTAAACGAAAGAATTATCAATACATCAAAACACTATTCTAGAATTGTTATTTTAGTTAGGATTTACCTCATTATTCGCCTATGGTTCCCACAACCCTAGTTATGGAGTTTAGCTACCCATAGTCATAATCACAACATTCATATATGTAATATAGGAATTCATGCACTTACTTCAATGAGAAAGAATAAAACCCAAAAGTTCACTTGATTAATCAACAAACGCACCAACAATCAATTCCAAAAAAGTGTCTCAATTACTGAAATTCGCAAAAGCTTAAGAAAACGTTGCCAGAGATTCTTATTGTTAAGAATAAATAAATAAATAATTTAAATATGAATCATGTATTATTATTATTATTATTATTATTATTATTATTATTATTATTATTATTATTATTATGCTTTTTATATACACTTTGTAACTTATTCTCTTCATGATATTGAATTGATAAATTTGAATAGATTCGTATATCTTTTCATTTAGTTTTTCACTTTAGAAGATTTTGTTGAATTTATTGTTGACTTGTTAGATTAGGATATAAAAATAATTAGTAAATGAGTTTTTTTTTAAATATCTAAGTAGAATTGTAAATTTCATTTAGAGATTCATGATAAAATAGTGATAATTACTACTAATAATTATAATAAAAAAAAGTAAAATTTAAAAAATTATATAAAGAGAACAAAAGAATAAAAAATAAAAAGAAAACAAGAAAGCATAAAAAAACAGCGAAAGAAAAAAAAAGAAAAAATAACTGAATTTTTTAAAAAAAACAGAAACAGAAAATAAAAAAAAAGAAGAAAAAAAACATGAAAAATCGAAAAAAAAATAAGAAGAGAGAAGTAGAATGAAAACAAAAAAGTATATAAAACTAATAAAACAAAAAGTAGAAATTAAAAAATAAAAAATAAGTAACAAAAATTATTATTTTTTTTAAAAAAAGGAGAAAGCAAAATCTGTAAAGTATGATAAAATAATAAATAAATCAATAAAAAAATAAATATAAAAAGAGACACAGAGTTGTTACGCAGAAAACAAAAATAAAACAAATATATATATATATATATATATATATATATATATATATATATATATATATATATATATATATATATATATACATATATATATAAAATTAAAACAAAAAAACGTGCAAAAATAATAATAATAATAATAAAAGGAAAATATAATTTTTTTTTAAAAAAATATTCCTAATCTATTTAGGATTTCTTGATAAAACTAATTTCAAATCTTATAAAATTTTATTTTCCTATTTTAAATCTAAAATAAATGAATAAATATATAATCCTAAATTATCTTGAACTCTAAATATCTCCTTCCTACACAAACTCTAATTCTTAGATACTAGATATCTATATATATTCTACCTATAATAATATTAAAAATTTAAAACATACAAATATAAGCAGAAAAAAAATATACGGATGTTCAACTTTCAAATTAATGGATGCACAACAAGAAAAAAATAAAAAATAAATAAAGACCATTTAAAATAAATAAGCCAGTTTCAAATAAGTTTAGAATAAATCTGAGGATAAATAACAATTTTATTATTAAGTTAAATAATACAATATGCAAAAATTAAGTCAAGTCATACCAAAATTAATAAAGCGACCGTGCTAGAACCGCGGGACTCGAAGGGTGCCTAACACCTTCTCCTCGGTCAACAAAAATTCTTACCCGGATTTTTAGTTCACAGACCAATAAAAAATATAGAGTCAAATTTTCTTTTGATTAGGCATTTAACTATGGTGACTTGGAACACCAAAAGTCAATTCCAAGTGGTGACTCTGAATAATAATTATCCCTTTTCAAAATGTCACTTTAATTGGAAAACTCTTTTTTTTTTTTGAAATAAATAAAAATCAAAATATTGAGAGAAAAAAAAAGGGCGTGACAATATAAGTAATTGGTGACAAATATTTAATTGTCTCTAATTAATCTGTGTTTTAGTGACAATGAAAAAAATTTCACAATTTATATAAGGCGTTAAATAGCGAAGACTTAAAATTTGTGGCAAATAATTTAATTATTTGCTACGAAAAGAAGTCATAGCTAAATACAATTTTTTTGCTGCAATTGTTTATAATTACAAGTGACAACTTACAAAAAGAATAATACACATGCTTCATAAGAAATACACAGAGTTCATTCGTTAATTGACAAGTAAAAATATTAAAACCAACAAATTCGGTCGATTTTGTAAAAAAGAAAAAGTTCAATATATCAATTTTCTTAAATTACGCAATTATAAAATGCATCATTTGAAAAATACAATTTATGTTATATTTATTGTGTGTGAGACACGATTCTCCACCAGATCACTAATATTTGTTGGTTTAGCACTTTTATTTTTTCTTTGATACACTTTCATTGATAAACACGATAGAAAAAAAATTTCTCAAGTCTGTGCTAATTTTTGTGCATGTGATTAGTAAACTACATAGATTAAGTCGATCTATTTGCTTCTGTCTATAAATATGTACATATACGTAGAGTAACTATACAAAAATAATATCGACTTACAAACTTAAACTTTGCAACGGTGCAATATATTTTATGAATTTCTATTAACTTTTTCCATCAGTGTGAAAATTCAAATAAACTAAAAAAGAAATCACAAATAAAAGAAATGAACTAACTAGGATTTCAAATATATTATGATGAACTACTATAGTTATGAATATCAATGTTCAACTTGAACCAGTTATTCATTTTTAAAATAAAATCAATAGTTTAATTTTAAATAAATTTATAATTGTACTGAATAATTTTTAAAAGTTACAAAAATAAATAAATAAAATGACAAAATCGTAATGTATAATCTACATTCGAACGAATTGTGGGTGGTAAATTTCATGCATTTGTGTATGGGTATAAATAATCATATTGTAAGACCTCGAAAATGACTTAGGTGAACTAGAGCCTAACATGGTTGTCATGATGGTCTAAGGTCCTAAAATGGTTTATAATGTGGTATTGAGGCAGTGTATAAGAGTTTAGATGATTTGAAAGTAAAACGTCAAGGGACGACTAAGACGTTCGACGACTAAGTCACCTATGTGCCTCATATGTGGTTTTATGTGTTTTTGGGTGACTCATGAGGTTATAAGTTCCTTAACTGAGTTATTATAGTGTATATAGGCAGTGTGTCAATTTTTGTGAAGTTTGGAGGTCAAACGTCCATGGCGTTCGAAAAAATTGTCTTGAATCAAACTTTTGTGTCTAGACGTGTTTCATCGAGTTTTACGTGTTCGTTTTGGGTGAAATTTATGTGAGAGGTCCTAAACTTATAAACGATCATCTTTGGATTGGAAACGTCTGTGCATACATCCCCAAGGACCATCCAAGGGTCCTTGAGGAAGGACCCAAGTTGGTGCCCAAGGCTGCTAAGAACAGCCCAAACCACGGAGGCAATCGACGCCAAGTGGGTCAGTCGATGCCCCGTTGGTAGGGTCTCGTCATTTGGGACTTAGACATGGGAGAGGATAGGCCAATTACCAGCATCAGTCACCAACCACGGACCAACAACAAGGTCATTGGTCAAGGGACGGGCCGTCGTTTGGCAATCGTTGGTGGAATTCATCCGTGCGTGCAGTTCACTGTAAGTTGAGGGGTGAACTTGTAAATTCACTCCACTTCCAAATAATACGTTTGGAGGTTCCTAACACTTAGAAGAGTTCATTCTTAGAAGTGTTTGGAGGTTCCTATCACTTAAACGTCTTTAACACTTAGAAGATTTCATTCTTCAAAATTCAAATTCAAATTCCCTTAGAAATTCTCTAAAACTTCATTGGAGCCATAACTCAAGGAAGGTCTTGGATTGAAGAATTGAGTGGATATTCTTCATCAAATTGAAGAATTATATTCATTGAGGTATGATTTTTTATCCTTGAAACTCTCTTCATCAAGGAGCTCAACTTTCAAAGATGTTTTCTAAGGTTTTCAAAGTTGAATTGTCCAATTTCATGATCTAGATATGGGTTCTCGCATAAATGGGTTTTAAGTATTGAATAATGATTATTGTTATTGTATTGATGATTTTAAGATAAAATAACCAATGAACCTATGAATTGGATGAACCCTAATTTTTGACTAAGTTATGGGTTACTTGATATTGATCTACTGTCGATGAATTCTACTGTAGTTTCATATAGGCTATTGACTGATGTAATCATTTTAGTAAATTGATACCTAGGTTGCATTAGATTGATGAATATGTAGTTAATTGTCCTAGTTTCATGAGTATTGTTAGAATTATGTTGAATTGTTGGTTATGGACATGGGTAAGGGCCTTGTGATATCAAATATGGTGATTTGGCATTGGATTAAGGTATTGAGGATGGAGTGGTGGTAAGCTTCCCTATTTCCTTTATTTCATGATTATTAGACTTCAATTATGTTGTAATTGGTATGATCTACTTATAGTGATGAATGTGTTGTACTTGCAATTGATGTGGCCTTGTCGGCGTTATTCTAAGTAATATGATGATCATGGCCTTCTCATCAACTACTTGAAGTATTATAATGATTATAACGTGATAATGTCTATCTACATGATAAATAATGTTAAAGTATAGGTGTTCTTCTATTTATGTTATTTAGAAAATCATGTTAGACTATGACTATAGCTTTGTGTGTATAGTCTTAGGGTTTATGCTTGGTTATTCCTAATTGACTAGATGAACCTATAATGGTCATAATGATGATGATGAGGTTTATAAGATGACTTAAACATGATAATGACTATTCCTATGTGCTTCTAGAATGACATGTAATATGAGTTAAAGTGAACTGTGTTGTGTCTTGTCTTGGTTGACTTGTGTCCCTTACTTGATGCATGTATGAAAGTCAATATGTGATTGTCACATCCGGGGAGCATCCCCTAGAAGTAACATGGCGTACTTGATCTCTCGGAGGTCTTATACAAGTCCATAGTTATCATTCATCGCATTGTAATAGTAAATTTTGCAAAAAATTTAAAACGTTTCATAGTACATCATATGCTAGAAACATCACTTCATATATATATATACATACATATATATATATATATATATATATATATATATATATATATATATATATATATATATATATATATATATATATATATATATATATATATATATATATATATATATATATATATATATGTCATAATACATATTTAGACCCTAAGTATCTTTGACATCTTAGACTCAACAACGTTAGAATACATTAGGGACACGACCCTTAAAACATAAGACATAACTATACAATCTTTAAACATTTCACAGTAAGACATGAGTAGGGAATCCTTGAAACTTAAAGATCCCTTTCCTTGAGCTTGGGAATCATCTATCAAGCTCCTCAATCATAGAAATCCTTTTTAGCATCCATAACCTAAACTTCGTGTAAAAAGTAGAGAAGAATATGATTAGTACAAGAATGCTTTAAGTATAATAACCATGCAAAAACATGCATTTAAAGGGGACGTTTTCTTGAAATCATACATCATGCTTTTTGAGTAAATCTTCATAAAACCCTTAGACAATTGCATTTATATCATTCTCATAATTCATATACTTCAAATAGACATATTCAAAGGCCAAACATCATATAAGATTACATATAGAATTTATGACATTCTCGAGTCACATGAAAGTGAACTAATTTTCCCTTAATAGTGAACTATCTTCTCTTTTGTTCATTAACCTCTCAAGTAACCCTCTAGTGATACTTGGTGAAATGCATCACCTTAAGCTCATAAAGAAAGCATATATACAATCTACATAAGCCAACACATGTCATTATATAAGCATAATACATCAAAGACACATTTAAGTCAAAACCTTAGGACATTACAGTAAGCTACACCAATTTACACATATATTTACTTCTCTTCATATACATCATGTTGAGACCTTGTTCATGATCCCAATCTTAGTCTACTAGTGCAATAAACATATGAAGCCCCATAATCTCATACATTTTGAGTAAACCCTTCATGAAACCACAAACCTTAGCATTCAATTCATACATCAACAAGTGAAGGCAACTTCATTCATGTCAATACAAGACCTGCATCATATAGTCATTTAGACCAACATAGTGCATAGGTCAAACCCATCGGTGACCCCCTAAAAATTGGTATCAAATTTCACATAGGCATCTCAATTAGACGATGTTCACTTTAAACACTTTAAGTAGGACTCTAATAAGTCAATTTGACACCTTTTGCTGAGTTGGCATATTATGTGTTACACTTAATTTGAGCGCGTGGAAGACATAATTTTATGATTTTTAAACTTTTTTATTTTTTTTCCTTCTCTCCTTCCCACACTTCCTCCACCATATACCACCACCTTGCCACCATTGTAGACTCAACTTTCTCCTCTAAATGTTATTTGTTGATGTGAAAAATTAAATTAATTATATATATCAACAAAAATAATTTAAAAAAGGACCAAAAAATGTCTAGAGTATATACTTCTTCATGATATCAAATTTTCCATCTAATTTTTTCACAGTTTCATTGCCGGAAAGTTTACCGAATTCTTCAAATGTTTGTTGGTCTATTTAACCTCCCTCTATTTGAGTTAATTTTTTTCAATGTCAATTTTTGAAATACTAATTTTCTACTTCTGAAAGCTTTTAATTTTTTCTATTTTGATGAAACCATTTCAAGTAAATTCATAAATAAATCTGATTTTATCTTGGATAAAATTTTTTGGGGTAATAGTATGATTGTTAGATTATGGGTAATAGTATGATAGAT
Organism: Solanum chilense; assembly: GCA_032847665.1. Taxonomy (NCBI): domain Eukaryota; kingdom Viridiplantae; phylum Streptophyta; class Magnoliopsida; order Solanales; family Solanaceae; genus Solanum; species Solanum chilense. Next base: position 2,680,128 of record JAPDHL010001909.1, on the reverse strand, counting down.
TATGAGAATTTGCTTATGACCCAAATTGATTATATAGATTTGAAGAAAAAGATGATAGTAGTGTTAATCTTCAAATTTGGAAAAAAAAGCATCAAAGTAATAGTGGTTAGAGGAGGAGGAGGAGGAGATGTGGAAATGGTGAAAGATGGAAATGGTGGAGGAGAAAAATAAAGGTGTTGTAAATTTTATTTTTTTCCCTTTTTCTTCTTTATTGAAAGATAATTTTTAAAGTAATTAATTAATTAAATAGTTTTAAAAGGATTTTTTATTCATAATATATTTTTTATTAATTTTTTTTATATATATGCCACATGTCATTATTAATTCGCTACTTTGACACGTCATCAACGGATGTAATACACACATCTTATATATTTGACTAATTGTAAAAAACGTGTAAATATGACACAACGTCCGCCTACTTAAGGTGTTTAAAATGAATAAGGCCTACTTGAGATGTCCAAGTGAAAATTGAAGCCAACTTTAGAAGGCTACCTATGGATTAGGCCTAGTGCATATCAGGATAAGATCACATCTTATAGATTCATAACAAGTACACCAATACTACAAAGTCAAACATAATCATAAACATAAGGTCACCTTCCTAGGACTTCCTATGGAGCTACTTGTACAATGTCTACATGGATTCATTACTTCCACTTATACTAAGTAACCTCCCATACGTCCCCTTAGTTAGGATCCTATTCATTTACTTCCATTGTCCATTTTACTTTAGGGAAACTATAGCCTTGACCGACACGAAGAGAATGGGTGCTAAACATGGAGTTTGGTGTTGTAGAGCCTTACACCAAGCACATCACAACAATTAGGAATGTCAATTTCTAACATAGCAATAACCTTCACAGTAAGCATCTTTTGAGAAGAATAACACAAATCATAGGCACACACATGAGCACTTAGCTAAACATGCTTTCACTTTTCAAGAGTAAGCCTAAATCATGCTTCCCTAACCATACAAGTCACATAATTTCCAAGAGACTCAACATATTTCATCTTAAAGAGACTCAACTTTTTATTATAAGGCAGAATATTACACCTCACAAGTGACTATAACCATGTTTCTTATCTTATCTCATGAAGTCAAATGCACAACTAACATATCAAGATGCAAATCAACATGAGAAAACATGAATTTTATCAAAAAATTTCTTTCATGCACTTTGGAATCTTAAAATATCCTTAAGCTAATGTCAATCAGTACATACCAACATATAAAGATCATGCAATTCATATTTTATGCAAAACTCTATTCATGAATAAGTTTACTAAAAATTTTATAAGATTCAAGTTCAAGTAAGAATAGAAAGACAAGGTAGAAAATATCTACAATCTTACTACTTCATCACCATCCCCCACTTAGGGTAAACCCAATTAGGAGCAACTTAACCCAAACATAAGAGGATCTTAACTTAACAACCTTCATTTTTCATCACTTACGAGTGATTACCACTTTAGAAGGAGTTTAGAGTAAGTTAACATAGGAACACCAAGATATTCTAAACCTTATCACCTAGGCAATTTATCCCCAATTATCAAGTTAGGTCATCTCATTCAACCACATAAGGTTTGTATACAATACCATAAACACCAAGGTCATACATCATTAGGGGAAATAATATAAAAGACTTAGTCTTGAGGGTTCTTTCTTTTCTTTCAACATTAAGGTAAGGTAACTTCTAGGTCAATCAAACCCACATAATCTCCCTACAAAGACAAGAACACTACCCTCAATTCTAGGGGAAACATCAATTCCACAACATCAAGGGACTCACAACACCAGAAGAAGTTAGAAACAAATCTACGACTCATCATTCTTCATTCCAAATAGCAAATCTCCTTTGTAAATTCTTTATCATGCTCATGTGCATCAATTCTATACACATTTCAACAACTTCCAATCAAAGGACAATTTAATTGGTTTCCAAAAAATCTTACAGTAAGCTGCCTAGCATTACAGCAGACATGCTTCAAAATTCCAAAAATACAAAATTTAGGCAATTGATATGAGATACAAAACTTTACCAGGACAAGCCATACTATCATTATACCTAGGATCAAGTCTATACAAAGGACTCCAATCTATACTAGACAACTTATCAAGGACCACATATATACAAAAGGAAACATTGAACACCTTTAAGTACAAAATCTTAGAGTAGCATGCTTCCATATGTAGTCCCTAAGCATTTCAAGTTCAAATCATATCATAAGGCTACCGTCATGCAAAACATATAGTAACACATTATTTCAAGAGAAACATGTCAACCGTAATAACTTCTGACACGCTTTAACCATGTCATGACATACATTTCTCAATATAACATGCTATTTCACATAAATTTCATATATAGCCATAATTGGCATCACACATCAAAACATGCTAAAATTCACCTTCACACATACTCATTCAACCATAAAACCAAGATAAGCATTTAAACTCACCTTTTCTCCCTCAAGCATAGAGAACAATCTCATCCAAGCAATCACATCTAAAAGACCACCAGAAAAGAAAACATAAAAGAGAGATCTTATAGAGTTAGTTCTATGGCACGAAATGAAAATGATGATGAAGGGAAACTCTCTCATCTTATAGCCTCTCATACAATTTGATGTGTCACGACTCACCACCAATGATACAAGACTCTACTAGACGTGGCAATGTGAGACTTCTTGGACCCTAAACAAATTTTAAAACCTCATGCTCTGATACAATGTTTGTCACATCCGGAGAGCACCCCTTAGAAGTAACATGGCGTACTTGACCTCTCGGAGGTCTTATACAAGCCCATAATTATCATTCATTGCAATGTCATTGTAAATTTAGCGAAAAATTTAAAACCTTTCATAGCACATCATATGCTAGAAACGTCACTTATATATATATATATATATATATATATATATATATATATATATATATATATATATATATATAAGTCATAATTCATATTTAGACCCTAAGTCTCTTTGTCATCTTAGATTCAACAACATTAGAATACATTAAGAAAACATCCCTTAAAACATAAGACACAACGATACAATCTTTAAACATTTTACAGTAAGACATGAGTAGGGAATCCTTAAAACTTAAGGACCCCTTTCCTTGAGCTTGGAAATCATCTATCAAGCTCCTTAATCATTGATATCCTTTTTAGCATCAATAACCTACACTTTGTGTAAAAAGTAGAGAAGAATGAGATTAGTACAAAAAGGCACTAAGTATGACAACCATTCAAAAACATGCATTTAAAAGGGACATTTTCTTGAAATCATACATCATGCATTTATGAGTAAATCTTCATAAAACCCTTAGACAATTTCATTTATATCATTCACATACTTCATATAGACATATTTAAAGGTCAAACATCATATAAGATCACATATAGAATTTATGACATTCTCGAGTCACACTACAATGAGCTAATTTTCCATAAACAGTGAACTATCTTCTCTTTTGTTCATTAACCTCCCAAGTAACCCTCTAGTGATACTTGGTGAAATGCATCACCTTAAGGTCACAAAGAAAGCATATATACAATCTACACAAGTCAACACATATCATTATATAAGCATAATACATCAAAGACACATTTAAGTCAAAACCTTAGGACATTACAGGAACCTACACCAATTTACACATATTTACTTCTCTTCATATACATCATGTTGAGACCTTGTTCATGACCCCAATCTTAGTCTACTAGTGCAATGAACATATGAAGCACCATTACCCCATACATTCTGAGTAAACCCTTCATGAGACCACAAACCTTAGCATTCAATTCATACATCAACAAGTAAGTGAAGGCAACATCATTCATGTCAATACAAGACCTACTTCATATAGTCATTTGGACCAACATAGTGCATATAAGGGTAAGATCACATCTTATAGATTCATACCATGCACATCTTCATAATAAGTGGATCAATACTACAAAGTCATGCATATAAACATAAGCATAATCATACACATTAAGTCACCTTTGTAGGACTTCCTAAGGAGCTACTTGTGCAATGTCTAGATGCATTCATTACTTTCACCTATACCAAGTAACCTCCCTTAAGTCCCCCTACTTAGGATCCTATTCATTTACTTCCATTGTCCATTTTACTTAAGGAAAACTATAGCCTTAACCGACACTAAGACCATGGGTGCTAAATATGGAATTTGGTGTTGTAGAGCCTACACCAATGGAAGGTGTTCCTACCGAGCCAAGGGAGAACATTAACATACATCTTAGTATCCTAAGTGAATTCACTTTGCTAGATCCTATGTGGAAAGCATAGTTTATGAAACTAAGAGATAGATATAATCCCTCTACATGCCCTTTGGCAATTGGTGCCTCCTCTAAAGAGAAAACATGGGTGAACCTTCCTCAAAGGAAAGTCAACACCTCATGTGGATCCATAGGTGAGTATTCCTCTAAGGAAAGTCAACACTCTATAAGGAAAAAAATGGTGAATCTTCCTCCAAGGGAAGTCAACACCTCTCAATGTCAAGTTCAGTCGGTGCTAAGCTAAGTTCCCTTTATTGAAAAACCTTTATTACATTTTTCATAAAACATAGGCTTAGGATATTCATTCCTCATATGCTTATAACATGTTCAAGCACCTATCTAGTTTTAGAGTAATCTTGGGCCTAGATCATCATTCATGTGTGTGTATTTATATATGAGCAAACCTTTCACATAACACATAATGTCACACATGTTCATACAATAATGAATACGTCTATATGTGTGTGTACCTATATTAGCAATCCATTCATATCAACACTCCAAGACACTATGCACATTCATACTTCATCATATCATAGACTTATCATCATATATAAGACATATTCATGACATGACCATTCATTCATTTTCATGTACGTAGAAACCAAACCTAGGAACTATCCTATCAAGGTACACATGTGCAATGTATAAACAAGGTCCCATACCCTTGCCCATACTAGTAAACCTATCAAGTCATCTAAGTTAAGGCAACACATATCATACTTCACATACATATACTTTACATGGATAGTAGTAGACACTAGTGAATATGCGTACAACCTTTCATTAGATACTATGAACATTTACTGCATTGTAAGGTTGCATGTAGAGTGAGAGTGTGTGTACATTGGTCAACATGATCACATGATGGCTATCCATAACATCTTGAGGCAGCCACCCTCTTAAGACCATAATGCACAACAAAGCATAGACCATACAACACCATTTAGCATAGAGACAAGCCAATTTCATATTACACTTGAGACTCCTAACTTGTGCTATTCATGCATTCACATAGGTGTACATAGGTAAGGTATTATTAACCATTTTAACTCATCAATGTTAGCACCTATACTTTTCCCTACCATAGATATAGACATGCTTATACAATAGCCACGCAACCTAAATCATAACTACAATAGGAAAGTACGCATAAGCTTCACATAGTGTGATCATCATAACCACATATTCATATATTCATCAATTTGCCATCAAGTCCATAATCAACACATACGTAGATTGACAAAGTAAACACTGTCACCATAAGTGGAACATACCACACAATGCCATACAAGGCTTCATCAACTACATTAATATAGAAAAATAGAGGAGATAAACATTCTTATCAATTTCTCACCCTTTGATCGTCATTGGTCAATACACCTTGATTATCAACAATTCATATATAGGGCAGTAGCTAAAGAGATCATTACTCAAACGAAATCATGCTTTATCTACCCTAACATTTAGATCATGTCATATACATTAAAATATTCACTTTGTATGCTAAAAGAGTCCAAATCAATCTTTACCAATTCCATGGTTATCTATTCATATTGGATCAATTATACCTAATTATCATCACATTATACTTACAGGCAGTAACTAATGACAATCAACCATATCGAGTCATATAACAACCATTCCAACATCAAGATCACAAGTTACTACTTGATAGCCTAGAAGAAACTAGATCGATTCATGCAAGTCTTATTTAATTTGAATATCAAGGATTTATACCCACAATTCATCCATAATATCAACTTAAGGCAGTAGCTACATTGATGCTATGCGTAATTGAAATCTTACACAATTGTTATAATCGAAAATAACTATAACACACAGAAACATAGGTTATTCATACTCAAATCTTAATACATTGATCCTCATGGATCCTTCATCATCAATTCAACATTAATTCACGTAAATAACAGTATGTGTGAGCAATTCAATATAAGAGAATCACAATTCAATCATTAACAAGCCATGATCACAATGACCATGCAAGGACTAAATCGATTTAGGAAAGAAACATGAGTTCATCATGCAATTGGATTAAAATCACGTTCAAACCAATAAATTAACATCAATTTATCATGATTTAATCATTTAAAACATTTTTAGAAAGAACCCATGGATAGATTGAAGAAGAAGAGATTTGATCATATTTTCTCTTTGAAAACTTTGAGATTAACTCTCTAGATGGAAGGATAACTAGAGATGAAGGATCATCATACCTTTATCTACATGAAAACCTCTAAAACTTGGTGAATAACCCATGAGAATCCAATCTACAAGTTGTTCTTGAGCTTCCACAACAATGGAGGTTTTTAGAGAGAATATTTTTGGAGGGAAGGTTCAATTTGAGTGAATGGGATTGAGAATGGGTTATTCACGTTTTAGATTACTTATATACACCCAAAAATAGGTAAATAAGTCAATTAGAGTTAGGTTAGGACGTGGGGAGAATTTTTCATTCACCCCTTAAATAAAATAGTCGCAAGGCAGTGTTGCAGGCCACCATCGACGGATCACCATCGACGGGCCGTTGGTCAGTCGACTGCCCGTCTGTGGCTTCCGTCGATTGGACCTTGGACTATTTTTGGGTTGAGACTTGCCAGGCTAAGTGTCCATCGACGAGACCTCACCAACGGACCGTTGGTCAACCAGCGTTGTTTGGCTCGTCGATTAACACTGCCAAGGCAGTGTCTCGACATCCTTGTGTCCTTCTTATGGGCCCTTTAGAAGTCGTACACGGACGTTACCAATGTAAATACAATCCTTATCAAGTTTTAGACCTCCCACATGAGTTACACCCAAAACAGATACACGTAACACGTCCAAACAGGCCCCATCATGACACACTTAAGCGTCTTAAGGGCTAACTTTCAAACGTCTTGGACGATTGACCTCCAAACTTCACAAAACTCCATATACTGTATATAAACATCATTATAACTCCTTTTAACACTTTATAAGCTCATGACATAAAATATATAAGCACGCATGGACACATGAGACACATAGGTGATTAGTCGTCGAACGTCTTAATCATCCCTTGACGTTTGACTTCCAAATCACCACAAACTTTACACAATGCCTCTAAAACATATAATAAGTCATTTTAGGACCTTAGGACCTTAGAACCTTAAGACGAACCTGTTAGAATCTCTACACCCTAACTCATTTTAGGGGTCTTATAGTGATGTCTTGACTTAGGATGCTAAAGTCTCATAGGCTTGAATGTATTAATGATATGTGACCTTAAATGATGTTAAGAGGGTTCTTTATGTGAAACCTTGAACCTAGTGGTAAGGTTATGAATGTTGAAGTTGTAAGCCGTAATGGTATCCTTCAAGTAAAGGAATGATAGACTTAAATTAATCGTCTGGAACGACATCATATTAATCCTTAAAAACGTCATGTAAGCTTCTTGTCGCCGGTGTGAGGTAGCCCTAGTGGACTATTCCTTGGTAGGGTGAATGTGATTGGGTTATGAACTTGATATGGAACCCCTTTATATGAACCTTAAGTGCAATTACTCTATGAGAACGCTAGCACCGAGTGCGTATGGTAAGGGAAGTAGTTCTAGTTAAAGAATGAGACTAGGTTACAAAGCATGCCTTTATATTCCTTAACCATGTGCCTACATGGGATGTGTCTAAGTTCTAGACAAGTAGAACACCCTCATCGGAGTAGGTTAGAACTTAGAATTCCATGCTTTGCTATCATGATCTATGTCGGTTATTGTCTATTCTCATCATATGGAATACCTATTAGCATTAGAGAAGGTCTATGAAGTTTAAGTGGTGGTATGAGACGCTATCTAGACATTGTACAAGAGGCTTTGAATGTGTTAGTTGGAGTTCCTAGGTCTTGTCCAAGACCATTACTTGAATGTCTTTTATATGTTGAATGTCTCTTAAATAAACTAATGAACATAATGACTTAAGTAAGAAAGTATATTAAATGAATAAGTACTTATCTAGAGTAGTTAACGATTGTCTAGTTAAGGTGTGAACGGGGCATAGGAATGGTCACTTCGTATCTTACCTAGATGAGTCTTAAGAATGACTCTAGTTAGGGAAGATGTTGATTTTGTGGACATGATCTAAACTTAGTGTGTCATAAGAAATATTAAGGTAGTCTTGAAGAGGTCAATCATGGACGTTATCTTCTTGATTTACTTAAATAAGTCTTTTGATAGTCTTCGATATGAGAATATCATATTATCTATATGTTGATGTCTTGGAAGTGTGTATGCGTCTTATTATAAGTATTCTTGAGGGTTATTTAGGCATGCTTAGGGAGATTGATGGGCAGTCTCTCTTCGATTTGCTTAAGTGAGTTTTAGGATAACTTTAGTGAGAAGACTACATGTTAGGAAGTGTTAAAAGGGAAGAGAAAAAAACTTCACTGTAACGGTGAAGAACTTTACTGTACAGTGAAATGAAGCTACTGTAATGTGCTTCCAAAAATGTGTTCAAACGTTTAAATGTTGTCTTATGTGTTTCTAAGTTGTTAAAGGTTGCTCTTATGATTACAATGTGATACTTAAATAAAAAGATGCATATTTCTAATAAACGTCCGTTTTCATAATTTTCATGCATTATGCCATACTTAGTAGACGTGGTTGTACTAATTCATGCTTTTATCTATCTCTATAGATGTTGGAAGGTAAGGAGCATTTGGGAAGCAAAATTTGAATCGCAGCATCATTCAAGTGAAGTCGAAGTATGTCCTCATTTGATTCGATGGCATATATGTATTTTATGTTTCTTATTGAAGTATTGTAATAGACTAAGTATTTCTATATTAGTATTGTGTATGGGCCGTGTCCCAAAAGTATTCTCGTGACTCAAGTTTGATGAGATTGAGACTTAATATTTCTTATGATTTTATATGAAAGAGTTTTTAAAGACTATGAAATGTTTTGTGAAAAGTTTTAATTCCGCACTATTTTTAACTATGTATATGCAATGAATGATATGTACGGGCTTGTACATAACCTCCGAGAGGTCAAGTACGTCGTGTCGCAATCCAAGATTGATCCTAACTTCTAGTATAATATATTGTTTCTACAATAGTTAAATTGAAAAGAAGTGAATGAAGTAAAAAATAAAACAAAAACGAATAAAAAGAGAGTTGATCTGATGATAAGGACTTTTCACTTCCAACCTTAAGGTTGTGATTCAATTTCCCAAGACAGCATAATGTGCGAGCTCAAAAAATAATATTTTGTATATAAATATAGTCATTAGTGACGAAATTAGATTTATCCGACTACGAAATACATATAACTTTAGAGACAATTGATTTTGTCACTAATTGAAGTTAAATAATTAGCAACAATATAATTTATTCGGTAGTATTATATTTTTTGTGACAAAGCATATTAGCTACAAAAAATATACTTTTTACAACAAATAAATTTATCACAAATGTTTAAGCATTTGGGGACGATTTTTTCATTTTGTAGTTGATATAAAACTTTTAGGAAGCACTAAATCGTCTTTATATACTTTTACTGACACTCATTCAGTGACGACTGAGTGACAGATTATTGTTCATCACACAAGATTTTTAGTGACGAAATATGATTTATAAAAGACGAAATTATTTATCCCTGATAATCAAATTTGTTCTAGTGATAAGACAAATACTATTATGTGATTAATATAAATTGTCTAGAGTTGCTTGTTTTGTGAGATTAAAATAACAAGATGTCACTGAAACATTTTAAATAAGCTCAAAGTTTAAATATTTAGAGAAGTGTCATTTCATTAGTAGTATTATTTTTCACTTCATCAATTCTATCAACAAATTTAACAGACAAAATAAAAAAGTCACCATTGATTCATTCTTCTTGAGATAATGACCATAAATGACGAAGTACAATTTTTCTCTTAAATATATATATATATATATATATATATAGTCACGACGGGCCGTCACAGGTTGCGCAAATCCCAGGCAGATTAGGATTTCTCTACACGTTTTAAGGGTCGTTTTGGACTATTCTTTCCTTAATTATAAAGATTGAGGGTTAATATTAATAAGTCTAATTACTTGGGGGTTAAAAGAGGTAACCTTAAGCTAATTGGTGGGTTTTATTGTCCTC
>JAPDHL010001909.1:2546603-2668752 GCA_032847665.1 Solanum chilense | reverse complement strand
TTCTTGTTATTTGTGTAATGCAGCAAACGTTCCGTCAACTTCAACTCAGCAGTAAATCAAGCCAGTCTTCGTCACACCGGATCTTCAGGGTGAGCTAATGCTTCTAGCTTGGACTGGGTTTTCTTCTTCAAGTCTTGATGCCTTGAACTTCCGGCATGGACTAGCTTTTTAGTTATTTTTGTTCTTAGACATTCCTAGTTTAGTGAATTGAGATAGATGTTCTTGTGATGATGACTTCCAGATTTTGGGGATATTAATAATAGTTTTGAATTGTTTTATTTATGAGTTTAAGTCTTCCGCATTTCTTTTGTTGATATTGTATTAAAATGTTAAAGGTTAGATTGGTTGGTTCACTCACATAGTAGGATAAGAGTGGGTGCCAGTCGCGGCCCGGTTTTGGGTCGTGACAATATATATATATATATATATATATATATATATATATATATATATATATATATATATATATATATATATATATATATATATATATATATTTAAAATTTAGTATGTCCATGCCACTAATAATTACCATAAATATTTCAAGAGTCTCAGGGGATAAGAAATAATTCAAGAGTCTCAGGGGATGACACCATTTTGTATTGCTCAGGGGATGAGAAATCAGTGAAAAATATGATGAAGGTCCTAGCAGATTATGAACAAGTGTCAGGACAGATGATTAACAAGAACAAGTGTTTTTTCTACCTTCATGAGAAGGTGCCTATTGTATTAGGACATAGACTAAGAAGATGTATAGGTATACAACAATGTCATTTTCCATCCACCTACCTAGAATGTCCAGTTTTCTATGGGAGAAAGAAGATATCACATTTTGAATACATCCTAGGTAATCAATAAAAGAGTGATGTGCTGGCAGAACAAGTTCTTATCTTATGGGGGAAAACAAATACTTATTGCTCACGTACTACAATCTATGTATGTTTACCCAGTGTTAGCAATGAACCCTCGTAAAGGTATCATAAATAGGATTCATCAAATATTTGCAAAGTTTCGTGGGGAAAATAGGAGGGTTGAAGGGTAAACATTGGGTGGCTTGGGACGACTTGTGTTACCCACATAAGGAAGGTGGAAAAGGATTTAGATCTCTTCATGATGTTGCTAATGCTTTGTTTGTTAATCTGTGGTGGAATTTTAGAGTGGCTACCAACTCATTGTGGGGAACTTTTACGTGGAACAAATTTTGCAAAAAAGATCATCCAGACATGGCCAAAGGGAGTGGAGCATCACATATTTGGAAAAAGCTGATTCAGGTTAGGGAAGAGGTGGAGCATGAAATTTGGTGGAAAATAAAAGCAGGAAGTGTAGCTTTTGGTATGACAACTGGACAAAACAAGGAGCTTTATACTTTACTGAGGATGGAGGAATAGAAAGATCAATCTTGGATGTAATTGATTTCATTGATATTAATGGTTGAGATAAAGAGAAAGGGCTTAATTTCTGTTTAAAAAAACAACCTCAGGAGAGTCATAATTGAAATAGATTCACTAGGTATCAAGAAATGATACTTAGGGAATGGAAAATACCTAGGGAGATGCTAGAAATAATGGACGATATAACATAAATGGTGGAACAAAACAACTTCAAAGTTCAACACGTATATAGAGAAGGCAATCAATTAGCAGATGCCATTGCTAATAGAGCATACAGTAAGTTGCATTTACGGGAATACAAGCAATTTGTGCAACTACCAACAAAGTGTAGAAGGATTCTAAACATGGATAAAGCTCAAATCACAAATTTGAGAATCAAGACAAGAAAGATTACAGATATAAGCAGCTAGCATGGATGACAAATACATTTATCAAGAAGTGGATAGTATTGCCAGTTTTTATAACTACATTACAATTTTGTGCCACTACCAAGGCGTTAAATTGGTGAGAAATAAAGTGCTACCTAGTCTTGGATATGAGTTTTCAAAGAGTTCCACCAGCAAAAGTAGAGGACCACAAAATCAGAATCGATTTCAATGCGCATCTTCTAGTGCCAAAGTGAGGAAACTCGAGAGCAACTTATTTGAATCTATATCTATCCACGCTGTGAGATTTACTTGAAACATGGAAATCGAAGCATTTGATTAAGTTCCTCTTAGACTCCGGATAAAACTTCGAATCGATAGATACATCAAAAAAAAAGGGAGGAAAAGATTAGATGCTTGAAAAAGGAGGAACATAAAAAGGGGCAGTACCTCATGAAGCGGTTGAAGAAGAGTAGTATCACACAACCATGGTTGAATATTGATCCAAAGAAGGCATCGGAGAAAAGGATGACTCACGAAAGGAAGAACCAAGAAGGAGAGGAGCAGCTAAAAATATGAAAAAAGAGAACTGGAAAAAAAAAATTAGGGAAAGAGTTGGGAATATGTTTAATTTTAGAAAGAGGATAGTCGGCTACTTTCCTTTTTGAAAATTGGGCCAGGAAGATTTGTACTGTATTTTTTTAATTATTGAATAAATAAATGAGCCACAAGCTCAAGTTTGGTTTTCAAAAAAGGGTATTAATGTTCTAAAATGATATAAAACAATATTGAAGCTAAGGATGTATGCGATGAAAATTGTAAGAAGAAAATATGAGTGTGATTTGATGAATGATTTGTTACAGTTTGCTCACCAAGTATTTCTTATTAGGTATCTTAAATTTTATTTAATTTCAAACTTAATCAACTGTTGCGAGTAACACTTGAGATTTTTTTGAGAAGAAGAAGAATAGACTACATATAAAAATTGTAGTTTAACAGGGAGAGGAAACTTCTCTGTTTATAGTTAACAAATAGAAGTATGAAAATGTGTTAATTGTGCCTTATTAGAAAAGTCATCGCTCATCGAAAAATTTCATGCGCATCGGAAAAGTCACAACCTTTTGAAAAATCATATCTTATTAAAAAATGCATAACCATTTGAAAAAATCACAACCATTCAAAAAAGCCACAACCATCTAAAATTTCAAAACCCGTCAAAAAAGTCACAACATTTTATAAAAGTAACGACTCATGGGAAAAGTCACAATCCTTTAATATAAAAAGATGGCTTCTTTTAATAAAATACAATTGATTAAATAAATAAATAAAATAAACGGAGTATTTCTGAATAAAGGTATTATAGCGATTCAATATTCAAGTTTGTTGAATTTATGCTTTTAAGATAGTATACAAATATATATATATATATATATATATATATATATATATATATATATATATATATATATATATATATATATATATATATATATATCACCGCACGTGTGCTGCATGTGATTTCCTCGTCTTGAGGCTAATTAAACAATGTAAAAGAATTTGGTGTCGCATGTGATAGTTTGAAGTCATGTTTCTCTATGAATTATTTTGTTACTGTGGTATGGTGAACTTATGTGCAAGTGTCTTTGACGTGTATGTGGACTCTTCATCTCCCTATACACGGCAAAGTTTATTGTCAATGTCTATTTGAGTTGTTCCTAATATGACTGTATTTTATTAATAATTACGGCATATACTTAGCGAGGGGTCACAGAAGTTAGCTTCGTGTTGTAAGTCTTATGTAGGCAATGTTAGTATCCTATATTTGTTGTTACGACATTTGTTTTGAATTAATTTTGCCAGAATTAACACTTTTGTCTGTTACTTCTATTATGTCATGCTTAACATGTCCCCTTTAAATAGTGTATTATAATGTAAATGTATAATTACATAATCTGATATACAGAACCGTAATGTCGTATCACTTCGTTCTATGTTGTTGTTCATATAGTTGTCCCTTTCGCTATACTTTTGGATACATCTAAAAAAAAACTTTCATTTGATTCATTTTGTGTGTTAGTTTTCCCATTTCCGATATCTTCGATGTGTTAACAATAATCAAATCTCGCCTAAAACTTCCTTGTACACAATATTTCTCGTGTATGTCTCGTTGTACTGTTCTGGTTGTTTATTAATTACCAATACCTTTGTTGTTGCCATAGATATTCCTCTCGATTGTTCTACGTACAATTGACCATGGGAGAAGACATGTTGTGGCAGGTATAATCCAACATTCGGTATTGTTTGATGTCACGACCCGAGAGCACCCCCTAGTCCTAACACGACATATTTGACCTCGATGAAGTCTTATACAATCCACTTAGCATTTATTCATTACATAGACAATAAAAAAAGTGTGGAATTAAAACCTTTTTAATCAAAATAATAAGACTGAAAGTCAACACCATTTAAAATCTTTATACGCAAGAGGAAGACTCGTCTCACATGGACAATTTAGATCAATTCTCACAACATACTAGGGACCCGACCCTTTACAACAGAATAGAATACTACAAGCCTATTACAAAGTGTCAACATAAAAGCTAGAAACATAGAAACCTTGTCCTCGACACATAAGGACATACCAAAGAGGTCTTGAGAGAAACCCTAATCCCAAGCTTCAATGGAGGTGTCACGACCGGGGAGCATTCCCCCCCTAGACGTAACTGGCATCTTCGTCGTCGAAGAGGCATTGGACAAGCCCTTAGCATATATCATTCCATTTCATTGGTCAACAAAATACGGAAAAATTAAAACTTGACTTATGAAGTTTACATAGACTTCTCATTTATCAAAATAGTCTACCATTGTCTCAAAAATAACTATCTAATATAGGAAGACATAATTTGGGACATAGCCCTTACAATCACTTACAATAAGTCTCATAAGAGAATACAACTTTGTCTGAAAAGATAAGAAACTAGAACATTGTGTTAGACATAGTCAAATAGCTATAACTAGAATAGTAGGTTTCATCCTCGTACTTGAGGATCCACCGACTTTGGAATCTATCCAAGTTTCTTGAGCTTTGGACTTGAAACCTTCAATAGCCTGAACCTATATAATTGTAGAAATAAAGAGAATATGGGTTAATACAAACCACATGTACTAAATATGAATATATGCAAGTAAACCAATTGAAAAACATGCACAAAGGGACATTTTAGTCATAATCATGCCAAGTCATTTTAAAAGCTTTCATACACATCCCAAAAATATAGTCAATTCCACAACATAATCACAATAAGGCCTTTTCCTATTTCATGTTCAAGGGCAACATCATTATAAAGCCATAAGCAATATTTCATCAATATTTAACAACACCTTTGTAACGACCCTCAAAATGAAATAGATCAAACTAGAGCTTGACATGTGTCTCATAGTTAATTATGTGTTAAAATGGTTGATAATGATGCTTTGAGGCACTGTCTAAAGTTTGGTGATGTTTGGAGGTCAAACGTCCAAGAATGTCCGTGATGTTCGAAAGGTGTACCTTGAAATATGCTTGTGTTTCTTAGTATATTTTGACATGTTTTACGTGTTCGTTTTGGTTGAAATTGATGTGAGAGGTTCTAATAGGTGTACGAGTATATTACGGGTTCAATAACCAGGTATGACTCCACCTAGGACCCATAAGGGGCCCTAGAAGAGGACCCCAATATTTAGGCAGAATATGCCAAAAATGGGGCAGTCTACGATCCCTCATCAACGAACCGTAGACCTGTTGACGCCTCATCATTGGGGGAGTAGCTACACTCTTATTGGTGGGAGCTTAACCCCCATGATACAGTCTCTGAACCAATCGACGCCCCAGTAGGATGGGTCGTTGATCAAGCGACGCCCCGTACCTAGTTAGAGGTCCGTCGATGGTCACATGTAAAGTTGTATAGAAATCGGACAAGGCTTGGGGTGTTAGTAAATTCACCCCAAGTCTTTTATGAACCAAGGACGATTATTTTAGGGTCTTTAAGGTATTTTAAGTTAGTTTATACTCCTAAAACCTGGGTTAATCTTCTCTTATCAAAAATCAAAACCTCTCTCTCAAAATTGAACCTTCTCAAACTCCATTGAAGGTAGAACTCAAGGTAGATCTTGGATTGAAGTTCTTGGGTGATTCTTCACCAAATTTCGTGGGATTTTCATCATTAAAGGTGTGACAATTCATCTTTGATTCTTCTTTCATTCAAGGAGACAATCCAAAGGCTTTCAAAAAAAGGTTTCAAAATCCTATGTTCTTCTATTTCGAAGTCTAAGTACGGGTTCTTGTATGAAAACATTTTACTGATCATATTATAATATTATTGATGTTAGTTGATGATTTTAAGGCTAAAACTCAATGATCCCATACTCATGCAACTTCTCAACTTTTGACCTATGAAGTGGGTTTGACGAACATGTTTAGATAATGCTAGAACTATGGTTTTCTTATGATTATATTGTGATTAGATACTGACCTAAATGCTTATTATTGATATGTTATTGGAGAAATTGATATATGGTGGTGAAAGCATGGATGGAGGGTAAGTTGTTCTATATTGCTTAACTCTTACAAAATTGAATCTTGAGTGGTATGGTCCACCTTTGGTGGCAGTGTTTATTTTATGAATATGAAGTTATATGTGTATTGTGATCATGGCCTTGAAGGAACTAGATTGAATTGAACTAAAAGTATGTTGATTATGAATGAATGCGTTATGAATTGGAAATGTGAGTGTCTTGAAGACACTATGTTTTAGTGAAGTATATGTATGTACAAAGCATGATAGTGTGTGATTGTGATGAATGTTGTATGATCATGTTTAGAGTGTGAAGGTCATGCATGACATGAGTTATGTGAAATATGTGCTTACCTGTACTCTTACACACACTATGTATTAAAGAATGAATTTATGAAAGTAAATAGGGATTGTGGGGTAGACATTTTTCGTGAGTTGAGATGAAGTGTCTAGATCATCTTTAAGTGGGGTGAATTTACATTTTCACCCCTAACTTGGCAGCAGATCTGCGCGCAGAAAAACAGCCCTCACTGATGACTGCCCTCGACGTGGTGTCACCCCACCGACGGGCCGTGATGGCAACCGTCGGTAGGTTCAGTGACTTTACAAGTATATCTTACTCCCCCCAGTACAATTACCCATCGACTACACCCATTGAAGGGGCGTCAAAAGGCCTACGAGCAATCAATTGCTCCGTCGTTTGGGGTCTGCATGGGAAAGCCTTGCCAACAGTTTTGGGTGCTTCCTCAAGGACCCTTGGATGGTCCTTGGGGATAATTTCCTGGACGTTTACAACTAAAATATGATACTCTATGAGTTTAACACCTCTCACATAAATTTTATACAAAAATAACACGTAAAACTCGACGAAGCACGCCTAGACGCACGAGGTCACTTCAAGGCACATCTTTCGAACGTCAAGGACGTTCTTGGACATTTGACCTCCAAACTTCTCGAAACTCAACACACTACTTATACGTGATATAATAAATCATTTAATAACCTTAAAACCTCATTAGTCACACATAAACAAATAGATCCAAATATGAGGCACATAGATGACTTAGTCGTCGAACGGCTTAGTCGTCCCTTGACGTTTGACTTCCAATACACCTAATACTTTAGATACTGAATCTATACCATAAATTAGACCTATTTAGGACCTTATACCATAGAAAAGAACATGCTATGATCTAGTTAACCTAGGTCATTTTCGGAGTCTTAGAATCTCCCCCACTTGGACAACATTCTTCCTCGAATGACACTAGCCACTCTCCGAACACTTCCAAGATTAGAGACTAAACTAATAGCACATAACCAAACCATACCGCACATAACAAAGAATAAAACATCAACTTCACATAACCAAGAGGTACACAGTACCACAAGAACTAGAAAATAATTCTTTAACTCAGTATGCTACTAAAATTGCATGCCTCATTCAAATAGTAAAAACTCATTTTATAATAAATATCATACTTATATACATCAGTTCTAACCACATTTCAACAATTTTAGACAAAAGAATGTTATAGCCAATTTTCACAAAATATTACAGTGAACTGTTTCTGAGGTTACAGTGATTTTATCAAGTTTTTCAAAAATCCAAATTTTAGGCAATTCATGGTATAAACAATCTAATATGCAAGATTACATCATATAAATACATTTTAAAACATAATCATGGCTTCATAAAACACACAATGCAAGAATTTAATTAAATTCAATTTCAACAAAACTCCTAAACACCATGCACATGCCACAAGTTCAAGGACTTCTATCCCCTCTAGAATGAACTCATATCACAACAAAAGAAAGAGAACTTACCAACATCATCAACACTCTCCTTCTCATTAGGCTTCTCCACTCTACAACGGAGTGCATAGAAACGCCTCTTTGTTGAAGCATCATCCTTTGGAACACTAGGATCAACTTGCTTACCCTCTCTACCTCTAGAAGCAATCATAGGACAATCTCTCGCTTTGTGACCATATTTACCACAACCAAAGCAACTACCGGTACCCATACACACTCACCATAATGTTTCTTGCCACAATTTGCACAAGTAGGCTTGCCATCCTTGGAACCACCTCCTTTCTAAACCTTGAACTTTTTACTCCTAGATTCTCCTTGAGATTGAATCTTCTTCTTAAATCTAGTTTGCTATTGATCATGAGCACTACTCCTTTTCAAGCTTCCAATCATCCTCTGAAGTTTAGACTCTTCAATTGATTGTGCATACACAATGAGGCTAGCTAGGGTCATATCACCATGCAACATAGCGGTACGACATTCTTCCACAACTAAGTTGGCTACCCTCGTCATAAAACGACTCATTTCATCTCTTAGATTGTACACAAGAGAAGGGTCATACCTAGACAATGTTGAGAATTTAAAAGAGTACTCCTCAACACTCATATTGCCTTGCTTGATTTTAATAAAATCCTCCACTTAATTTCTCTCCTCTCTTGGGGAAAGTACATACCAAGAAAAGCTTTCTTAAATTTTTCCCACTCAATAGGACCCAATCCTTCCGACCTATTATCCTTCTATTGAGTATACCATATTTGAGTAACATCTCTCAATTGATATGAAGCCAACTCCACATTCTCCCTAGATGTAATCACCATAGCACTCAAAACTTTGTACACACCATTAAGAAACTCTTGGGGATCCTCATTTATCTTAGAGCCAAGAATGATAGGAGGATTCATCTTCACAAAATCTCTCAACCTAGGCGTCATAGTTCTCTCCACAACCCTAGGAATTATATATTCAAATTAGTTGAATAGTCACAGATCGGGCTATAGCAATCAAAGCCTCTCTAATCTCCCTATTAGACATCTCCGGAACCTCAATACCTCCTTCCACATTAGGAATAGGATCACCTTGGGGAGGCACTTGGGCAATTTGAGAACCTTGGACTTCTATCCCATCTTGAGGAACTTTCTCAACTTGCTCAACTTGAGGAGGAATATCCTCATTCACCCTCTCCTCTTCCAACCTTCTAGCGGCCATCCTACTAGTATTCATCTCCTAGAAAACACAAGGAAACTCATAAGAAGGATAATCATAGCATTTTCTCTACCGCACGACATAAAAGTAGAAAAGAAGGTAAAATCTATCATCCTATAGACTCTCGCCCATAGATGTGTTGTGATTCACACCAATGGTCAAGACTCTACTAGACGTTACTTGATGAGAGTTTTCGATTCCTAATACTACTTTCACAAACCTATGCTCTGATACCAAGCTTGTCACATCCCAAGACCATTCCTTAGAATCTAGGGTACAATCTCGGATTGCAACCGGTGTACTTGACTTCCTCACCTACCAAGAACGATATAGAGAGATAAAAGCATGGAATTAGTACAACCACATGTACTAAGTATGGCATTATGCATAAAAATCATGAAAACATACGTTTACTGGACTTTTCATTTTATAAATCATATTTTAACAACATTTAACAACTTAAGAACACATAAGATAACCTTTAAAACAAAAATTACAGTTTTAGAACTCACTTTAGAGTAAGCTCATTCACTGTACAGTGAAGTGACTTATTCTTCTTCTTAGACATCCTTTAGCATGTAATCTTCTCACTCAAATTGTCACGACTGGAATCTTAACCCCAAAAGAGACCGGCGTCGTTGACCTCTCAAAGGTGGCAAACAAACCTACATACGTCATTCTTACTTCATCTAGGTTAATTTTAGCAGAAAATTTGAAACTTTTTGTTTCCTAACATGCTTAATATACATTCTATTATATATATATATATATAATAGTTCACCATCAACCATCTAACATTAAGAACATCAAACCAAAGAAGCAGTTTATTATAACGATAAAGATGTACTTTCCAAAATGGCACCAATATAATGTCTGAACAAAAACGGGAAAAAAAGCTAGTGGAATATATTCCACTAGGTCAATCCTATAACTAAGCTAGAATGTAAATGGGCAAGCATACTCGAAAGTATGAGGGACTACCAAGTACGAATGAATGCTCGACGTCCGGATAGCTGCAGCATTGATCCTGTAGCTCTAGCGTCCACCTGTGCTTGCACAAAAAATGTTTTGAGTTGTATAGGGTTAGTACACACTTGTACTAAGTACGGGTATATGCAAGAACATACCAAGGACATGCATGAGTAAGAATAGCTCTTTCCTAGCGACATGATTAGAGCAGGTCAAGTCAGTGGACTTTCCAAATTGAGATTAAGAAAGTGAGTGAACTTTCCAAATTTAAATAAGGAATGTTATGCAATGAGAGTAACATGCACCATCATACTTAACATTTTGTACACAACACACAACAGCATACACATAGCAATATAATAATTCATAAAACACATAACATTGTACATATAATTTATTCGTATGCCATGAGATATTGGAATCTTGGACTTGACATTTTGACTTCCCAAAATGAGGGATCAACATATGGGACCTCAACTAGGGAGTCTGCTTAAGCAAACACAAAGTCTGTTTCTTTCATTCATACGTACTTCATTTCATTTCATTCATGGACTAGTGTAAACACCATCTATACCTAGGATGTAGTTTAAGACTTTCATCGGGTTAGTTGTGCAATGACCAAGAATGACCTAATGTCATTACTTGAGTCTAACTCACCTCTTTATTATCCTATCCTAACACCTTTGGTATCGTTCGTTTTTTTATGTGCATCATTTGAGGCCGGCCTCATTCATTCATTGGGAACTTTAACTTTAACCGATATAGATCATGTGAGCATCATAAAATCTAGTGTCATGAAATCCCACACTGGAAAGAGGTGGAGTCACCGACCAAAGTGACTTAAAACATGCTAGCGTACATGGGAATTGAACCCTGCCAAATCCCTATATTGGCAGTATAGGTTTGAAGACTAGGAGATATAAGGAGACCCATACCCGTCATGCCGGACATTCTCATCTCATGAGAGTTATGTGAACCTCTGCCCTTCCCGAAAGAATGCATCACCGCTCATAGCTAGTCTATCGGTGCTCAGTATAAAGTTCCATTACATTCAAATCATACGTCATGAAAGATGTCTTCTAGTATGAGGACATCATATCACAATAGATGATTTCTCATCTCATCATTAGTATTAAGTGTGTTAATCTCAATACTTTCATTAGATTGCTCATAGAGACTAGTCTTTTCATTAACTTTATACTCTTATAGGTGAGTGCGTTTTGGTAACATTTACTTAGGCTTATTTGAGATTGCTCTCATCTTTTACATTAGCCTCATATCATGTTGTCACCACATTCATCAACATTAGCAAATTTGTTCTTCATAATTAATCACCCCTTTTTACGTGAATGTTCATTTCATCATATTCCAATGCACTTGGCCATTTGTGTGTTTCACACTCTTATTTAACCCTTCTAGGGTTTCATCATTTCATTACATAATAATCATTTCATCATATGCCAATGCACTTGGACATTAAATCTACTTAGGAGGTCGTGGGTTCGATTCCCACGCCTCACATCTCTTTTCTTTCATTTCTTTTGACTCTCCTTCACTGCCTAGAGGTCGTGGGTTCGATTCCCACGCCTCACATTTCTTTTCTTTCATTTTCTTTACTCTCCTTCACTGCCTAGAGGTCGTGGGTTCGATTCCCATGCCTCACATTTTTTTACTCTTCCTTAAATCTGATAGAGAGGTGGTGGGTTCGAATCCCACTCCTGTCATTTCTTATTTTTTTCTTTTAAGTTACATTTTACAGCCAATACCATGGTTCAAATCCCCTTCACCGCATTTCTTTTTACTTCTTTATTTTCATGATTTTTAACATGGTGAGGTCACGGGTTCAATCCTCCATGACCTCACTTGTTTTGATTAATTTTTTTCAACATTTTGAACCTTCTTTGGTGACCGAAATTCATCACTAGAAGCTGGAAATTTTCTTTTAATTTTTTCAGCATCCTTTCATCAAGTTTCACCTTAGTTCTTGGGGAAATTTCGTAGTGCATTTAGAACGTTTTAGGTGCGGTTTCCTGGATTCGTTTAGCCAAGAGATTATCCCTCAAATAATCCACATTTCAACTCATATGAACATCACATTTACATCAACATGTGTACATGAAATATAAAGAACTATCATGCCATTTCAAGGCCTTAACCATGAACAGTAGTCACGACAACACACACATACATGTAATTACATTTTCGGAAGCATCAACATAAGTCACATAATTCCAAACATACATATAAACACATAATCATCACGAAAAAATGTTTCATCCCTAGTTTCAACCAACAAATATAACCAACCTATGATTCAATGGGAGCTAGTGACATGGATATGCAACGGGGAACAATCCTAGTTTTCGGAATGAATATTTTGAACCTTAAGGGGTCTCTTGGGAAAGGGACCAAGAGAGAAGAGAAACCATAACTTTTTTATGTTTAAACGTCAACTTACTGCCTAAAAACTTCTCAAAACACACGTCCAACACTAAAAGGTCAACACCCCTCTCAACAGAAAACCTTTTCTTTGCCTACGTTATTGATTAACGTTTGTTTTTCTTATATTTTCATGTGAGTTATTCAAGTGTGAAGAAACTTGGTAAATTTTCTGTTTTTGAATGTTATTTGGCAGAGAGAAAAGTGAATGGGAAATGTTAATGATCGTGAATGTGGAGGAGATAGACGTGACAGAGTTAGAGTTTTATTAGGCTTAGGAGTCTAGTTTAGGACTTAGTCAAATCAGGTTTTATTAAATGATAAAACTATGATTTCCCTTTTATTTTAAATTAGATAATAATAATAAATATTAATTAATTACATTAATTTACCAAATTAAATTCATTGCATCCACTTAGGTTCGAACCCAGATGGAGCAAGACTTCACTCGAAGGCCCAATTTTCGGCCCTCTCTCCCCAAAATGCCCATCCACATTAATAATTAAATAATTAATTATATATTTAGGGTAATTACAATTCTACCCTTAGCCTAGAAAAAGACCATTTTACTTCTTGACCCTCCAAACTTAAGATTTCCCCTTTTTAATTTCGGTAAAGACTCATCTGGGTAAATCTTTATATTCGGGAGTCCTACATTACTGGACCCAACCTTTCCTAGCTCAAATAACTCACAAAGTTAGTTGGATTGGCTGTTGTAAAGGTTCAGAGGTCTTGTTTTACACGAATCAACCCGTGTAATCCTGGTCTAATCGTAGGCATTCTAGGCACAATAAGCATTAATTAGCATATCAATTTTTAGGGTTGTTACATTATCCCCCCCCCCCCGTTAGGAACATTCGTCCCTGAATGACACTACTAACTATCTAGCCTAATGCCAATAAGATCATAACATAGTCACTATACACAATCAAGCAATAGCAACAAAGAATGGAGAGATAAGGAACATAAGAGTAGGAAGTCTAACCTCAAGAGCTAAAGAGATGGTGGTAGCTGGATCTAAAATTTGTGGCAATCTCCTTGTACCTCAAGAACATAGGTAACACCCTCAACAAGATGATTCCTCCAAAATACCTTCACTGTGGCAATCTCCTTGTTACTTAGCCACTGTCTGTTTAAAATCTCAACAGGTGCCTCCTCATAGGACAAATTTTCATCAACCTCCAAACCTTCAACAAGTAGAATCGATGCTGGATCACCTAGCCACCTCTCCCACACGCTGTAGCATCTCATACAACCCAACATACCTCAGACTAAACTTCCCCTTCCTGCCAAACCTCATCACCCCCTTCATAGGTGATATCTTCAAATAGACCTAGTCACCAACATCAAACTTAAAAGCCGTTTTTGTTGTTTGCATAAGACATGCCGAGTGTAAGCAGTATCCCTGCTTCTTCAGGTGGAACTCCAGGCTACATCTAGTACCCCTTCCCCTGTTCCCGGGTACGTATATAGGATATTTTAAGAAGTGAACATCCTTCTTAGTAGAAAGGTCCGGGGAAAGAATAAGGAAGGTTATTTCACTATATTTTTTTACCAAGGACATGGCCTACCACAAGAATATTTGTCTTATTGGGGTGACAGATTTTAAAAGACAAATTTCCAATCTTTTCTTTCATCTTAGGAGAAATACGATCGGGAGGAGCTAATTCAAACCCCTCTGGTAAAATAAGAACAGCTTCGACGTTCAACCCCCCTTCTTTACCATTAGCAAGAACCTGTTTCAGTTGCATATCATAAGGAATTCGAACAACTGCTTCAAATACAGTATCAGGAAGTACCGCTTGTGGAACCTCAATTTCCACGAGCTTATTAGCTAAATGGCAATTGGCACATACGATACGCCCAGTCGCTTCTCGTGGATTTTCATAACCCTGCTGTGCAAAAATGGGATATGCACTTGAAATGGACGTCCGAGGTAAGATATATATCATGAGAGATACAGAAATAGATCGAGTAATCTGTTTCTTTATCCAAGAAAAAACGTTTCTAGTTTGCATGGTCAAATCATTGATCGCGAAAATTTCTACAATAAATTGGGTAGGTCGCTAGTATAGTTCCCTAGCCATGATTCTGCTATTTGCTGGAATAATCTAAGATGAATCTTCCCGATGTTTAGAAATAGGAAGAGTAAATATGATTTTCAATACTTTGCTTATGTACAACTATTTGCGTTCTGATGACAATTTGCGGGCGCAGATCTATGAATAGGAGACGTTGTACTAGTATCTACAGGCCCTAAATTATCAACAGGCTTTCCGAGCACGTTAAAAATTCATCTTAGAGTCGCTCCCCCAACTGGAACACTTATAGGAGCTCCTGTGTCAATCACTGCCATTCCTCTCGTTAGACCTTCTGTAGCACTCATAGCTACTGCCCTAACTCGATTATTTCCTAATAATTGTTGTACCTCACAAACCACATTAATTGGTTGACCAACACTATCTCAACCTTGAACTACCAGAGTGTTATAAATATTTGGCATCTTGACCGGGGGAAAGGCTACATCTAGTACCGGACCGATGATTCCAAGTAACTCCTCAACCTGAAGTTCCAGCTGATCAAGCAGGGGCCACGGTAGCTGCCGAATCTTCTACTTGTACATGGACAACTGTATGGACCGATGGACTTACCAGTCTTGATCGTTACAAAGGGTGATGCTACCGCATCGAGCACTTTGTTGGAGAAAAACATCAATATATTGCTTATGTAGCTTACCTTTTAGACCTTTTTTGAAGAACGTTCTGTTACCAATATGTTTACTTCCATTGTAGGTAACATATTTGGGTTCAAAGCCCTGCGCGCTCTACGTTTGGAAGATCTGCGAATCTCTCCTGCTTATGATAAAACTTTCCAAGGTCTGCCTCATGGGATCCAAGTTGAAAGAGATAAATTGAACAAGTATGATCGTCCCCTGTTGGGATGTAATATTAAACCTAAATTGGTGTTATCTTCAAAAAACTACGATAGAGCTATTTATGAATGTCTTCGCGGTGGACTTGATTTTACCAAAGATGATGAGAACGTGAACTCACAATTATTTATGCATTGGAGAGATCATTTCTTATTTTGTGCCGAAGCACTTTTTAAAGCACATGCTGAAACAAGTGAAATCAAAGGGCATTACTTGAATGCTACTACAGGTACATGCGAGGAAATGATCAAAAGAGCTGTATTTGCTAGAGAATTGGGTGTTCCGATCATATTGCATGACTACTTAACGGGGGGATTCACCGTAAATACTACCTCGGCTCATTATTGCCGAGATAATGGTCTACTTCTTCACATCCACCGTGCAATGCATGCAGTTATAGATAGACAGAAGAATCATGGTATCCACTTCCGGCTATTAGCGAAAGAGTTACGTATGTCTGGTGGAGATCATATTCACTCTAGTACGGTAGTAGGTAAACTTGAAGGTGAAGGAGACATAACTTTGGGCTTTGTTGATTAACTGCGTGATGATTTTGTTGAACAAGATAAAAGTCGCGGTATTTATTTCACTCAAGATTGGGTCTCTTTACCAGGTGTTCTACCTGTGGCTTCAGGAGGTATTCACGTTTGGCATATGCCTTCTTTGACCGATATCTTTGGGGATGATTTTGTACTACAATTTTGTGGAGGAACTTTAGGACATCCTTGGGGTAATGCGCCAGGTGTCGTAGCTAATCGAGTAGCTCTAGAATCATGTGTGAAAGATCGTAATGAAGGACGTGATCTTGCTCGGGAAGGTAATGAGATTATTCTCGAGGCTTGCAAATGGATCCCGGAACTAGCTGGTGCTTGTGAGGTATGGAAAGAGATCGTATTTAATTTTTCAGCAGTGGACGTTTTTGATAAGTAAAACAGTAGACATTAGCAGATAAATTAGCAGGAAATAAAGAAGGATTAGGAGAAAGAACTAAAGTAATTATCCTTCGTTATCTTAATTGAATTACATTACAATTTAATTCGGCCCAATCTTTTAGTAAAAGGATTGAGCCGAATACAACTAAGATTCTATTGCATATATTTTGATCAAGATTTGAAATACAAAATCTAGAAAACTATATCAAAATCTAAGACTCAAATCTTTCCATTATTGTCTTGGATCCACAATTAATCGTACGGATCCTTAGGATTGGTATATTCTTTTCTATCCTATAGTTTGTAGTTTCCATGAATCAAGCCAAGTATTCCAACTCTTTCTACCCATCCTGTATATTGTCCCCTTTGTTCCGTGTTGAAATAGAACCTTAATTTATTACTTATTATTAGATTTTAGATTTTTAGATTAGTTAGTTATTAGATATTAGTATTAGACGAGATTTTATGATTTTTTTAATTTCTTTATATTTATAAGAGAGGACAAATCTCTGTTTTTCGATGCGAGTTTGACACGACATAGGATAAGTCGCCCTTTATAAAAAATTCTATTATTTTTATATTATTTTTAATAATAAAAGGGGGTTCCAACATATTAATATATAGTGAAGTGTTCCCCAATATTCAGAACTTTTTTTGAATACTCACAATCCGTATTAGTTAATAATCCTAGTGATTGGATTTCTATGTTTAGTCTGATAGGAAATAAGATATTCAAATAAAGAATTTTATAGCGAATGACTATTCATCTATTGTATTTTCATGCAAATAGGGCAAGAAAACTCTATGGAAAGATGGTGGTTTAATTCGATGTTGTTTAAGAAGGAGTTCGAACATAGGTGAGGGCTAAAAGAATCAATAGGCAGTCTTGGTCCTATTGAAAATACCATTGGAGATCAAAATCAAAAAGTGAAAAACATTCATAGTTGCAGTAATGTTGATTATTTATTCGGCATTAAAGACATTTGGAATTTCATCTCTAATGACACTTTTTTAGTTAGTGATAGGAATGGGGACAGTTATTCCATCTATTTTGATATTGAAAATCATATTTTTGAGGTTGACAACGATCATTCTTTTCTGAGTGAACTAGAAAGTTCTTTTTATAGTTATCGAAACTCGAGTTATCTGAATAATGGATTTAGGGGCGAATATCCCTACTATAATTCTTACATGTCTTACATGTATGATACTCAATATAGTTGGAATAATCACATTAATAGTTGGATTGATAATTATATTCAGTCTCAAATCTGTATAGATACTTCCATTATAAGTGGTAGTGAGAGTTATAGTGACTATTACATTTATAGGGCCATTTGTAGTGGTCAAAGTCTAAATAGTAGTGAAAACGAGGGTTCCAGTAGACAAACTCGCACAAAGGACAGTGATTTAACTATAAGAGGAAGTTCTAATGATCTCGAGGTAACTCAAAAATACAAGCATTTGTGGGTTCAATGCGAAAATTGTTATGGATTAAATTATAAGAAATTTTTTAAATAAAAAATGAATATTTGTGAACAATGTGGATATCATTTGAAAATGAGTAGTTTGGATAGAATTGAACTTTTGATCGATCCGGGTACTTGCGATCCTATAGATGAAGGCATGGTCTCGCTGGATCCCATTGAATTTCATTCAGAGGAGGAGCCGTATAAAGACCGTATTGATTTTTATCAAAGAAAGACAGGATTAATCGATGCTGTTCAAACAGGTATAGGCCAACTAAACGACATTCCCGTAGCAATTGGGGTTATGGATTTTTAGTTTATGGGTGGGGGGGGGGGGTAGTATGGGATCCGTAGTCGGAGAGAAAATCACCCTTTTGATTGAATACGCTGCAAATCAAAATTTACATCTTATGATAGTGTGTGCTTCTGGGGGGGCGCGCATGCAGGAAGGAAGTTTGAGCTTGATGTAAATGACTAAAATATCATCTGCTTTATATGATTATAAATTAAATAAATTTTTTTTTATGTATCAATCCTTACATCTCCGACAACTGGTGGAGTGACATCTAGTTTTGGTAATATGGGGGATATCATTATTGCTTAACCCAATGCCTACATTGCATTTGCAGGTAAAAGAGTAATTGAACAAACGTTGAATAAAACAGTACCCGAAGGTTCATAAGCAGCTGAATACTTATTTCAGAAGGGTTTATTTGACCTAATTGTACCACGTAATCTTTTAAAAAGAGTTCTGAGTGATTTATTTAAGCTACACGCCTTTTTTCTTTGAATCAAAAGTCAAGCAAAATCAAGTAGAGCACTAAGTTCAATTTTTTTTTGTGTTTGTAGCAAAAAGTAGTTAGTTTATCGGAATCAAAGTAAATAAGATAATAATGGCCTTTTCTTTGGTGATAGAAGATCGAATTGTAGAAAGAATTAAAACGATAGTTGAGGATAACTCTTTTTTTGACCTATATTCCTGATTACGAATCAAGAAATCTTTATCACCAAGAGTGAGCTCTTCCTTTTGTGAAATTAGTAAAATAAAACGAATTTGGTCTTGTCTTAGGTATATAATTTGAAATTTCAATAGAGATAATAGAGTTTTGTATCTTTCTCTATCTACCCGAAAAACCATTTTAGCTAAAAATCCATGTTGGGTCGGATTCAAACGAATCCATCGATAATCTATAAAAAACTCTTTATCTATTTTTAGAAAAGTAGAATACAAGAACAAAAGACAATAAATGAAGAAAAATAATGAAGTTTATCTTTCCGAGTACGTTCAACCACTCCGCCAAATACGGATATTAGATTAGTCAGTAAGTTCATCTTCTTTGATAGGATATTAGATTAGTCAGCAATCCAAGTTCCAGTTGGTTCTCAAACTTCAGAGGTGGCCTTAATTCTTTTTCAAAGCAAACATGTGGACATAAAAAAGAATTAAATTGATAGAATAGAGGAAGATTAATGTGCGGCTAATTCTATACCAGTCGATTCAATTGTTCAGCTACTTCGAAAAAACTTACTATTATGGCTATGTAAGGGGACCGGTTTCCCCTTTTTCAATCACCTCCTACCTTAAGGTAGGCCCACTGCTGAATACCCTTAATCGAAAGGTCAAGGAGATTATATCCATGTTTGGTCGGATTCCAACGAATCCGTCGATAATCTATAAAAAACTCTTTATCTATTTTTAGAAAAGTGGAAGACAAGAACAAAAGACAAAGAAATGAAGAAAAGTAATAAAGTTTATTATCATACATATCTTTCTCATGGAGGAGATGAATAAGTCCATTTATTTAGTTCTACGGTTGTACATTCTTTGCACTTATTCTTATTATACGTACACAGTTAGATTTAGATATATCGATACTTCGCTCTATACTAACAATTTCAAATTCTTCAAATTCTATTGATAATAAATATTATCTAAGTAGAATTCAGATTCTTAATTTAATTATTACAAGATATATTTATTTATATAATAACGTAATAACAGATACAAATAGTAAATCGAGGTACCCCTTCTATGACAAATTTGAACCTTCCATCTATTTTTGTGCCGTTAGTAGGCCTAGTCTTTCTGGCAATTGCAATGGCTTCTTTATTTCTTCATGTTCAAAAATACAAGATTGTTTAGATCCGCTGGGACCCAATCTCATCCATTTTTTGTGAAAACATGGACTTGTATCATAACACAGATATCTATTTATTGGAGTATAGTATAACATGTGATTACCACCGAATATAAAGGAAAAAACTCTTATGCCCGCAGAAACATGATATATGGATATATCAATTCTAGCAATTTTCAAATAGATCAGGATCTCTGGATGGCTGAAATGTATTCGGTGAATCTGTATGTATATCGATATGTATAGTGGGATCGTATTAAATAAAGAGTATGTTATTATTTTACATTTAACCAATTTGATGAATTACTCCTAAAGGTTGACATCAAAATAGTGCTAGTTCACCTCAAACTAGTGCTAGTTGATGAGAGTTACTTCGGAAACAAAAAAGTTAAGTAAAATTTTTCTGGGGTATTATCTCAATTCCAATAAAATGCAATCGAGTAAAGTATGACTTGGCGATCAGATGATATATGGATAGAACTTATAACAGCGTCTCAAAATATATGTAATTTCTGCTGGGCCTTGATCCTTTTTTTAGGTTCATTAGGCTTCTTATTAGTTGGAACTTCCAGTTATCTTGCTAGAAATTTGCTATCTTTTTTTCTGCCTCAGCAAATCATTTTTTTCACAAGGAATCGTGATGTATTTCTACGGAGTTATGGGTTTATTAGATCTTATTTATGGTGCAGAATTTCCTGGAATGTAGGTAGTGGTTATGATCGATTCGATAGAAAGGAGGGAATAGTCTGTATCTTTCGTTGGGGATTTTCGTGAAAAAATTATCGCATATTCCTCCAATTCCTTATAAAATATATTCAGTCCGTTAGAATAGAAGTTAAAGAGAGTATTTATGCTCGTCGTGTTCTTTATATGGACATCCGAGGCTAGGGATCCATTCCCTTGACCCGTACTGATGAGAATTTGACGGAGTGGGTGAACGTACTGGGGAAGTAAATGATCTTTACATGGAAATGAAAGAATCTGGAGTGATTAATAAAGAAAATATTGCAGAATCAAAAGTGACCCTAGTTTACGGTCAGATGAATGAACCAGTGGGAGCTCATATGAGAGTTGGTTTGACTGCCCTAACTTTGGCGGAATATTTCCGAGATGTTAATGAGCAAGACGTACTTCTATTTATCAACAATATCTTCCGTTTCGTCCAAGCAGGAACCGAAATATCGACCTTATTGGGTAGAATGCCTTCCGCTATGGGTTATCAATCGACCCTAAGTACCGAAATGGGTTCTTTACAAGAAACAATTACTTCTACCAAAGAAGGGTCCATAACCTATATTCAAGAAGTTTATGTACCCGCAGACGATTTGACCAACCCTGCTCCTGCTACGACATTTGCACATTTAGATGCTACTACCGTACTATCAAAAGGATTGGCTGCCAAAGGTATTTATCCAGCAGTAGATCCTTTAGATTCAACGTCAACCATGCTTCAACCTCGGATCATTAGTGAGGAACATTACGAAACCACTCCAAAGAGTTAAGCAAACTTTAAAACGTTACAAAGAACTTCAGGACATTATAGCTATCCTTGGATTGGACGAATTATCTGAAGAGGATCGTTTACTCGTAGCAAGAGCGCGAAAAATTGAGCGTTTCTTATCACAAACCTTTTTCGTAGCAGAAGTATTTACCGGTTCTCCAGGGAAATATGTTTGTCTAGTAGAAACAATTCGAGGATTTCAATTGATCCTTTTCAGAGAATTAGATGGTCTTCCTGAACACGCCTTTTATTTGGTAGGTACTATCAATGAAGCTACCGCGAAGGCTATGAACTTAGAAATGGAGAGCAATTTGAAGAAATCACCTTAAATCTTAGTGTACTGACCCCTAATCGAATTGTTTGGGATTGTAGCCACCTGTCCCTAATCACCCTGACCTTCTCAAAGGCCTCATGAATGATATTTGGACCTAAAATGGATGACTCTCTAACCTCTAACAACCCAATTGGATAACTACACCTTCTACCATACATTGCCTCAAACGGTTCCATCCGAATGCTGGAGTGAAAGCTATTATTATACGAGAACTCTATCAAAGGAAGATGGTTATTCCAACTACCCTTGAAGTCAATCGCACTCGCCCTCAGCATGTCCTCCAATGTATGAATGGTGAGCTCTGCTTGCTCATCAGTCTGAGGATGAAAGGCAGTACTAAGCTTCACCTGCGTGCCTAAACTCTTCTGGAAGGATCTCTAAATATGTGAAGTGAATTGAGCTCATCTATCAGAAATGATAGACAAAGAAATCCCATGGCATATCAAAATCTCATCAATGTAGAGGTCAGCATCATCCTCGGCTCTGTAAGTAGACTTCATGGGGATAAAGTAGGCAGAATTAGTCATCATGTTCACAATAACCCATATGGAGTCATCCTGTCTCATAGTCTTCGGAATACCAACCACAAAGTCCATATTAATAGCCTCCCACTTCCAAATCAGAACCTCCATCATCTGAGTAAGACCGCCAGGCATAAGATGTTCTGCCTTAACCTGTTAACAATTAGGACATTTGGCCACATATTGTGAAATGTCCTTATTCATTCCATCCCAACAATATATCTGCTTAAGATCATGATACCTCTTGGTGTAACCTAGATGTATGGAATATCTGGAACCATGTGCCTCTACAATGATCCTGGTCCAAAAATAATCCACATCTGGTACACACAGCCTGTCCTGGTAACTTAGTATGCCGTCATCTTCCAAAGCAAAAGACTCATTCATATTAACCAACACTGAGTCCTTCAGCTTCATCAACACCGGATCAAGATATTGGCCCTCCTTGACTTCAACTATTACAGATGATTCAGAACTAGGATGAACTAAAACACCCCCACTAGTAGAGTCAACTAATCGCACACCCAGTCTGTCCAGTCTATGTTTATCTTTCACAAACTCCTTCTTCTCATCCCCAACGTGGGTTGTACTTCCGATGCTAATCCTATTAAAAGCATCAGCTACAAATTAGCCTTACTTGGATGGTAGTGGACATTCATTTCATAGTCCTTCAACAGCTCCAATCATCTCCGCTGATGTAGATTTAACTCTCTGTGTGAACACGTACTGGAAACTTTTGTGTTCTATGAACACATCCACATGCACCCCATAAAAGTAGTGCCTCCACAGCTTCAGTACAAATACCGCAGCTGCCAACTCCAAGTCATGAGTGGGATAATTCTTCTCATGAACCTTGAGCTGTCTGGACGCATAAGCTATCACCTTATCACCCTACATAAGAACACAACCCAAAACAACCCTAGATGCATCATAAGACACAATATAATTCTCACCACCCTTAGGCAAAGTAAGCACCGGAGCTGAAGTGACTCTATCCTTGAGCTCCTGGAAACTCTTCTCACAAGCCTCCGTCCATTCAAACTTGGCCTTCTTCTTAGTCAAAGTGGTCAGTGAGGCAGCAATGGAAAAAAAACCTCCACGAACCTGCGATATTAACCACCCAATCCCAAGAATCTACGAATATCTATGGGAGTAAGAGGTTTTGGAAAGTTCTTAACAACTTCAGTTTTCCTAGGATCTGCCTCACATCTTTGTTGGACACAACATGACCCAGGAAGGTCACTGATCTAAGCCAAAATTTACACTTGTTGAATTTGGCATACAACTGATGTTGTCTAAGTACCTGCAAGGTTAGTCTCAAATGTTGTTCATACTCTTCCTTGGTCTTAGATTAGATGAGAATGTCATCAATGAATACTATGACGAAGGAGTCAAGGTATTCATGGAAGACCCTCTTTATGATATCTATAAATGTAGCAGGTGCATTCGTGAGACCAAATGACATAACTAGGAACTCATAATGACCATAACGGGTACGAATGGTTGTCTTTGGGATTTCTCCATCCCTAACCCTGAGCTGGTGGTACCCTGAACGAAGATTAATCTTTGAGAAGAAACTAGACCCTTGGAGTTGGCCGAACAAGTCATATATTCTTGGAAGTGGATACTTATTCTTGGTAGTGACCTTGTTGAGATGCAGATAATCGATATACATTCTAAGGGTTCCATCTTTATTTTTCACAAACAACACTGGAGCACCCCAAGGGGATATGCTCGGCTGAATGAAACCCTTGTCAATGAGATATTTTAATTGCAGCTTCTACTCTTTGAGTTCAGCTGGAGCCATTCTGTAAGGTGGAATTGGAATTGGTATCGGGTTCTAAGTTGATAGAAAAGTAAATCTCTCCAAGGGGAGGAACTCAAAGCAAATCATCAGGAAATACATCTTTGAACTCATTCACTACAGGCACTGAGTTTATAGAAGGAATGTCATGATCTAAATCATTAACACTAACAAACAAGATGACACAATAACCCCTTGGACATCATTTTATTGGCTTTAAGCTTCGAAATCAAGGAACTAGGACGACTCAAGTTGTACCCCTCCTAGACTAGCTCTTATTCATTAGGGAAACAAAACAACCCTACTACGACAATCCATACAAGCATAACAACTATGAAGCCAGTCCATGCGAAGAATAACATCAAAATCATGCATTGGTAACTCAACCATGTCTGCACACATAGTCTTACCACATACAACTATTGGGCAATCCTTCATCATGTGACCCAGTTTTCTAGAACTATAACAAGTGTCAGAGCCCGTCATGCACTCTCCTCCATGAAGTTTGTCCCAATTCCTATAAGGTGGCCTCTTCTAAGGTGTATCTACTTCACTGTTTCTCTTAACTATGGGTTTAGAATCCCTATCATAGCGACCCTTGGATGAACTTGACTCCCCTTGGTGGGAGATTCCCTTCCTAAACCTAGGATTATCCCTGATTCAGTACTATTCTTACTTAAAAAATTCTTCTCAGCTTTCCTTGACCTGTTCCTTAACCTAGTATGCTTCCTCTTCCTCCATTTCTCCCACTTGTTTGACATGTACCATAAGCTTGGAAAGGTCCATGCTATCATGCAGCATAGCTTCCCTATACTCCTCCTTGAGATCCTCAACAATTTTAGATCCAGTGTAAACGAGAGGATTCATCCTCGTGAAGTCCATTAACCTGCTAGCCATGGTGCTGGAAGATGGGTACTCCCTGGGAACTCCTTGTTGCTCCGCCTGGGCTGTCATATCCTGAGCTTGTAAAGTGATGGATTGGGCCATCTTTACCAAGGTTGTCCTTACTTATCCATCTGTTAACCCAGTTGCGTTAACATACATCTCCATTTCAGCAGCTGAAGCTTGGGGAGGAACTTGATTTACCCTAACAGCTGCTCCTCCAATCTCTCCGCCTGCGTTTCTCCTTGTATTCATCTTTCTGAATCTCAAGAGTTGATGTTAGATACTATCTAAACACCAAGAAATAAGACATTAGAGAAGGCAAAATAATATCAGAAGAAGGGAATTTTTCAAATGCATCATGCAGTCTCTAATTCATGATAGTGGTACACTTCACTACCATGAATTAAAAACTACTCGATGTGGTTGATGTGAACTTATTACCCTTGAAATTCAACCTAACGAATGGAATCTAAACCCCAGACGAGACCGGTATCGTTGACCTCTCAAAGGTGGCAGACAATCCTACATAAGTCATTCTTAATTCATCTAGATTAATTTTAGCGGAAAATTTAAAACTTTTTGTTTCATAACATGCTTACTAAACATTCTATTATATATATATAATTGTTCACCATCAACCATCTAACATTAAGATCATCAAATGAAAGAAGCAGTTTTTTATAACGATAAACATGTACTTGGCAAAATTGCACCAATACAATCTCAGAAAAAAATGGGAAAGAAACGCTAGTGGAACATACTCCACTAGTTCAATCCTACAAGTAAGCTAGAATGTAAATGGGGAAGCATCCTCGAAAGCATGAGGTCCTACCAAATAGATAAATGCTCGACGTCCGGATAGCCGCAGCGTTGATCCTATAGCTCTAGCATCCACCTGTGCCTGCACCTAAAAGTTTACATTTGTATATGGTTAGTACACAGTTGTACTAAGTATGGGTATATGCAAGCACACATCAAGGACATGCATGAGTAAGAATAGCTCTTTCCTAGCAACATGATTATAGCAGATCAAGTCAGTGGACTTCCAAATTGAGAGTAAGAAAGTGAGTGAACTTTCAAAATTTAGATTATGAAAGTTATGGCATGAAAGTAACACGCACTATCATACTTGACATTTTTCACACAGCACACAACAAATACACATAGCACATATCATAATTCATATAACACATAACATTGTTCATATTATTTATTCGTTTGCCATGAGATCTTGGAATCATGTACTTGACATTAAGACTTCCCAAAATGAGGGCTCAACATATGGGACCTCAACTAGGGAGTCTGCTTTAGCAAACATAGATTCTGCTTCTTTCATTCATGCGTACTTCATTTTATTTCATTCATGGGCTAGTGTAAACACCATCTATACCTAGGATGTAGTTTAAGACTTTCATTGGGTTCGTTGTGCATTGACCAAGAATGACCTAATGTCATTACTTGAGTCTAACTCACCTTTTGATTATCCTATCCTTAAACCTTTGGTATCATTCAATTCATTATGTGCATCATTTGAGGCTGGCCTCATTCAGTCATTGGGAACTTTAACTTTAATCGACATGGATCATGTGAGCATCATGAAATCCTGTGTCATGAAACTCCACACCGAAAAGAGGTGGAATCACCGGCCAAAGTGACCTATAACATGCTATTATACATGGGAATTGAACCCCGCCAGATCCCTATATTGGCAGTATAGGTTCGAAGACTAGGAGATATAAGGAGACCCCTAGTCGGCATGCCTGATAGTCTCATCTCATGAGAGTTACATGAACCTCTGCCCTTCCCGAAAGAAGGCATCACCCCTCATAGCTAGTCTATCGGTGCTCAGTATAAAGTTTCATTACATTCAACTCATACGTCATGGAAGTTGGCTTCTAGTATGAGGACATTATATCTCAATAGATGATTTCTCATCCCATCATTAGTGTTAAGTGTGTTAATATCAATACTTTCATTAGAGTGTTCATAGAGACTGGTATTTTCATTATCTTTACACCTTCATAGGTGAGTACATTTTGGTAACATTTACTTAGGCTCATTTGAGATTACTATTATATTTTACATTGGCCTCATATCATGTTGTCACCGCATTCATCAACATTGATAAGAGGCTAATGTGAAAGATGATAACAATGTCAAATGATCCTAAGTAAATGTTATCAAAACGTACTCACCTATGAGAGTGTAAAGTTAATAAAGAGACCAGCCTCTATGAATACTCTAATGAAAGTATTGAGATTAATGTATACTTAATACTGATGATAAGATGAGAAATCATCTAATGAGCTATGATGTCCTCATACTAGAAGACAAATTCCATGACGTATGAGTTGAATGTAATGGAACTTTATACAGAGTACCGATAGGCTAGTTATGAGCGGTGATGCCTTCTTTCGGGAAGGGCGGAGGTTCACGTAACTCTCATGAGATGAGACTGTCCCGCATGCCGGGTATGGGTCTCCTTA
The DNA here is from genome assembly GCA_032847665.1 of Solanum chilense. Classification (NCBI taxonomy): domain Eukaryota; kingdom Viridiplantae; phylum Streptophyta; class Magnoliopsida; order Solanales; family Solanaceae; genus Solanum; species Solanum chilense. Next base: position 2,641,018 of record JAPDHL010001909.1, on the reverse strand, counting down.
TATCTCCTAGTCGTTCAACCTATACTGCCAATATAGTTATTTAGCAGGGTTCAATACCCTATATACTCTAGCATGTTTTGGTTCACCTTGCCCGGTGATTCCACCTCTTTTCGGTATGGGGATGACACACTGGATTTCATGATGCTCACATGATCTATGTCGGTTAAGGTTAATGAGGCCAGCCTCAATTGATGCACATAACGAAAAGGACGATACCAAAGGTGTTAGGTTAGGATAATCAAGAGGTGAGCTAGACTCAAGTAATGACACTAGGTTATTATTCATCATTACACAACAAACCCGATGAGAGTCTTAAAACTACAACCTTGGTATGACTAGTGGTTGCACTAGTATAATAAAAATGAAATGGAGTAGGTATGAATGAATAAAGCAGACTTTGTGTTTGCTAATGAAGGATCCATAGTTGAGGTCCTATATGTTGAGCCCTCACTTTGGGAAGTCTTAATGTCAAGTCCATGATTCCAAGGTCTCATAGCATAGATCGAATGATATGAAATATGTTATGTTCTATATGTAATATTTTATGTTCTATATGTAATATGTTATGTGCTGTGTGAAATATGATACATATGATGATACATGTTACTCTCATGGCATGACTTTCCTAATCCAAATTTGGCAAGTCCACTGACTAGACTTTCCTTAAACCATATTATTAGGAAAGAGCTATTCTTACTCATGCATGTCCTACATGTGTGATTGCATATACCCATACTTAGTACAAGTGTGTACTAATCCCATACAATATCTACCTTTAGGTGCAGGGACAAGTGGACGTTAAAGCCTACAGTATGACATTGCAGCTATTGGACGTGGATCTTTCATCCGGATTTGGTAGGCCCTCATGCTTTCGAGAATTTCTACTGTTATTTTCTAGCATAGATGTAGGGTTTAGCTAGTGGAGCATGTTCCACTAGTTTTTCATTTCCACTTTCATTTCGGACTATGTATTGGTGCCGTTTTGGCAAAAATACATTTAATGCAATTATGAACTATTTCTTTCATTTGATGATCTTAATATTAGATGGCTGGAACGTTTATGAGTTTAAGTAGAATGAATTACATGAATGTCAAGTAACAAAAAATTCAAATTTTCCGCTAAAATTAACCTAGCTGAAGTAACAATTATGTATGTAGGCTTGTATGTGACCTTTTATAGGTCAACGACGCCGGTTTCATCTGGGGTCTAGATTACGGTTGTGACACCCAGTACCCAATAGACTCTCACCATAATGTTTCTTGTCACAATTTGCAAAAGTAGGCTTCACATCCTTGGAACCACCTCCTTTCTCAACCTTGAACTTGGCATTCCTAGACTTACCTTGAGATTGAACCTTCTTCATAAACCTAGTTTGCTCTTTATCATTAGCACCACTCCTTTTCAAGCATCTAGCCATCCTCCTAAGTTTAGACTCTTCAATTGATGGTCATACACCATGAGTCTAGCTAGGGTCATATCGTCATGCAACGTAGCGGTACAACATTCTTCCACCACTAAGTCGGCTACCCACGTAACAAAACAACTCATTTCATCTCTTGGAATGGACACAAGAGTAGGGTCATACCTAGAAAATTTTGAGAATTTCAAAGAGTACTCCTTAAAACTCATATTGCCTTGTTCGAGATTAATAAACTCCTCCACCTTAATTTATCTCCTCTCTTGGGGAAAGTACATACAAAGAAAAGCTTCCTTAAATTCTTCCCACTCAATAGGACCAATCCTTCTGGCCTATTATCCTTCCATTGTGTATACCATATTTGAGAACCATCTCTCAATTGATACGAAGCCAACTCCGCCTTCTCCCTAGATGTAATCCCCATAGCACTCAAAACATTGTACACACCATCAAGAAACTCTTGGGGATCCTCATTTACCTGAGAGACAAGAAAGATAGAAGGATTCATCCTCACAAAATCTCTCAACCTAGATGTCATAGTGCTCTCGACAACCCTCCTCACAAAATCTCTCAATCTAGATGTCAAAGTGCTCTCCACAACCCTAGGCCTTATATTCAAATTAGCTTGCATAGTCACGGCTCGAGCTATAGCAATCAAAGCCTCTTAATATCCCTATTAGACATCTCTGGAACCTCAATACCTCCTTCCACATTAGGAATAGGATCACCTTGCGTAAGTACTTGGGCACCTTGAGCACCTTGGACTCCTTTCCCATCTTAAGGAACTTGCTCAACTTGAGGAAGAATATCCTCATTCACCCTCTCCTCTTCCAACCTTCTAGCGGCCATCCTACTAGTATTCATTTCCTAGAAAACACAAGGAAACTCATAGGAAGTATAATCATAACATATACTCTACCGCAAGACAGAGGAGTAGAAAAGAAGGAAAACTTTATCATCCTATAGCCTCTCGCACATAATGTGTCACGGCTCACACCGATGGTCATGACTCTACTAGACGTGACTTGATGAGACTTTTCAATTCCTAATACTACTTTCCCAAACATATGCTTTGATACCTAGATTGTCACATCCCACGACCACACCCTAGAAACTAGGGTACAATCTCAAATTGCAACCGGCGTACTTGACCTCTCGCATAAACATAATGAGAAGTAGTGAGGAATTAAAACTTTTCACAAAACATAATATAGTCTTCAAAATCTCTTTCATATAAAAGTAATAGGAAATACTAACTCTCAATCTCATCATATTAAGACAAAAGGATACTTGGGACACGGACCATACTTCAAAATACGAATATAGAAAGACTTAGTCTATTACAATACTTTGAATAAAAACATAAAAGACATATATGACCTCGAGTCAAGAGAGGACATACTTTAACTTCTCTTAAACTATATTCTAAGTCCAAGTCTTCACATCTCAAAAGCTCATCACCTACCAAAAACAATATACATAGATAAAAGCATGGAATTAGTACAACCACATGTACAAAGTATGACATTATGCATAAAAATCATGAAAATGGACATTTATTGGAAATATGCATCTTTTCATTTTAGAAATCATATTTTTATTATAATAACAACATTTAACAACTTATGAACACATAAGATAACCTTTAACAAATATTCAAAGTTTTGGAACTCACATTATAGTAAGCTCATTAACTGTTACAGTGGATTACTTCACTTTATAGTGAATTGACTCATTCTTCAACTTTGACATCCTTTAGTATGTAATCTTCTCACTCAAATCTATGCTAAGATTCACTTAATTCACAAAAAGAGATATTGCCCATACACCCTCTCTAGGTCTGCCTAAATGACCCCTTAGGATTACTTATAGTCACATACACACTTAGAAAGTATCATGAAACATCAAGGTAAGATTCTTCTACCAAAGGTGAACTCTAAGTGTCACTTGAGTGATTTGTGAAGATACCGCCCATACAATCCCTTACACACACATTTAAAATATCCTATAGACTCCCTAATAATAGAATCATGCTCACATAATACATCAACACATAAGTGATATGACATTCTCCTTCCAAAGGCTATTAAAAGACCTACTTAAGTAAATCAAGAAGATAACGTCCATAGTGACCTCTTCAAGATTACTTAAATAGTCGTTAAGACTACCTAAAATTTAGATAATGTCCACAAAGTCAACAAACTTCCCTAACTAGAGTCATCCTCAAGACTTGCAAAGATAAGACATGAAGAGATCATCATTTATGCCCTCTTCACGCTTTAGCTAAGAAATGCTTAAGTCACTTTAGATTAGCTAATCATTTATTTATATACTCCTTAACATAAGCCATTAGTTCATTAAGACTAATACATCACATAAAGGACATTGAAATAATGTTGTTGGACAAGACCTAGGAACTCAAATAACATTTTCAAAGCCTATTGTGCAATGTCTAGATATCGTCCCATACCACCACCTAAACCACATAAACTTCTCCAATGCGAATAGGTATTCCACATGATGAGAATAGTCAATAATTGACATAAACCATGATAGCAAGACATGGAATCCGGAGTTCTATCCTACTCCGATGAGGTTGTTCTACTTGCCAATGGTAGAACTTGGACACATCCCATGTAGGCATATGGTTAAGGAATATGAAGGGCTTCTTTGTATTCTAGTCTCATACTTAACTAGAACTACTTCCCTTACAATATTCACTCGGTGCTAGCCTTCTTTCTCATAGAGTAATTCATACATTAGGTTCACATAAACGGGTTTCATAACCAGTTCATCACCCAATCACATTTATCCTACCAAAGAAGGTCTACTAGGGCTACTTCACAATGGATAAAAGAAGCTCATGATGACTTTCCTAAGGATTAATAGGATGTTGTTCAAGACAACTTATCTTAAGTCCATCATTCCTTTACTTTGAAGCATACGGTTACAGCTTACAACTTCAACAATCTTAACCTTACCCATAAGTCAAGGATTTCACATAAAAGACTCTCATAAAATCATTTAATTTAACATGTCATTTATATTCATAGTAATATATACATCAAGCAAGGGACACCAGTCAACCAAGACAAGATTTCACATACTTCACTTTTAACTCATAATGCAAGTCATTCTAGAATCATATAGGAAACAGCCTAACATCTTCAATTCATCTTATATACTATCATAAAAGCATCAATATACTCCACATAGAATCATATATCGAAGTAGGAATAACCAAGTCTAACAACCCTAAAAATGGATATGCTAAGTAATGCTTAATGTGTCTAGAATGCCTACGATCAGACTGGGTTCACACGGCTTGATGCACGTAGAACAAGACCTCTGGAACCTTATGTCATCCAATCCAACCAAATTGGGGAGTTATTTGAGCTAGTAAAGGTTGGGTCCAGCCATATAGGGCTCCCGAATAACAAGATTTACTCGGATTAGTCTTTACCGGACTTAAGAAGGGGAAATCTTAAGTTTGGAGGGTCTAGGGGTAAAATGGTGTTTTCCTAGGATAAGGGTAGTATATTTATTACCCTAAATATATAATTAATTATTTAATTTATAAGGTGGAGGTGTATTTTAGAGAGAGAGGGCCGAAAATTGGTTCTTAGACTGAAGTCTTGCTCCACCCGGGTTCGAACCTAAGTGGAAGCAATGAATTAAGTTGTTTTTAATTTAAGTTGGTAAATTAATGTAATTAATTAATATAAATTATTTATTAGTTGATTTTAGAAAAAAATGGGAAATCATAATTTTTATCATTTAATAAAACCTTATTTGACTAAGTCCTAAACTATACTCCTAAGCCTAATAAAACTCTCACTCTCTCACGTTTATCTCCTCAAAATTCACGATCATTCTCTTTTCTCTTTCACATTCTCTCAGCAAAAATAACTTCAAGAACAGAAAGATAAACCAAGTTCTTCACACTTGAATAACTTACCACGAAAGATAAAAAAACAAACAACGAAATCAATCACGTAGGGAAAGAGAAGGTTGTCCGTCGAGTTGGTGTTGAGCTTTCGGTGTTCGACGTGTGTTTGGAGGAGTTTTTTGGGCAGAAAGTCGAGGTTTGAATGTCAAAAAGGTATATGTTCTCTTCTCTCTTGGTACCTTTACCAAGAGACCCCTAAGGTTCAGATGAATCTATTTCGAAAACTAGGGTTGTTCCCCGTTGCATGTCCTTTTCACTAGCTCCCATCGAATCATAGGTTGGGTATGCTTGCTGTTAGAAATTAGGGATGTAATGTTCTTTTGGGATGATTATGTTTATCTATGTATGTTCGGAACTATGTGAATATTGAGCATATTGTCCGAGATTAAGGGATAAATAATGTGTGTGCATTGTGTAGCCGTGATATGCACTCTTGGATTCAAGTTCAAAAAATGACATGTTTATGGTTGTATTTGATGTGCACAAACATTCTTAAATCATGATGTTCATAAGTGATGTAAGCATGCTGATTTGAGTGCAAACTAATAGTCAAATGAATCCATGAAAATACGCCTAAGGAACGTACTAAAAACTACTTAAAATGTCTAAACCTTTAATGTGAAAGAGGTGAGAAACTATGCTGTAAAAATTTCCAGCGTCTTGTTGATGAGTTTTGGCCAAGCTAAGAGGATTATCATGCTATGTAAAAATGAATTAAAATATGTGAGGCCACTGAGAATCGAACCCATGACCTCACAATGTCAAAAATCATTGAAATAATGTGAGAAAAAGGGAATGTGGCATGTGGGATTAAAATCCATGTTCCTTAATCCAAAAATGAAAGTAAAAAAATAAGAAATTATAGGAGTGGGATTCGAACCCACAACGTCTCAATCAGATTTAAGGAGGAACAAAAAATAAATACTAAAGGTTGAGGCGTATGGGAATCGAACCCACGACCTCTAGGCAGAACCACAGAAAACTTAAGGAGAAAAATTAAATTGGGGCTGTGGGGGTTTAAACCCACACCCTCTCGGCCAAGAACGATAGAAATTAAAGAAAATAAAATAAAAGGGAATGAGGTTGTGTGGGCTCGATCCCACATCCTCTTAGTCCCAATGAGCGAAAAATGAAGGTAAAATAAAATGAAGGCGTTGGGGCTCGACCTTGGGTCCCCAAGCCGTATGGATCAAAATAGAATAAATAAAAAAATTTAAGTGTTAACCAAGAGATTCGAAACCGGGTTCCCTTGCCCGAATTCCGTATTGATACATAAGTCATACGTTAATAAATGTTAAAAGTAATGCTGCCCACATAGATCGAAATCGAGATCTTGGCGTACATACAAGGTGCATAAGTCTTGTACCACATAATCTTAGGAAGGTATGAATCACTTGAACGAACTATGAATGAAGCATTATGACTTGTATGTATAGACCCATAAGTCTAGCATACGTTTTAAAGTAAGTGAACCTAAGATGTATGTAATGAAATGATGAAACCCTAGAAGGGCTAAGTAAGAGTGTTAGACACACTAAATTGCCAAGTACATTGGCATATGATGAAATGAATAATGAAAGGATTAAACCCTAGGAGGGTTAAGTAAGAGTGTGAAACACTCTAAATTGCCAAGTGCATTGGCTTATGATGAAATAAACATTTACGTAATAAAGGGTTAGTAATTATGCAAATGTGTGAAAGTTAATGAATATGGTGACAACATGATAAGAGGCTAATGTAAAAGAGGAGAGCAATCTCAAATGAGTCTAAGTAAATGTTACGAAAACATACTCACCTATGAGAGTGTAAAGTTAATGAAGAGACCAGTCCCTATGAACACTCTAATGAAAGTATGGAGATAAATATACACTTAATACAAATGATGAGATGATATATCATCCATTGAGCTATGATGTCCTCATACTTGAAGCCAGCTTCCATGACATATGAGTTGAATGGAATGGAAATTTATACTGAGCACCGATAGACTAGTTATGAGTGGTGATGCCTTCTTTCGGGAAGGGCGGAGGTTCACGTAGATCTTATGAGATGAAACTGCCCGGCATGTCGGGTATGGGTCTCCTTACATCTCCTAGTCTTCGAACCTATACTTCCATTATAGGGATCTGGCGGGGTTCAATTCCCATGTATGCTAGCATGTTTGGGGTCACTTTGGTCGGTGATTCTGTAACAACCCTAAAAACATATAAGATAAGTAATGCTTAATGTGTCTAGAATGCTTACGATTAAACGAGGTTCTCACGGATCGATGCGCGTAGAATCAAGCCTCTGAACCTTTGCAACATCCAAGACAACTAACTTGAGGAGTTATTTAAGATAGGAAAGGTTGGGTGCAGCCATGTAGGTCTCCCGAATATGAAGATTTACCCGGATGAGTCTTTACCGGACTTAAAAAGGGGAAATCTTAAGTTTTGATTGTCTAGGGGTAAAATGGTCTTTTTCTAGGCTAAGGATAATATCGTAATTACCCTAAATATATAATTAATTATTTAATTAATAATATGGAGGGGTATTTTGGAGAGGGACGGCCAAAAATAGGCTCTAAGAGTAAAGTCTTGCTCCACCTGGGTTCGAACCTAGGTGAAAGCATTGAATTAAATTGTTTTTATTTAAGTGGGTAAATTAATGTAATTAATTAATATTATTTAATTTTCGGATGATTCAAAAAAGGGGAAATAATATTTTTAGTTATTAATTATTAATTATTAACTTAAATTGACCAAGTCTTCCCAACTATCCTAGATTTAAGGGGCACTATCTCACACAAACTCTCTCACACGCCTAAATCTTTCTCTCTCTTTCTCTCCTTTCACTTTATTTTCGGCTGCAAAAACAGAAAACAAAAGATTAGAAAACAACCAAACATTTCGCTACACTAAAAGAACTTATCAAAAAAAAAATACAAACAAACAAGCTAACTTTAAGAAACGAAAGATTTACACGATATTCTCGACGTGGTGGTGTTGAAGGTTTAGAGGAGGATTTTGGAAGAACTTTGAGGTGTGGAAATCTACAACCAAGAATGAGTTTTTTATCCTAAAATCCTTTCTCTAAGAAAAATTTCTTTCGACGAATTCAACGTATGAAACTAGGCTTTCCCCTCCATTGTCGAATTCCTTGTCCTTAGTATCCTTCCAATTTCAATCTAAATTAGGTTAGAAATCATGTTGTTGGTATGGTTGCTGGTAGGTAAGTGTGAAATATGATGTTCTTTGTGATTTTGTTTTTGGTAATAGCAAGCATGTTCAATTGTGTTAACTGAAAATGATGTGGCTCGATGTGTAGAATGTGTGTTGTTGTTCTCAGTTTTGAAGCCTTAAAATGGCTAGTTTAATGATTGGAATTAATGTGCATAAGATGTGTAACTTGTTATGTTTAAATGAAGTGTAAGGTGGCTGATCTTAAGTGGAAAAATCTTAGTTAAAACAACAATGAACCTACACCTAAAAACGCGTTAAACAGATCGTGAAAATACCACAAAATGAACGCTTGAATGTTGTTAAGTAAAGGCTAGAGAATTAATCAAATTTCCAGCACTTGGTGATGGAGTTTCAGCCAGATGCTTGAAGTTTTTGAGAAGTTTAGAAATAAATTAAAACATGTGAGGTCACAAGGGATTGAACCCAAGACCTCACAACATGAAAGCTGAAAAAATGAGAGGTGTGGGATTCGAACCAACAACCTCTCGGCCAAACAAGAGAGCAAAGGGAAAATATAAATTAATAAAATATTGAGAGGAGTGGGATTCGAACCCACATCTTCTCTGCCAACAAGGAAGAACTTAGAAAAAAAAGAAGAAATAAATGAATGTAAGGGTTCGATCCCGGATCCCCTAGTGCTTAAACGCCTAAGGTGAAGAGAGCGAAGGGAAAAAGAAAGGAAAAAAATGTTAGTAAGGGGATTCGAGATCGGGTTCCCCAAGATGAAATGTAAATAAAAAATTAGGTGGAAAAAAATAACTAAGTGTTGTCTAAGGAGTTTTAAGTCGGGGTCCCTTGCCCAAATTGTGTATTGACACATAAGTCATATGTGAATAAATGTTTAATTAATGCTGCCTCAAAAGATCAAAATCAATATCTTGGCATATCTACAAGATGCATAAGTCTTATACCACATAATCTTGGGTAAAAACATGGAATACTTACACAAACTATGAATGAAGCCTTATGGCTTGTATGTGTGGGCATATAAGTCTACCATACGTTTAAAAGTATGTGAACCTAAGATGTATGTTATGAAATGATGTAAACCTAGAAGGGCTAAGTAAGTGTGAAACACACTAAACGGCCAAGTGCATTGGCATATGATGAAATGAACATTCATGTAAAGGGGTGAGTAATTATAAAGAGAAAATGTGTTAAAGTTAGTGAATGTGGTGACAACATGATAAGAGGCTAATATGAAAGAGGAGAGCAATCTCAAATGAGCCTAAGTAAATGTTACCAAAATGTACTTACCTATGAGAGTATAAAGTTAATGAAGAGAGTAGTCTCTATGAACACTCTAATGAAAGTATTGAAGTTAATGCATGCTTAATAGTAATGATGAGATGAGATATCATCTAATAACCTATGATGTCCTCAAGCTAGAAGCCAGCTTCCATGACGTATGAGTTGAATGTAATGGAACTTTATACTCAGTACCGGTAGGCTAGCTATGAATGGTAATACCTTCTTTCGGGAAGGGCGGAGGTTCACGTAACTTTCATGAGATGAGACTGTCCGGCATGCCGGGTATGGGTTTCCTAATATCTCCTAGTCTTCAAACCTATACTCCCAATATAGGGATATAGCGGGGTCCAATTCCCATGTATGCTAGCATGTTTTAAATCACTTTGGCCAGTGATTCCACCTCTTTTCGGTGTGGGGGAGGCACTGGATTTCATTATGCTCACATGATCTATGTCGGTTAAAGTTGAAGTTCCCAAAGAATGAATGAGGCCAGCCTCAAATGATGCACGTAATGAAATGAACGATACCAAAGGTGTAAGGATAGGATAATCAAGAGGTGATCTAGACTTAAGTAATGACGCTAGGTTATTCTTGCTCATTGCACAACAAACCTGATGAGAGTCTTAAACTACATCCTAGGTATGAGTGGCGATTGCACTAGTATATGAAAGAATGAAAAATGAAGTACGTATGAATGAATGAAGCAGACTGTATGTTTGCTAAAGAAGGCTCCCTAGTTAGGTCCCATATTTTGAGCCCTCATTTTGGGAAGTCCTACCGTCAAGTCCATGATCCCAAGGTCTCATGACATATGAAAGAATGATATGAACTACGTGATATGATATGTGAAATATGTTATGTGCTATTTGCAAAATGATGAGTTTTATGATGCATGTTACATTCATGGCATGACTTTCCAAATCCTAATTTGGTGGGTCCGTTGACTTTCCTAATCCAAATTTAGCAAGTCCACTAACTTGACCTTCCATAATTCATGGTGTTAGGAAAGATCCATTCTTACTCATGCATGTCCTTGGTGTGTGCTTGCATATACCCATACTGAGTAAAAGTGTGTACTAATTCCATATAAATATCTACTTTTAGGTACAGGAACAAGTGGATGTTATATCTTACCGTACGACGTTGCAGCTATCCAGACGTGAAGCTTTCATCCAGACTTGGTAGGCCCTCATGATTTTGAGGCTGTCTACCGTTATTATCTAGCTTAGATATAGGCTTTATCTAGTGTAGCATGTTCCATTAGTGTTTCATTTCCCATTTCATTTCAGACTTTGTATTGGTGCCATTTTGGCAAGTATACACTTAATACAGTATTAAACTATTTCTATCATTTGATGATCTGAATGTTAGCTGGTTGATTGTGAACATTTATGAGTTTAAGTAGAATGTCTTATACGAATGTTAAATAAAAAAAAGTTCAAATTTTCCTGCAAAAATTAACCTAGATGAAGTAAAGATGACGTATGTAGGCTTGTCTGCGACCTCTGAGAAGTCAACGACGCCGGTCTCGTCTGGAGTCTAGATTCGGGTCGTGAAAAATTCCACCTCTTTTTGGTGAGTGCTTGCATATACCCATAATTAGTACAAGTGTGTACTAATTCCATACAATTCTACAATTTTAGGTGCACGCACAGGTGGAGGCTAGAGCTTACAGTTTGACGTTGCAGTTATTCGGATGTAGAGCTTTCATCCGGACTTGGTAGGCATTAATGCTTTAGAGGATGTCTACGGTTATTATCTAGCTTAGATGTAGGCTATAACTAGTAGAGCATGTTCCACTAGTGTTTCATTTTCCATTTCATTTCAAACTTTGTATTAGTGCTGTTTTGGCAAAAATAAGTTTAATGCATATTATGAACCGCTTCTTTCATTTGATTATCTCTATATTAGATGGTTGATTGGTGAACGCCTATGATGTTGAGTATAATATGATTCGCATGAATTAAGAAAACAAAAAATTTAAATTTTTCGCTAAAATTAACCTAGATGAAGTAAGTATGACGTATGTAGGCTTGTCTGCGATCTCTAAGAGGTCAACCACACCAGTCTCATCTCGGGTCTAGATTCCGATCGTGACACCGACACTCAACCCTAACACTATACTCATAATGTCAAAGTCATAGTCTAACATGATCACCTAAGAAAACATTAATAGAATTAATACATATATGACTTCACAAGTAGATAGATATTGTCATGCTTCACATAATCAAACTACACAATGTCATATTACTTAAGTAGTTTTCAATAAGGCCAAGATCATCATTCGCATAAAGTAACGCCGACAAGGCCACACCAATTGCAAGTAAAACACATAACACCGCCACCACAAGTGGACCATACCAATCACAACAGAATTCAAGTATAAATAATATCAAAATAAAAGGAATAGGTCAGCATACTCCCACATCATCCTCAACACTTCAGTTCAAAGTCAACTTACTCAATTCGATAACACAAGACCCTTACCTAAGACCATAACAAACAATTCAACATAAAAACTACAATAATCATTGAACTAGGTTAACTCAACGTAACTTCATCAATCTAACACAACCCCTAGATATCCATTTACTACAACTATGACATCATTAGAAAGCCATAAGAAACTACACAAGCATTCATCAACATTAGATCAATATCAAGTAACCCAAAACTTAGTCAAAATCTAGGGTTCGTCCAACTCCTAGGATCATAGGTAATTTAGATTGAAATCATCAATACAATACAAATTATATCAGAATTCAATGTTTAGAAATCATATTATTCTAGAACCCATGGTAGAATCATGAAATTAGACAATTCAACTTTAGAAAACATCTTGAAAATTAGGCTCCTTGATGAAACAAGTTTCAAGGATCAAAAGACATATCTCAAGGATGATAATTCTTCACTTTGATGAAGAATTTCCACTCAAAACGCCACACCAAACTGTTTCTTCAATTTGGACTTCAATGGAGTCTTTGGGATTTCTTAAGGAATTTTGGGGTTTTGATTTGGGTGAATGAAATATTCTAAGTGTTAAACACTTATATACACATTTAAAATACCCAATATATCCCTTAATAAACCTCCAATACATCCATTTATAAGTGGGGTGAATTTACATTTTCACCACTAACTTGGCAGCAGACCTGCGCTCAGAAAAAATAGCCCTCACTTACGACTGCACTCGACGGGTGTCACCCCACTAACGGGACGTGATGGCAACCGTCGGTGGGTTTAGTGACTTGAAAAGTCTTTCCTTATTCCCCCAGGACAAGTCCACATCGACGAAACCCATTGACGGGGTGTCGGCAGACCTACGAGCCGTCGACTGCTCCGTCGTTTGGGGTCTACGTGGGACAGCCTTGCCCACAGTTTTGGGTCCTTCCTCAAGGACCCTTGGATGGTCCTTGGGGTTAATTTCCTGGACGTTTCCAACCCAAATATTATTTTTTATGAGTTTAACACCTCTCACATAAATTTCATACAAAACAAACACGTAAACCTCGACGAAACACGCCTAGACTCACAAGGTCACTTCAAGGCATATCCTTCGAACGTCATGGACGTTCTTGGACATTTGACCTCCAAACTTTTCGAAAGTCAAAAAAATACTTATACACGCTATAATAACTCATTTAAGAACCTTAAAACCTCATGAATCACACATAATCACATAGAAGCACATACGAGGCACATAGATGACTTAGTTGTCGAACGTCTTAGTCGTCCCTTGACGTTTGACTTCCAACACACGTAATACTTTAGATACTGCATCTATACCATATATTAGACCTATTAAGGTACAATCAAAACAAAAATGTTAGGATCTAGTTAACCTAGGTCTTTTTCGGGGTCTTACATCTGATAGAGTTAAGTTTTATGGCATGACATGAGAATGATAAAGAACGGAAACTCTATCGTCCTATAGCCTCCCTCATTATGGATGTGTCGCGACTCACCACCAATAAAATGAGACTCGAATAGATGGGGCAATACGAGACTTCTTGGAACCTAAAACCACTTTTATAACCTAGCTCCGATACCACGTCTGACACGACCGTGGAGCACCCCCTAGAAGTAACATGGCGTACTTGACCTCTCGGAGGTCTTATACAAAACCATAGTCATCATTCATTGAATTATCACAAGTAAATTTAGCGGAAAATTTAGAACATTCATAGGACATCATATGCTAAAACATCACTTCCAGTTTATATAAAATATCATACATAGTTTAAGACTCTAAGTCTATTTTTTCATCTTAGACTCAACATCATAGAATAGATTTTGGACACGACCCTTTATCCTCATAACATAATATTTAAGCTTACAATACATTGAATATAAACAATAGATACAAAATCCTTGGAACATAAGGAACCCTTTTCTTGAGCATGGGAAACACATATCAAGCCCTTCACTTTAAAGACATCCCTTAAGAATTCATAACCTACACTTTATGTAAAAAGGTAGAGAAGAATGGTGTTAGTACAAGAATGCACTAAGTATGGCAACTATGCAAAAACATACAATTAAAAAGGACATTTTACTTTGAAATCATGCAATATTCGTTTTAAAAGAACTTTCATAAAACTTTTATATAGTAAGCGCAACATAACTCATATACTTCCCATAGGCATAGACACTATTCATAACATCACATAAAGCCATATAATTCATTGAAGGCACAATTGGCATTTCACGACATTATATTATATTTTACCTAAAGTCTTTAACCCCCTAAGTAACCCTCTAGTGACACTTGGTGCAATGTATAGATAGTGTCCCATTCCACCATCCACGCGCAAGCATCACCTTAAGGTCACCAAGGTAAATATTCACATAACCTTCATTTACTTAAACATAGACATTCATATGAACATAGCATATCCTAATATGCTTATTTCAAATATGAACCAACATGTTCCATGAACCACATAAAAGACTCACTTCAAGACCATATGAAAATCAACACTTCCAACATAATCATAGGAAGGAAATATTCACATTAACATACTTGACTTTACCTCATAAGAACCACATAGAACCTTACTCATAATCCCTTTCTAAGTCTACTTGTGCAATGTACATGTGAAGTCACATAACCTAAAATATACTAAGTAAACCTACAAAGAGACTACAAGACTTAACATGCATTTCATACATCAACAAGACAAGCATCGACAACATCCTTCATGTCAAGCAAGACTTCATCATATAGTGAATAAGACCCATACTGTGCATATAAGGTAATTACACATCATATAGACTCATCCCATGCATATCATCACAACAAGTAGACAACACTAAAATGTCATGAATAAGAAATATAAGCATAATGGAATACATTAAAACAGCTTCCTAGAACTCCCTTCAAGATCTACTTGTGCAATGCATATGTGAAGTCTCATACCCCCACCTACACTAAGAAACATCCCTTAGGTTATCCTAGTTAGGGTCCTTACTTTACTTCCATTGTCCATTTTACTTTATGGAAACAATAACCTTAACCAACACTAACACCACGGGTGCTAAACATGGAATTCGGTGTTGTAGAGCCTTACACCAAAAGAAGGTGTTCTACTTAGTCAAAGTAGAACATTAACATATATTAACATATTAGGTGATATCACTTGCTAGATACTATGTGGAAATCATAGCTTATGGAACTTGGAAGCTGTCATGCAAACATAACTCTACGTCGTTTGGTCTATGAGGCTATCCACCCCGTGAGGATAATGGCGAACCTTAGCTTCCCACCTTGGGAAGGTTCCACCCCTCATCTTCAAGTTCACTCGGTGGTAAGATAAGTTCCCTTTATTTAAAAACCATTATTATCATTACTTTATAAAATATAGGCTTAAGAGAGTTAACCACTCATATGCTTAGCTCATAGGTCATAGATGAGAAGTTTCCTTTAATTAACCTATATCATGTAAGAAATCTTTTCACATGGACATAGTATACTGAAAAGCACTATCTAGTTTAGGGTACCCTTGGGAACACATTCCAAGTGCCCTTCTATTGACTAGATCATAATACATGTGTGTGTATACATATATGTGAGCAAACCTTTCACATAAACACATTAAGGCCACACATGTTCATACATCAACGCATAAGTGTATAGATGTAACTATATGAACAATCCTTTCATATAAACACATTAAGACAATATGCACATTCATAACATAGCCATACATTGATATTCATGCACATAGAAAACCAAACTAGGAACTATAGAAAACCAAACTAGGAACTATCCTATCAAGGCACCCATGTGCAATGCATAGACAAGTTCCCATACCCTTATCCATACTACAACACCTATCAAGTCATCCTAGTTAAGGGGTACATAACATGCTTCATAAAAATATACTTTACATGTATAGTAGTAGAAATTAGTTCACATTAGAATACCCTTTCATTTAATGACCATGAACCTATACTACTTGTAAGCATACATAATGTGTGAGTTTGTGTACATTAATCAACATGATATAACAATGGATATAAACAACATATTGAGTCAGCCACCCTCTTAAGACCATTATGCACCATCAAGCATAGACCACACATCACATACTAGCATAGGAGACAAGACGACTTCACATTGCATCCAAAACTCCTAACATTAGCTAATGACACATTCATATATGGATACATCGGTAAGGGATAATTAACCATTATAACTCATCAATGGTAGCACCTACACCATTACCAACATAGTCATTCACATGACTATAACACTAGCAATACAACCTAGATCATAAACTAGCACAGAAGACTAGGCATGCTTCACATAGTGTGATCATCATAACCCCACACTCATATAACATCAATTTGCCTTCGAGTAAATTATAATCAAATATATAGATTTGCGAGAAATAAATATTACCACCATAAGTTTACCATACCACACAATTTCATACGAGGCCAAGCATCAAGCAATTCTATAGAAAAGTAGAGAGAACAAGACCAACTTACAGTTCCTCCAAGATTTGATCATAGTTGATCAATTCCCATAATTCAACATATATACATGTATAAAAAAGTAGCTAAATACACCATTACATAAACGAAATCATACTTCAAAAACATGGTTTCAAGATCACATTAGGTACAATACTTCATCAAGTCTATAGAAATTAGAGAAATATAGATCAATTTACCAATCCCTAGACCTTGATATTCATTCATCAATCATCAACAATTCATATTCAATTCATATTATTAAAAATAGCAATAAGTAATTCAACATAATTGAAACATAATTCAATCAACATAGAGTCAAGATCACAAGACCATACATTGTAGGCTAATTTGCGAATTTACGAGGATCATGGGTTCATCATGAGATTGGATTGAAATTCATATTAAATACAGTAGATAATCATTAATTTATCATACACATTCTTTTTAAATCAATTTGAGAAAGAATCCATGGATAGATTGAAAATAGGGAATTTTGGTCTTGAATTACTTTTGAAAATCCTTGATTGAACTCCTCAGATGAATGGATAACTAAGGATGAAGGATCACCATACCTTATTGATTGAAGATTCATGAGAAATTATAGAAGAAACCATGAAAATCCATCCACTAGCTTGAACTTGATTTTTAACTCCATTGGAGGTTTGAGAGAATTTATAGAAGAAGAGAGTTTTTGGGATTTTGACTTATTGGGTGTTGGGGTTTTGACTTGTGAAAGGGGTTAAATAAGTCTTTAAAACTATTTATAACCATCTCCAAATAATACTAAAATTTCCCCACACTTATTTGGACTTTTAGATATGTCAAACTCTAACTTTCATTTTTGAAATCTTTGTTGGGGAACAAGTCTGCGTCGTGAACCTTTTCCCACATGATTTTTGAAAATAACTTCCGGTTCCATTGAGTCTGTGTTTTTTCCGCGATGTGAAATTTTTTTTGACTTTTTGAGGACAAAGTCCGTGACACGGCCTATTTAACCAAGGAACAAAAGTTGCTGCCATTGGCAGCTTGTTGGCCCAAGGTTGGGTCCTCCTCAAGGACCCTTTGGTTGGTCCTTGGGGAGTTTTTCCCGGACGTTTCCACGTCAAATACTCTCGTATTCATGTTAGGAAACTCCCTATAAATTTGAGTATCAAACAACACATAAAACATAACAAGTCACACTAGAACACACACGTGTTCTAGGGATAACTTTTGAGTGTCTCGGACGTTTGATCTCTAAATCACTTCAATTCAAGTATGCATACTTTAAAACACTTAATTAACATATTTTAAACCTTTTTGGGAACATGCGAGACTCAAGGAACCTTAATTCATTTTCAGGGACCTTACATCCAGGTAAAATAATAATTTAGGGTCAAAACATCCAGGTGCGACCCCCTAAGAACCACCCTAGGGCTCCTTGAGGAGGACCCAAACTTTGGCCAACAAGCTGCCCAAGGCGGCAGGCCATTGTGCGTGGAAGAAAAAAAATCTGCATCAAGAACTAAGTTCATCGTCGACATGTTGTGGACTCTACTATATAAAAATATAATGTGGAAATCTTGTGGGAAATATGCAACATAGACTTGTTCCACGACGAAAACTCCAAAAGTTAAAGACAAGTTAGACTTCACAAAAAGGTGTAACTAAGTGAGGAGTTTTTTTTGGTTATTTTAGGGGAGGGGTAAATATTGATTTTTAGTCAATTTTACATCACATTTTACCCACCAATATCAAATCCCCTAATTGAAATCCAATTTTTTCTCAGTTTTCTCTTAATTCTATCACTACCAAACTTCCAGTGAAGGGCATTAGAGCTTGAAGAAGCACAACAATTCTCAAAGTTTTTCTACTCAAATTCATGACTGAATTCTTCATAAGGTATGAATTCTTTCACTCTTGGGATTCCTTTCCCCAAGAGGTCCATTCAAATATGATTCATAAATCAACAAAATTCAAGGGTTTTCTCTACACACGGGGTTTCTTTTTAAACTTAAATTGTGAATTAATTATGATTACTTAGGATTGTTTAATTGTTAGTGATGGTTATTTGTTTTTTTATGTAATTCTTTAAGAATCCATGGATGTACCTTTTCCCCTAAGGCTAACCCTTGAATTATGTAAATTGATGGTCAGAGGTGTAGTAATTAAGTGTATTCTTGTATAATGATGATAATGGGTTGGATGTGTATATATCATCGATTTGGGATTAAGTGTTGAATGGATTTCATAAAGTCCATTGGTATGACCTTCAACGTCATGAACTACTTGTTGTAGTATTATTCGATGACGTTCAGTGATTTTGGTTATTTAATTTATGAATGATGAAGTTATCAATGTTTGAGCATTGTATAAATGTGATGATTTTGAGATGATAATAGTTGTGTTACTATGTGGAATTGAAGGTAATTCTCATGTACATCTTATGACTATGTTATGCAGTAATGATCTCACATAATGTTGGTTTTGATGAGAATACATTCTCATCATATAACATATGAGTTATGTACATGGTAAATAATGAGTTAATCCCCTAGGACCTACCTTATGAACTAATATTTAAGAATGACTAAAAGTCTCTTTAAAAAGAGGATTTAGCTTAGCACCAAGTGAATTTGACAATGAGAGGTGTTCCTTCACAAAGGAAGGTAGGTTCATACTATATTTTCTCATGAGGTGGAAACTACAACGCTAGTTAGCATAAAGAGGATTTCTAGTAACAACCTTCTAGTTCCTAAACTATGTGCCCCCATAGGAAATCTAGATAATTGATCCACCTAGATGTTATTATGATGTATGTGTCCTACCTTGGAAAGTAGGATGCCCTATTTTTTGTGTGAGGGGTTGACACCAGATTCATATTTAGCTCACATGGTTCAATGTTGGTTATGGCGAAGTTTCCCAAAAGTAAAATGAATGAATAAAAGTAAGAGGATTAACACTAACTAGGACTCTTAAGAGGTGATACTTAGTGTAGGTAAGGGTATGAGACTTTACCTATACATTGCACAAGTGGACCTTGAGGGGAGTTTTAGGGTGGGTTCTTTATGTACATATGTTAAGAATGAATTGTATAATGTTTGTCTTATATGATTTATGCCTCACTTGATATATATTATGTTTGTCTAAATGATTATGTATAATGTTTAGTACACTTGCTATGATGTTGTATGAGGTAAAAGAGAATGATTATGGTCTCATTGCTAGTTTACTTGGTTTGTATGGGGTTATAGGACTTCACACACAAATTGCACTTAATGGACTTGGATTCGGGTTATAAGTAAGGTCTTGTAATATATTAATAAAATCGACTCTAAACATGACATATTGATTATGAATATGTCTCATTGTTGAACATGAATATGAATATGTCTCATTGTTGTTGTGTTATGGAGTTGGATATGTTCTTCGGATCTGCATACAGGCTTTTGAAATTAACTTAGCATGCTTATAAACAAAATGTCATTTTAGTATGTTTTCCAAATTTTTTAGTTTCATGTATCCATATTTAATACATGATTTATACTAACCCATATCTCTTCTATTTCTACAAAAATGAAGGTTCGGGCCATTAAGGTGCTCCAAGTCTATTCTCAAAGAAGCTTGGATTGTTCCCAAGTTGGTGACTTCTCAAGTCCAGGGATGAAGCCTATGAATCTAGATTTTGTTATTTTGTTACGTTTAAAGACATTGTTCTATTTCTCTTATTTTTCATGGACTATGTTGTACTCTCTTATAATACGTATTGTAATGATGTAAGGGATAAGTCCCGTTTATCTTACTCTTATGTTTAGATGGTCATGAGATACAAATATAGATTATATTTTGATATATGTGAAGTGAAGTTGAAATTCAAAAGAAAAGTTTTAATTTTTTTCCGCGTCTTATTCTATCTATGATGCAATGATGTATTCTAAAGGCTTGTCTAAAGCCTCTTCGAGGACGATGACGCCACTTACGACTAGCTCGGGAAAGTGAGAGTCACCTCCACATGTTTTAGTCCCCAAACAATACAGGAAACTTCAGCGACAAGACACTAGAACACCCTAGCTCACAAAACTAGTTTTTGGATGCCATGGTCGTTTCTTGACGTTTGACCTCAAACTTCTTTTTACTTAAATTTAAAAGTAATTTTCTCATAATTTCACCAAGTTACCAACTTCAAATACACATGTGAGGCTCTAGTTCTTCCTATTTCATTTAATGGTCCTTACATTATCCCCCACATTCATCCTCGAATGACATTTAAACACATAAAGAGGTAACAACTCAAGACTAGCAACTCACAATCATGCACGCAACATTATAAACAATTCACATTACTAGGAGGAATATAAAATACACATAAAAAGGTAAAATACAACAAGAATGTAGAAACTACATCTACAAACTCATTATGCATCAAGACTTCACATTTCTCATCAAATTGGATGAACTTCCTTATCCAAACAACATCATTGATCTCATTATGCCAATTTTCATAAAAGCATAATTATGCAACATTTTGAGAAATACATTTAAGCATTATCAACATTTCACTCTTGCAACATTTAGGCAACTAATTATGGATGTATATCAACATGAGGAACACCATTTATGAAAACTCATTTTCTCATTTAACAAGAATTCCACTAGAACATGTATAACATAAGGAGACATATGGAAATTCATATTCACATAAGACTCCAAAACATTCAACAAGGTACAAGGAACTCTATGTCTCAAGCTTGGATAGAATAGAAGGAAAGAGGCAAGGACATAAACACTCTCTACAACCATTCCACTCAACATACAACCCCCCCCCCCCACTTGAGGGAAAACCCAACTAAGACAATCATGCAAAACATTTCCACAAAAAGGAACTATAACTTACTTGTACCTTCATCTGGATTATGTCCTTTGTTATCTTGGAGAACATAGAAACAGTTCCTCTTTGGAGCATCCAAATCTGGGCCACTAAGAGAAGCTTGCTTGGACTCCCTTTCTATAGTCGTAAGGGTAGGACAATCTCTCACCTTGTTATCATTCTTTCCACAAATATTGCACCAACTAGTCCACGCTAGACATTTCCCAAAATGCTTCTTTCCACAATTGGGACCACTAGGATTAGAAACTGGAGAGCCACTGCCTCTCTCTGGTTAACCTTAGGAGCACTTGAAGAATCTTGGAGTCAAAGTCTCACAATCTAGGGACACGACCCTTTACAATAGAAAAGAATACTACAAGCGTATTACAAAGTCTCAACATAAAATATAGAAACTTAGAATCCTTGTCCTTGACATATGACGACATACCAAATGGATTGAGAGAAACTCTAATCCCAAGCTTCACTAGAGGATGAAATCACATACTGAAACCTACACTTGTAGTAAAAAGTAGAAATATAGGTTACCACACAAAAATGTACCAAGTATGATGACCATGCAAAACATGCTTCAAAAAGGGCATTTAGGTTAGAAACCATGCATTATGCCAATTTTAGAAATACTTTAAACAATAACATAAAAGACATTTGATACAAGTAAGATCACCATCCATATCATAATATCACATTTTTAAATTATCCACATAAATACCTTTACCTTTACCTTGAACCTTCACTTTTTCATGACCATCATGCTACACCTTGTGCAATGCATGGATTGTGTCCCATACCACCACCCACACCAAGGCACCACTTTAAGGACACCAAAAGTGAAATCATTCGTTTCTTTTCACCATTAACAACACATAAATATATTTGTCAAATAAGTCATCTCATAATCTTAGGACCTCCATAAAAGGTTACCTAAGAGATACCTAAGCAAGACATGAAATCGCAGACCATCCTCTTCATACAACAACTAGGTATTCCTCAAGGATACCATAGACAAGAACCTTTATATTTCAACATAACATGCTAAGAATCTCATTTCATCCATATAAGCTAGTCATTAATCATTTTATTAAACAATAAGTCAAAATTTATCATTAGAGACATCTAGGACACATTCATGCCATTAGAGGACTTTCACACATTAGTCATTAAGACTTAGGGAACTCACTTTAGAACCTTCAAAGTATACTTGTGCCCTATGTAGATAACATCACATACTACTACCTACACATTGTAGAACCTATCAAATAACTAGAGTTCACATCCCACATGATGGAAATAAGCATTAACCGACATAGACCATGCTAGCTAGACATGGAATACAGTGTCATAAAACCCCACCGTGAAAGGTCTTGTACTTGCCAAGGGTATAACAAATATACATCCTATGTAGGCATATAATTTAAGGGATATACAAAGATGTTCATTAGACTCTATACTTTTCTTCGGGAAGAGCCAACATCTTAACCATATCCACTCAGTGCCTAGCCTTAATTCCCATAGATTAGTTTTTATTAACATGTATGTACTAGAGAGGGCACCAGCCTTACGTCTACTGACCCATAACACTTCTACCAAGAAGGGCACCAACATTAGGTCGACCAATCGAGGTTCATTAACATAGCTCATTGACTTTCTTAGAGAGAGTTTCTACCATTCCGTCCCACCATCTCTTAATCTATCATTTCTCATTTCACACAAGAAGAAGGTGATCACCATTAAGTCTACCGATTCAAGGTTTTACATTCACTTGGAGGTCTAGACTAATCATGAAGGGGACCAATCTTAGGTCTACCAATTTGAGACACATGCTGGAATGTCTCATTAGTCATTTATAGAAAGTTTACCAACTTTAGGTCTATTATCTTAGAAATCTATTCATTCATTCAAGAAAAGGCTACCAACTTAGGTCAACCAATTCAAGGCACTAAGACATTAAGTCAAGGTACATTCATTCACTCAAGATTAGGATATAAAAGCCTACCATGTCAAAAGATCACATTCACTAGGCTTTTATGTATGAAGAAGAGGAACTTAATTCTACCAATCAAGATACAACAACTCATTATAGGAAACCCTTCATATTCTATCATCATCACACATGATAATTAAGAGATAATATGCTTTCTATAACAATACAATAAACTTCTATATAAGATCATCTTTCAATATTTGAAAACCATATACATAACCTTCATATTGCACATTCTTATATACTTCTAATGATATTTCTCCAATTCCCCATTTAACACCTTCAGTTTCCTGATCACAACACATAAAATAGGTAAACAACTCCACCTTTCAAGTGGATCAATCCATACAAGAATAATTCTACTATAACATGAAGTTAGGTATACTTACAATTTTGAAAAGTCATAATCACCATTACTCGATTATCCAAAAATTCAACATGAATCGGTATAGATAACAAAAGCAATCGATAATACAATTCAACCTAATCATAATTCCATCAACATGCAATCATAATCATAAAATCCACTTCTTAAGCCAAATTTAGGAATTTAGTGAAATCATGGGTTCATGGAGTTTTTCATCTTTAAACATCAAATAATAGTAATATAATCATGATTTATCATTTGAAATCTTTTGGTTCAATAACCCATGAGTTTGAGTGAGAATTGAACTTATCTTCATAAACTTTTGAACTTGAAAGTATTTTTAAATTGACACTAGGGTGAAAAATAACCCTAGATGAAGGATAACCATACCTTATTAAATGAATTTCCTATGAAATTGAAGAATAAATTCTTGAAATACAAACCCTAGCTTGATCCTTGACCTTGATCTTCATTGGAGATTCTAGAGAAAACCTTTTCGAAAGGGAAGGGCTAAATTTGAGAGTTGAAGTCTAAATGGGTATTTTAATGTTTCAAAATACTTTAAATACCTTAAAACACCTACAATAAATTTCCATGACTTAATTTGAACTTGGGGTTAATTAACCGATATATCCCTAAGTTGGCTGAGCTTGCACTAGTAACACAATGCCCATCGACGGATCCTATCTACGGATCATGGATTGGTTTACGACTCGTTATATCAATCCATCATTTGGGACTCAGTATTTGGCATCGGATATAAGTCACCCTAGAATAAACCTTGACCTACTTAATAATTCCATGAGTCGTAGTCTATCTATTGACCGTGGTTTGCATCCGTAGATCACTTTTGAACTCGAAAACTTGGGGTAAAACTTAGGCTCCTCCTCAAGGAACATCAAGGTGGTTCTTGGGGAGTCACACCCGGATTTGGAACCCCTAAACTATATTTTCTAAGTTTGAGAGTCGCCTTCACTCGTTTTATCCCTCAAACAATATACCAAACCTCAACGACAAAACACTAGTACACCCTAGCTCATAAGACTTGTTTCTGGACGTCATAGTTGTTTCTTGACATTTGACTTCAAAAATCTTCAAACTAAACTTTAAATGTCATTTATCATCATCTCATCAAGTTACAAAATTCAAATACACATGTAAGAGGCTAGTTCTTCCAATTTAATTTTAGGGCCATTACATTTGACCTTGTGCTTTATTTATTGTCATTGCCAAACATAGACGTATCGGAAATTGCTTCCAAATAATTTGAAAAGATATCCTTCATTATCCGGTGGTGATTGTTATATCCTTGGAATAAATACTTGTTTTTTTTGCATATTGACCCGTTGTTATTTTGAAATGTATGACATTCTTGTCAGATCTTCTACATATTAATCGAGTCCCATTGCATAATCCATTTGAGAGGTCTATATTTCTCAGCAACATGATTGGTGAATTTTCTTTTAGCACTAACCTTATTTGTATATTGTAAAGATTTATTAATTTTTATGTATTTATAAGAATATATTTTCTGAATATCTTTTGTGCTATGAAGTAACATTAAGGACATTTTAAGAAGTTTGGATGGATTTCATAATGTACCTATGGGGTGGTATTCCATTTGGTGTTAAGGTGTTCAGGTTTTCTTCTTGATAGTAGTTGTTGGTATCATGGTCCGCTGAGTCAAAACTAATATATGTTTTGGTTTCTCCAGGGAATTCCCCAATCAGTATTTCATTCAGATTATCTACAAATTCATTTCTACTTATTAAGATTGCCTGTTCTGTTATATAGTCTGCAGATCTTTAATTTTGTTGAAGGGAGCGAAATATTTCCCTGATCAAGGATTTTTCTATATTACCATCTTGTGTTTGTTTTACAGTCATTTGATATGGTAGTTATGTTAAACAATCCTTTATTTTGGTTTATTCCCCATTTCAAAAATGAAGCGAACATTTACTAAAACTTGTATCCGTTCTTGCTTGCATATTTGTTGCTAGTTGAATATTTTCCATTAAAGGCCACAAATGTGACTTAACCAAACTTGCATTTACCATCTCCGCACACGTAGATTTGGGTACAACAAGGAAAAATTAATGGAAGTCCCCTCTAAATACCATGACTTTCCCTCTAGAAGGTATGTCGCTATCCATGTATCGTAAAAGCTTATGTCGACTATTTCTATTGTGTTTCTCTTATCCATGGGTGCTTCATCCCATATTGCTAATTTTGCTTGTCTAATTATCTTATCTCCCCCACCTTGTTTCGACATATTTTTCATTGTTGTCTCATCTGCTTGTAGTGATATGTCAAATCTTAAGTGTGTTGTACGGCCTGTGGGCAATATTATTGCCTCTACACCACTGGTTGTAGATTCTAATTCTATCATACCTTTTAATCTAACATTTTCTATTAATGCAAGATATAGGAATGTTTTACCAATTCCCCTAGGCCCATCCACAAAAAATAACCAACGGTTTTTCTGAGTCATCCACAAAGAATAACCCGATGTTTCTGAGTTGACCCTTTCAAGAATTGTATTGTAAGCTCGCTCTTGATTCAATTTTTATTGAGCGGCAACATCTTCAGCTGACACATTCATGAACATTTATTTCTTTATTTTCTACATTTATATTTGTTAGGTTGACGTGTTAATTTTTTTATTTGAGGGATATCATATTTTTCGACTCTTTGTCCCATATTCTCCAAGTAAAAGTTAATACTTTTCTAGGTACATTGGATTTGTGTGTATGTTGTGGTTAATGGCTCCTATAAACTCTTATAACATATCCCTTCAATATGTTCCTAGACACATGTGTATCAGTTGGGTTGCAATGAACTAAGATTGTTGCAAAAAAATATTGAAGGGCGGCGGGTATCTAAAAGGTGACAACCTGATACACATTCTGAAATGTTGTTATCTGATTCTAATAACCCTGTTTCTTTGGCTACCTGCTTAAAAGTTTCACGATGTTTTCCATTAACAGTGAGTAAGTATTCAAATGAAGTTGTCCCTGGAATGTGATTCAATAATAGCCATTCATATTACCTTTCTCCTTCTCATGGATTTGTTGCGATATAAAGAAACTATATTTATTATATTAAGTGTATTTATGCGACATAGAAAGTAAGTGCAATTGTCTTACCAATATTTATATGATCAATGACGGTGCGCGATTTACTTTTTGTCCAAATTTTGGATTGGGTGTTCCAAACATAATACTCTGGAAATTCTCTATAAAGATATTTATGAGCCTCACCGTCTATGGAGTACATCTCGAAAAACTCAGTAAGCATAGTTTTGTTTACAAAGTCAGATTCCACAATAGTTTGTAGATTTTGCTTCTTCTAGTAGCACACTACATATCGTTTTGCAAGTATATTACAAAGTAATAGTATTATTTAGTGTGTCAATTGTTGCTATCAATAATACATGAGAAACAATTGTGAAGTATATGTTTGTTTGCCCGTCAGATGTAATTGTAGGTTTATAACTGCTAGATGCATTTCAGGTAGGTTAAAGTCATAAATTCACCACATTGCTTCTGGTGGAGACACCAAAATTGCGTCTTGGAAATTTTGATTTTGTCATTGAATTTTACCCGTCGTTTGATTCAATGTGTACGACACATTTGTCGTGGCCTTTATGTGTATATATATATATATATATATATATATATATATATATATATATATATATAATTTATTGCTTTAACTCCTGAGCAGACCTCAAAATTAATGTGACAATCATACTCATAAACAAATATGGATTATATGGTAGAAACCATTGTTTATTCATCTTCATTCCCCGAACCTCACTTGTTCTCCCATTATTTCTTCTTTTGTAAATCGGATCTCCATTCTTTCCTTATATTGTTTATCTATTGAATGTTCGGGAGTAGTGAAATTTACATTGTACATCCTTCATACATGAGGTTTACTTTCGGTTTTTGCCTTAAGGTCTATGTGTGATATGTCTAATAACTTAGGCACTCAAATTTGGATGTGTGGCACTATTCGAGATTTCGGCAAAAATATATCTACCATACTCGTTGATGATCGTATCTTATTACCTTATTTTAAATATTATAAGGAGATGTATATGTGGTAAGCCTATCTTATAAAATTCTACCACAAAAACATGTGTTACAATTGGTCCAAATATTTCTTTTTTTGAAGATTTGGTCTTTCAACTCTTGCGTTTTTGCTCGAAATACTATGGTCACCAAATCAGTCCTGTCTTGAGGTAGTTGGATTTGGTCACAAGTATAACAACCGGGGACAACCCCCTATAAGTTACACTGCGTAGTTGACTTTTTGGAGGTATTTTTCAAGTCTCTTAGCTTCCATTCATTACATAGGTATGATAAGTACTGCGGAATTATAATTTTTTCACAGCATAACTTTTAAGAATCTCTTTCATAAAAACTTATGGAACGAAGTGTCATCATCACAAGCCAACTTAGACACGTCATAACATTATAAGGTCATGAACCATTACATTGAAAGAAACATAGTCACCATTACATTGAAAGAAACATAGTCTTATACTATTTCTTTAATGAGAGAGAAACTAAAAGAAACATAGTTAATATCCTCGAACAAATGAGGACATACCAATATTGAGAGAAATCTACTTCCCAAACTTCACCTTCTAGCAACCTAACACTTGCCTTCAACTTATACTTTAGACTCGCCTATGTAAGAAATCAAGAGACCGCACATACAACCTCTTCAATACACACCTAAGTGATCTTTAAGACTACTACAGATAAGCTTACTTCACCTAAACTCAACAAGTCAACATTTATTACTAGAGGAAACTTCATGCATTTTAGAACTTCACATAATGACCATCCTCCAATACAACCCCCAAGTTACACTAGTGAAATGTGAAAGCACCATACCATACTACTACTCCCACTTAGTGCTCCTTAGGAATCACACTGCACTAGAAAAATAACATTCAATCATTAGATAGCCTTATTCAACTTGACATAACATAAACATGCTTCGTTAACATGATATAGTAACCCATTCATTCAGTTTCATTACAAGGACACACCAAGACTCCCTCCAAATGTCTACTTGTACAATGCATAGGTGGCGGCATCCCATTCCACCACCTACCCTAAGTAGTACACCCTTAGGAAGACTTGGTTTATTAAATTCATTTTTGGGGGATAGCTTCAATTGACATAGACCATGAGCTTGACATAGAATCCTGATATTAACCCCTAGCGAATGAGAGACCTAAGGTAGGGTAATTCTTTTATCCTTTACATTTATCTCCAATAGCTAGTCCTATGCGGGAACATAGTTTAAGGACAATGAAATTATTCTAAGTAGTAAATATCGACTCTTGTAGAGTACTAATCTTAAGAGGTACACTGGATATAACATATCTACTCACGAAGAGTATCCCCCCCCCCTTTCTTCAAATCCTCTTAGTGCTAATCATAACTCCCCCATGGAGTTTTATATATATACATTCATTATCTATAGACTAAGATATAGATACTAAGTGGTACATATCAACCAAACACTCATTCATTGGGAAGCTCTTGAGAAAAGTGATTTTGCTACTAAACACTTCATCTCAACTCACGAAGAGTGTCCACCCAAAAAGTCCCCCTTTTTCATTCATTAGAGTTCTTATGAATATCGAGGTTGATGCTAGATACTATATCTATATTCACGAGTAGTGTATACCTCCAAATCACCCATTCATTTTATAACTTCATTTAATTCATTCTTTGTGTGTGTGTTAGTATATGTGAGAACACCCTTCACATAACTACCATCATTCATATCCTTGACATTCCAAATATGATCACCCGACATTCATCATAATTGACATACAATTATATTTCACATTCACATTATACTTCATTTAGTACAGTGTTTTCAAGACACACATTCTCAAATTCCTAAGACATTTCATTCATAAACACCATCATATATCTTTACTTCATAATTAATGCCTTTGGGGCCACAAACACAACTCACATATATATTCATATACATTAAGTAAACACTGCCACCATAAGTGGACCATACCACTCAAGATGAATTTAATAAGACTAGAACAATTGATATGAACATACAATTCATCCAAGACTAGATCACCTTTACTCAGTTCTCCAATAATTCATCATAATTAGGCATAATTGGCAGTAGATAATCATAATACAACTTTGTATAAATAAAATTATAATGATCTCCAATCATATTCATCAAACCCATATCATAAACCAAAATTAGAGATTAAGGATGATCACGGGTTCATCGAATTTTCATCATATATTCATTGACTAACATTGGAAACATCATAACTCATCCATTTAAACCTTTTCGTGCAAGAACCCATGCTTAGAATTCGAAATAGAAGAATTTAGGATTTTGAAACCTTTTTTAAAAGACTTTGGATTGGCTCCTTGAATGAGAGAAGAATAACACATGATTTACCATACCTTAAATCAATAAAGACCAAAAAATTAGGGTTGAAAACTTAAGAATTTGGCCTTCTACCCTGGAGATTGAAGTTCATCGATGGAGGATTTAACTAGAGAGAGAAATTTTGAGAGAGTGTAGAGCTTATAATTTTTTATTCTAATTGAGGGTTGGGTTTTATAAATAGGGTAATAGGTGTATAATGATCTAAAATAAATACATAATACACCCACAAAGTACCCATAATAGCCCCACATTAATTGGACCTTTTTAAACAAGTCAAACTTATCTTAGACTTTCAAAATTATCGGGGAGTAAGTCTGCATCACAGAGCTGTTCCCAGAAGACTTTGAAAATAAATATTGGTACAGTAGAGTTCGTGACTCAGACCAAAACTTTGGTCCTTGGTGAACCTATTCCATGACGTGGACTTGTTTCATCTATGTATATTTGCTTGCTGCCTTGAGCAGTTTGCTGGACAAAGGTATGGTCCTCCTAAAGGACTCATTGGGTGGTCCTTGGGGAGTGGTAACCGGACATTTTTACCCCAAACATGTCCCTTTAGGTTTTGGGGTCATCCCCACTGATTATAGACTCCAAATAACACAAAAAAAAACACATACAACTTACAATGACACATTAGCACACACTAAAAACTAATTCTGGGACTTCTTGGTTGTCATTCGACGTTTGACTTTAACACTCTTCAAACTAACTTAAAAATATATTTTTCATTACTTTAATGCCTTATTAACTCATAAAACTCATGATAGGATCTAGCTTTTCTTATTTCATTTTGAGAGTTGTTGCATTCTCCCTGACTTAGAAAAACTTCCGTCCTCGAATGAAACTAAATACCTTCAAGGATTAAGAGACTCAACTAGAAGCTCACAACACACATCATCATGGACACAAAATTCGTAGTGGATGCACTAAACATACAAGGAACACCAACTTCACATCATTATGCAATCTAAGCAGCACAAGCAAATTGGAACTATTTCCACAATTCATAGGGCACACATTCGTCGTCATTTTCATTGAAGTTATGGAGGAACTACCATCTCCAACATTAGACATGCTCATCATATAATTATAAATATTAATATGTAACAACTTTCAAATCACACATTGACATATATACATAACAACTTATAAGGCAATCAAACAATTATCATCGATGCAAATTGTCATGAGAAATATACATTAACTACCAGTCTTCCAATGTAACTATGATATCATCAAGAGCATTCAAAACATTATACCATCAATGGTACTCATAACATAAGTATACATGCAACTCAATATTCATATGCTAGACTCTTAAACACAACCAAACTACTTAGAATTTTGGTTTAAAGCTCGAGTAAAAACAGAAGGAAAAGATATGGATATCAACCACCTTACTACTCAACTCATTCTCCTCCACATAAGTTAAAACCATCTACGAACAAATAAAAAACAAACATAAGAAACTATGACTTGCCAGGGCCTTTATTTAGGATTAGATCCTTTGATAGATTTTACCATATTAAAATGATTCTTCTTTTGAGTATTAGGCTCTAGGTCATCTTGATGAGATTGGTTGGTCTCTTTCCCTTTTACCTTGAGGTTCAGGAAATATCTCATCTTATGAACCTTGTTTCCACATCCAAAACATCCATCCCTACAAGCAAGACACTTCCTTTGGTTAGCTATAGGGACTTGTTCACCCCGGGGAGGAACTCCCGGTTCTACTCTTCTAGCGGGCATCCTTCTTGTATTCATATCCTATAAACACAAGGAAAGAGATTAGGAAAAGATACTTCTAGAACTTAACCATATGGCATGACACAAGATTAATGAAGAAAGTGAAACTTCTATCCTCATGTAGCCTTTCGTTGATAGATGTGTCATGACTCAAACCGTTGAACGAGACTCTACTAGACGTGTTTGTGAGACTTTTGAACCTAAGACTATCTTCCATAACCTTATTCTCTGATACAAAGTTTATAACAATCCGGGAGAAACCCCTAGAAGTTAAACGGTGTACTTGACCTCTCGAAGGTCTTGTACAAGCCTCTTAGCTTTCATTCATCACATAGGTATGAAAAGTACTGTGAAATTAAAACTTTTCACAACATAACTAATAAGAAACTCTTTCATAAAACGTAGGAACAAAGTCTCATCATCACAGACCAACTTAGACACGTCTTAACTTCATAGGGTCACAACCCTTTACATTGAAAGAAACATAATAAGTCTTATACAATATCTTTAATGAAAGAAACTAAAAGAAACATAGTTCATGTCCTTGAACATACGAGGACATACCAATATTTAGAGAAATCTACTTCCCAAGCTTCACTTCTAGGATCATTAACTTGACTTCCACCTATACTTTAGAAATATATAAGAATATGGAGTTAGTACCAACATTGTACTAAGTATGACAATATGAAAAAACATGCTTTAAAGAGGACATTTTAGTTGAATTATGCTTTACATGCTATTTTAGTAAAACCTCATGAATCAAGTATACAAGACATCATATAAGTCATCATTGACATACAAGTAACTACTTTCATAATTCTCAACATTTAGTCACATTCACCAAGTAACCCATTAATCATTTAGACTTTCCTATTCAAAGTCATCCTAAGACTCACCTATGTAAGACATGAAGACACCACCCATACAACCTCTTCAATACACACCTAACTGATCCTTAAGACTACTAAAGATAACATACTTCATTTCAACTCAAAAAATCAACATTCATAACTAGAGGAAAAATTCATATATTATAGAATTTCACATAAAGACCATCCTCCAAGACAACCGCCAAGTTACACTAGCTCAATGTGAAAGTAGAATCCCATACTAATACTCCCACTTAGTTCTCCTTAGAATCACCCTAAACTAGGAACATCACATTCAATCATTACATAGCCTTCATCCACATTAGACATAAGATAAACATCCTTCATGAACATCATATAGTAACCCATTCATTCATTTTCATTACAAGGACACACCAAGACTCCCTCAAATATGTCTACTTGTGCAATGCATAGGTGGAGTCCCATTCCACCACCTACCCTAAGTAGTACACCCTTAGGAAGACTTAGGTCATTACATTCATTTAGGGGGGATTGCTTTAACCGACATAGACCATGAGAGATTAAAATAAAACCTCATTACTAACCCTTACTGGATGAAGGATCCCCACTTGCATGGATGTCCAATAGGTTGACTTATGTGCGCGCATAGTTTAGGGATAAGGACATTGCTTCTAAGTACTACATCTCAACTCACGAAGAGTACTCATCTCAAGAGGTATTACTCACAAAGAGTATCCACCTTTTCTTCAAAGCCTCTCGGTGCTAAGCATAACTCCCCCACGGAGTTTTCGAAATTCATTAGCTATAGGTTAAGAGATACCTACTAAGTACTACATCTCCAATGAAACATTCATTCATTGGAAAGAACTTTTGAATAGTGAGGTTTCTACTTAACACTTTATCTTAACTCACGAAGAGTGTCTACCCCAAAATCCCCCTATTTCATTCAATAGAGTTCCTAGGAATATCGAGGTTGATGCTAGACACTATTGCTCCACTCACGAATAGTGTATACCTCCAAAATCCCCTATTCATTCTTTAAATTCATTCATTAATTCATTCTTTGTGTGTGTGTGAGTATATGTGAGAACACCTTTCACATAACTACCATAATTCGTAACCTTGACATTCTAAATATGATCACCCTACATTCATCATAATGAACACACAATCATACTTCACACTCACATTATACTTCATTAGACATAGTATCTTCAAGACACACATTCTCAACTTCATAAGACATCCCATGCATATACACCATAACATCACTTTACTTCACAATTAATGCCTTCAAGGACACAATCACAACTCACATATATATTCACATACATCAAGTAAATACCGTCACCATAAGTGGACCATACCACACAAGATCAATTCAATAAAACTAGAAAAATTAAGATCAACTTACCCTTCATCCAATCCTTTATCGCCTTTACTCTATTCTCCAATAATTCATCATAATTATATAATCTTAATAAAACTTAGTATAAAGACAATTCTAATGATATCCAATCATATTCATCGTACCCACTTCTTAAGCAAAAATTAAAGAATTAGGATAATCATGGGTTTATGAAATTTTTTATCATAAATTCATCAATTAACATTGGAAACATCATAATTCATCTATGAAAATCTTTTCAACAACCATGCTTAGAATTCGAAATAGAAAAATTTAGGATTTCGAAACCTTTTTGAAAAGCATTAGGATTGACTCCTTGAATGAGAGAAGAATAAAGGATGAATTACCATACCTTAATTGAAGAAAGCCCATGAAATTAGGATTGAAAACTTGAAGAATTTGGACGTGCCCATGAAATTAGGATTGAAAACTTGAAGAATTTGGACGTCTTCCTTGGATCTTAAAGTTCATCAATGGAGGATTAACTATAGAGAGAAATTCTGATAGAGAGAGGAGAGCTTATAATTTTTTTTTATTCTAGTTAGGGGTTGGGGTTTTTTATTCTAAGTAGGGTTTGGGATTTTCGGTTAGGGTAATGGGTGTATAATGACCTAAAATCAATATATAATACACACCCAAAATACCCCCACATTAATTAGATCTCTTTGAACAAGTCAAACTTAACTTAGATTTTCGGAATTATCATCGGGGAGAAAGTCCACTTTGCGGTGTTGTTCCAACAAGATTTTTAAAAATAAATTTTAATACAGTAGAGTTCGCGATGCGTTTACGGCGCGAGCCAGAACTTTGGTCCTTTGTTAACCTAGTCCGCGACGCGGACGAGTTTCATCTATGTTCATTTGCTTGCTGCCTTACGCAGCTTGCTGGCCAAAGGTTGTGTCTACCTGAAGGACCCCTAGGGTAGTCCTTGGGGGGTCGTAGCCGGATTTTTTGACGCTAAGAATGTCCCTCTAAGTGTGTGGGTCATCCTCACAGATTTTAGACTTAAAACAACACACAAAAAAAACACATACAACATACAAGGACAAATTAGCACACACTCAAAACTAGTTTCCGGATGTCTTGATCGTTCTTCCACGTCTGATTTTAAAACTCTTCAAACTGAAGTAAAATTATTCATTGTTTTAACACCTTATTAACTCATAAAACTCATGATAATCTCTAGGTTGTCCTATTTAATTTTGAGGTTTGTTACTAAGGGTTATTGAATTTGAATCAATTATGGGTTACATGTCATGGTGATAAACAAGTCTGGTCTTCCAAACATTTGAACCAACGCCATAGCACCCATATAGCGTCGTCGCATATCCCTGGGCCTCCAATGTGTGATCCTTGCAGTAATATCCTCTGTCCTACCTTGTCCCCGCTACTCTTACCAACCATGACACTATCAACATTACCTTCGAGTCCCTTCATAATGTGATTACTCTAATCTATAATATTCAAGTTTTGTTGTTTCTATTTGATGTATATGTCTACAACAAACTACTGCAACAATCTCCCACATATAAGAAATATGGACTTGTTACTCGTTTGGACTTGTGGTATATAACAGTAAAAACTCCCTGCAGGAAACACAACCTTTTATTTTGTGTCGTACACTAACATATATAGAAAAGTACATGTTATAGATGACTGATAATGGTAGTGGGAAATTCACAGACATAACTGCATAATGTAAGACTGACTTTGAGGCAAGCCGATGTTTTGTCTATTCCCTGAAGTAAAGTATCACGCAGTGCATATTTTATTTTGGTGTATTAGAATAAGTTACTTTTCCATATTATCTTTATAGAATTTATTATTTTTTATTTACAAGTTGTTACATAATGGGCAATTTGAAGTATATTTTTGTTGCTATATTTGAAAGTGCTTACCTTGTCCTTCATCAACATTTATCTCTGCAAGTTTTTGAATGATGATCTACCTATCTCATGACTTGGTAACGCCGATCTTTTACTATTTTTTATTGGATTACAAACGTTTTGTAATCCTTGATGCTAGCCTCCTTCACATCTATGAAGTATTAGAGGATATTGAAGTGGATTAGAACAACCATAATAATATTTGACTCGATGTTTATAACCTAAGTATTCAGGTACTACAATATCTCATTCAAACAGTATATTTTCACTGTTACCGTCTACCCAAATAGCTACCACTTGATCCAATGAGGGGTTCTTATACACCCATTGGTCTAATGACGCATTTGTATCTATGCGTATTTCCATATTTTGAAAGCTTGTATGTTCTTTAAGTTGTGAGAAGAATTCTGCATATGGATTCTACTCCATTATGTTTCTTATTTTGATAATGACTTCCTCTGATAATTTGGCATCTGCAAGTACCGACATTCTATTGGCTAATCCATGATTGGTATCATAGAAGTATAGTTGAAAGTACCATGGTTTGTCATTGTTTGAGATTAATGATGATATATCTGTCCTTTTTCCTTGAAACTATATATTCCGTTCCTGGAAGATGCAAATTCCTTATCGAGTTTAACTCCAAATGATGTAAATGCAGAGATGTTATTATACGCATGTATATTTTTCCTGAATAAATTTGCATATTCAGAGTCAGACACAAATAATTCATAAAAGTCATTGGCCACTTCATTATATGCTAAGCTGATATAGCCACCTCCACAACAATTTGTCGGGGGCTCATATTGGAACCTCAAAGAACTGCAGTAGGTGCAATTGATTTGTTCTTCTAATTTATGATTTGATGTTGTTGTGAAGTTGAAATTTGTTACATCTATAACGCTAAGAAAAGCAGTATTAAGGAAAGACTAGTATTTATAGTGATAATAGTAAATGTTATGTTGTTTTTAGTGCATAATATTTGAGTTAAGATACCTCTGTCAGCATTCACCTCTAATATAGCTATTCTTTTAGAAGGTTTTTTATGGTTCTTCACCTGCGGCTCATGAGTTCGCTCGTCTTGTATTTGATTAGTTGATGCCACTATATTTTCAACTCGTCGCAAGGCCCTTTCTACATCCTTATGTATTTTGAGCTTGACCACTATTGAAAATGAGATATGCTGATATGATGTTTAAATTGCAGTATATTTAGTTGGTTTATAAGATTAATTTTGATGTTAAAATTATATTTTGGTGAACATACCTCTTGTTTTGAGCTGCTTGTTATGTCGTACTTCCATCTTTAATTGATTTGCCTTTGAGGGAATGGTTTCCTGCTTGACATTTTTGAATGTAAGAATATATTAGTTGAAATTGAAATAGCCTGTGATAGTGTAGAACCAAGTTACTTATGTTATATGGTAAACCAATATTAGCTACCACAGCAGAACTGGTGTAGTGCGTATAGATTGTGTACGTATCCTATTATCTATATATAACGCGATAGTCTCTATGTATTATGAGAAGGGTAATATAATCAAATGGGAAGCAACTAAAACTTATATGAAATAATTCAAACCATATTTGCACAATGTCCTACCTGACCTCTTAAATATTTCTTTGGTTTAGGTGATATGTTTGTAATGTCTATGTGTCTAATTATTTGGTCTAACTAATAATTTTATTTTGTATTCCCTATGAACCGAATGGCTTATAATCTTGTATTACATCTTGTTGTGGCATGTTGTTTTTTGGAATTTTCAGTGGTTGTGTCATCATTTTGGATATTTTTTGGTGTGGCCTAGGGAGCATGAAAAAGGTACAATTGTGTGGCAGATTTGCGCTTATCAAGTAATGTGTATTATATGTATAATTGGGATCAGTATGGACTTACACGTATGCCTTTTGAACCTGCAAACTTAAAGATGGTGTATGTTTTTCCCACTATAAGATAGGCGAACAAACTGAAGATGAAGACAGTATTTTTCTATCACCATGGGTTTGTATCTTCTTCATTATTATGAGTAGCATATTGCATATGTAATTACTGGATGGAGTTGACAAGAGTATGATGATGGATCTGATTATGGTCGTGTTATGATAATTAAAGTAAACTTACAATTTTTAATTTGTTGTGCGTGATGTTGTTGTGTAAAGTTCATAGTCTTGCGGATTTTATTTAATATGTCAACATAACTATAGATTGAACTAATAGATCCCACGGATGATTTGTGTAACTGAATGTGTGTCTGAGTCTCTCAATGTATAGTTATTTTGAAGGGCGATGGAAAAATAGAATGCCAGGACTACAATATACCTGAGGATCCTGAATATCTGGCAGAAGGCACAAAGTTTTGCGAGTTTTTATTCTCAGATAGAGGAATTCCATAATGTTGAATAGGGGCTTGTCGAATTGGTGGCAACAATTCAGGAGGGAACTTTTGGTCTGCAGCGCAACGCTACTGGAAAGTTGCGATGGTTTTGAGTAAGCGCAACTGTTGGCTGTCGCGTTGGTTGGTCCTGTCGGCTGTCCTACTAACATTACATTAATGTTCTTGCTAAGCACGATTCTATGATATACTATTTCTACTATTAACTATTCTAATTGCTTCGTTGCAATGAAAATTTGAGATAATATCTATTAAGGTGACACACCATTAGTAATTTTGGTAGTAATATTATTAAACTTAGTTTACTATTATTAAATTCATTCACCTTAAGCTTTTATATCCATAAAATAAGAAAATTTAATTCATCGGGAATGTTTTTTATTTTAAATAGGGAAAAGGGTTAAATATGCCCCTAAACTATTCGAAAAAGTTTAGATATAACCTCTGTTTAAAGTTTGGTTCATTCATACCCTAGCCGTCCAAATTTTGGCCAAGATATGCCCTTATGGACGTTAGTTGGGATGCTGGACATATCCAAGTCATGTTTTTAAAATGTCACATGGAATTGTCATGTCATTTATATTAAAATGGAAAGAGATCAATTATGCTACACCTAATAGGACCCATAATCATCCCCTTTTAAATAAACTATCAGACCCATTTTCAATAATTTTGTTTAATTTATATATTTTTGATAAATTTAAAAAATGAGTAATTTGATTACTAAGATATAGTAAAAATATGAAACAAATATAAATTTCACGCCAAAAATTCAAAAAAAAAATAGTACCCTTAAATTCAACAATTTTAACACTTTTTTAAATTTGTATTTTTTTTATAAACATAAAAAATGAGTAATTGATTAATAAAAATTTTGAAAAAAATATAAAATTAATAACAAATATTCAAAAAATAAATATAGTAACCTGAAAATCAACAATTTCAACATTTTTTAAATTTTATTTTTGGCAAATCCCAAAAATGAGTAACTTATTAATAATAATAGGAAAAATATGAAACAAATATAAAATTTACGCCAAAAATTCATAAATAAATATAGTAACCTTAAGATAAACAATTTCAACAAATTTGTTTAGTTTTTAATTTTTTTAGGTAAATCAAAAAAATGAGTAATTGATTGATAAAAAATAGGAAAATATGAAAAAATAAAAAACAGAAAAAAAATCGTTGAAAATATTTAGTTTAAGGATACTATATTTATTTCTAATTTTTTTGGCGTTAATTTTATAGTTTTCATATTTCCTATTTTTTTAATCAATTGCTCATTATCGAGCTTTACTAGAAACACATCAAAATTACAAAAAATTGTTGACATTATTGAATTTAAGCTTACTATTTTATTTGTGAATTTTTGGCGTAAATTATATTTTTTTTCCAGATATTTCCTTTTTTTAATAGTAAATGACTCTTTTTTGAGATTTGTTGAAAAAAATAAAAATGATTTTTTTGTAGAATTAAAAGTTACTATATATATTTGTGAACTTTTGGCGTTAATTTTAATTTTTTTCGTACAATTCATATTTTTATTAATCAATTACTCATTTTTCAGGATTTACCAAGAATTGTTTTTAAATAAACTATTGAAATTGTTGAATTTAAGGTTATTATATTTATTTGTGAATTTTTGGCGTTAATGTTTATATAATAATCAATTACTCATTTTCGGGATTATACGAAAAAAATAAAAATTAAACAAAACTATTAAAAATGGGTCGGATAGTCTGTTTAAAAAGGGGGCGATTTATGTGTCAAATTAGGTTTTTATGGGTCCGAATCCGTTCCATTTTCATATAAATGCCATGTGGTAAGGTCAAAAACACATGGAAATTACATGTGACATTTTTTAAAAAAATTAATAAGTTGGATATGTCCACCATACCAACTAACGTCAATAAGGGCATATCTGGGTCAAAATTTGGATGGCGAGGGCACACTACAGAAAAAACAGTGTTTAGCGATGTAATCAATTTCGTCACTATATAACTAGGGATTATCAACGAAGTAGTCATTTCGTTGCAAAATTTACAAATATTCTTTTGGGTTAAAATATATAAATGTATTGGCGACAAAATATGTTTTTTGTCGTGAAATAATAGCGGGAAACTTTTGCGACTTAAATTTCGCTGCGAATTTTGCAACAAAGTAAGTATTACAAATTTAATAAAATATTGCAAAGGAAGTAGTGACGGACAAGCATTGCTAGAATCTAAATATATTTTTATGGAATTTAAATTACGTAGCGACGGAAATATCCTTCTCTAAAAATTAATGTGAATAATTACATTTATATTAGGGAGGGATATCAGAATCCGTCGCTAACTTCGTTGCAATAATTTTTACCAAGTCGTCATTCATTGAAAGCACAAAAAGGAAACTAAAGTTACAATCCCTAAAAAATAGGGTTGTATCTCTGTGAAACGTCCCAAGAGCAGTGCAGTAGCTAAGTGAGAGGTAAGAATTCAATTTCTCTCGTCTCCTTCTCCTTTCGATTGCTCTCGTCTCCCTATCCTTTCGATTTCTTCCGTCTCAGGTGAAATTGTTCCCGTCTCAGGTTCACGGTGAAATTTCTCCTGTCTCTTTCATCCTCAGGTTAAAGGTGAGCTTCTACCTTTGGCAATTTCTCTTTTTTTCATATGTTCGGTGAGCTTCTTTTGCAGTAAAGAGGAGGGTTTTGACTTCTATTTGGCGAAAAATAAGTGGGAAAACGGGATGGGGTTATCAAGGAAGAACATTAGTCTTCTGGAAATTATCTTGGATACGTGATGTTGGGCATATTGATAAACCACATTGTCTACTTAACTCACTCTAACACAACGAAAAATCATCGGTAGCGTTTCAAAAATAAAATGTTGCTTGATATTGATGTACACATTATAAGATTCTTGTATTTATAGCTATAACTTGCTAAAAGTTTATAGAGAAAGAGAATCCAAAAAACATAATAGGTATTGACATGATGTAGCAATTATATTTTAATGATGAGTACATATCTCAATCATGTTTTATGAAAAAAGTGTGTGCTCAATATACTTTAGCATTCAGAGTGATATATGAGATGAGAATATGGCGTTTCAATGGCTTAATTTAGCTTCTATGATCATTAGCAAAAGAAGAGATTTTATGTTGTTCTTAATCTCTTCTTATGTATGAAATTGTTAGTAGAAGCTTCAACACTAGTTGTTTGGTAAGTTTTTTTCCAAAGGTTTTATGTGTCAGCTACAAATTTTTATCACGATCTCGATGAAATGTATGTGTTTTCCTTGTATCTTGTCTTTTAGTGTTGAAAGGATTGAGTTAACTATTGTATTTAATATTTTACTTTCTTTCGTTAGTGTTGTTTCTTCTACTTTGCTCTAATTTATGATTTTGAATATTTTTCAGATTTTTTAGACTCTAACCTTGCTTGCTTCTACTTTGCTTGATGAAATTCCCGATATCTTCAAATACCAATGAAAATAAGTCTACAAGGTTTTCACTCTCTAGTCACTGTCTGGAGAAAGGGTGACGTTTCCTCCGTAATCTTCTCCTCGTCTTCTTCTATTCAAGATATGTCTCGCTAGTCTATTGTTGTATCACTGTTGTTTGTAGATAAGAATTGATGACTTTAATTTTTTATACATGTGTTCTTGATGGATTTTCTTGATTCATATTAATGTGAAAGTTGGCTTTTATCGTTTAGAATTTAGTGACACTTATTTGTTATTTTTTATTTGAATCTATTTTTGGTGACTACTCTTCGCTATGTCGTAGAATCTCTGTTCTTTGTTTTCATTGTCTATAAGCCTATAAATATGAATGAGAGTACCTTCTGGTCCACAGTTTGTGCTTGTTACTGATTTTTTATTCTTGTAAATTTAAACTTTATAAGGAACATGAATAATGTAGAGCGTGGTTGGATGTATGATAGGTTGAATGGTCGAGGGGTTATAAATTATAGTTTTGTAATTGGAGTGGATAAATTTATCCAATTTGCATATTTGCAACATATTCGCATGAGCGACAATAAAGTTAGATGTTCATGTAAGAAATGTCAACTTTAGGTTCATAGATGTTGAAACGATTAAGCATCACCTTTATAAATCTGGATTTGTTGACAACTATTTTATTATGAAACATCAAGGAGAAAAAAATATGATTGGTGAGATTTCTTGTGAACATGATTTGAATGGTGGTGCTACACCTGAATAAGGATATGATAATCCATACCGTCAATTGATTTTAGATGCAGCTGGTCCTAACTTTCCTCAAGGTTCAAGTTGGCAATCTTTTGGCAATACTGAACATGAGTCGTCTCATCCTTATGAACCTTCAATGGAGGAAGATCCTAATCTCGAGTATAAAAAATTATATGATTTTCTATAAGCAGCTGATGAAAAATTATATCTCGGTTCTTCCCTCTCTCAACTTGTTGTTGTCTCTCAAATGTTGAATATTAAAATAGAGAACAACATGTCCTAGAGAGGTTATAACCAAATGATGCAATTGTTGAAAGAGGCTTGACCTGAAGATAACATAGTGTTTGATAGCTACTATAAGACTAAGAAGCTGGTGTGTAGCTTGGGTTTGCCATTTGAAAAGATTGATTGCTGTGAATCAAGATGTATATTGTATTGGGGTGATGATGACCACCTTACATATTGCACATTTTGTGGACATGATAGATACAAGCGTCGTGTTGTCTCTCGTAAGAGGAAATTGACCCTTACAAGAAAATGTATTATTTTCTTTTGATATGTAGATTGCAAAGATTGTATGGAACTCATGCTATAGTTGCTGACATGAGATGGCATCATGAGCATACAAAAGAGGATGGTGTAATGCGTCATCCATCAGACTCAGTGGCTTGGAAGCACTTTGTTGACACTCATCCTATTCTTTCTAATGAACCAAGAAATGTAAGGTTGGAATTATGTACAGATGGTTTCCAACCATTTAGTCAGTCTAGGAGCAGATACTTTTTGTGCCCAGTTATTGTCACACCTTATAATTTACCTCTAGAAATATGTATGAAAGAGGCTTATATGTTCTTAACAGTCATTGTTCAAGGGAAAACAACCCCAAACATAAAACAGATGTTTATTTGCATCTTCTAATAAAGGAATTGACTTTTTTGTGGGAGACAGGTGTGAAAGCATGTGACATCTAAAAAAAAGCAAAACTTTCAACTAAGGGCAGCTTTGATGTGGACAATTAGTGACTTCAAGCGTATTCTATGTTATCAGGATGGAGTACTGCAGGTAAGTTTGCATGTCCCTATTATGGAAGAAACAAAATCTTTTAGATTGATTCATTATAGGAGAACATCTTGGTTTGACTATCGTAGGATGTTTCTTGACCAATATCACCCATTTAGGAGAGATTGTATGAACTTTCTTAAAGGCAAGACTGTCCAAAGATTACCCCCCCCCCCAATAGAATAGGAGAAGAAATATTGGGTAAAATTCGTGATTTGGACATTAGAAAAAGTAACGGAGTTAGATGCAGAATAAGTCAATCGAAGAGTATGTAAGTCTTGCGGATGGAAAAAGAGAAGCATCTTTTGGGATTTTCCTTACTTGAGTTCTAACATGATTCGACATAATCTTGATGTCATGCATATTGAAAAAATTGTCTTTGATAATGTGTTTAACACCGTTCTTAGTTTTGATGAAAAAAAAACAAAGACA
Organism: Solanum chilense; assembly: GCA_032847665.1. Classification (NCBI taxonomy): domain Eukaryota; kingdom Viridiplantae; phylum Streptophyta; class Magnoliopsida; order Solanales; family Solanaceae; genus Solanum; species Solanum chilense. The sequence goes on along the minus strand of JAPDHL010001909.1, from coordinate 2,596,551 downwards.
ATCCACAATCACATCAAGAAACAGTAAAGTTTTGTAATCGACCTCAATTGGCAAAGGATAGTAATGGAAAATATCCTACAGCTTTATATATGATAGACAAGGAAGCAAGAGCTATCTTGTTCAATTGGGTGAAAGGCTTAAAGTTTCCAGATGGGTATGTTTCCAATTTTCATAGATGTTCAGACAAAAATACGAAAAGGATATATGGCATGAAAATTCATGATTATCACGTGTTCATGCGACGACTATTTCCTATTGCCTTTCGCGAACTACTTCCTAGTAATGTGTGGCAATAACTTACAAAATTGAGCTTATTTTTCAAAGATATTACTTCTGCAACTCTACGAGTTAATGACATGGAGAGATTAGAGAGAGATATCCCACAAATCTTGTGCAAGTTAAAATTGCCTAATGAGGAAGTGACAATAGTTTTAGAAGTAAATGTTCCATACAAGTTGAATTAGTTGAAGTTCATGAGATAGATATGACAGTTTCCGTTTAATAGATTCTAGTCTTAAATGATCCAAATGGAGATTTAATTGAAATAGATGAACCCATTGATGATGGACTTTTGCAAAAGAATCATGAAATCCACATAGTATCCACATAATAAGAGTGTGAAACCGATGAGGATGAGGATAAGGATGAGGATGAGGATGAGGACGAGGAAGAGGAAGAGGAAGAGGAAGAGGAAGAGTTTGAAGAAGACAGTGACTAGTTCTTGATCATTTGCTATTGTATTTTCACTATATTTTCAATGTTTCTGATTTTCAATCGAGGATAATTTGTTGTAGCTGTTGCGTTTCAGTTTATGATTTAAAAAAAGAACTATTGTCTTTGAACTACGTGTGCTTAATTTCTTATTTCGATTACTAATAAATCTTTGGGAGACTTTTTTTAATGTTAATGTTTTTTATCATTTCTTTGAATTGAATGACATTACTTGATAGTGATTGTGTAACCATTAGGTTTTGGAGCCTTATCAGAAGCACATTATAGATTTCATATTAACAAGCTCTTACAGAGACAGTTTTCATCTTTCATCATTGTTCCAGATTATCTAACAACAATGTTATTTTTATTTATAGATATGGCTGGAGGCAGAGGTAGTGGAAAATCCTCATGTAGGAGTAATCCTGCTATTTGTGTCAGCATGCCAATTATTTCCAAGCCCGCTAGATTTTCTCCTAGAAAAGGTGGTACACCGACCAATGTTGTAACGTCAACTCAGAGTATTAGCCCAATCATTTCTAAGACACCTCCACACCAAGTGAGATTTTCTCCTCAAAAAGGTGGTACCCTGACCAATGTTGTAACGTCAACTCAGAGTATTAGCCCAATCATTTCTAAGACACCTCCACACCAAATGAGAGTAATCAAATAGGTTAGGGTCTTTTTTACCACAAAAATTTTCTGGAGACTTATCAGAAGCACATTCTTAGTGTAAAGCTTCTGATATAAGATCATGATCCCTTCATTGTTGTTACTTTTGTTTGAGATAGTTACTCTTGTTACTCTTGTATCTCCAAGTACTAATTTACCATGTGGGTGTAACAAAGAGTCCAAATCCCATTGTTTCATAATGCTAATACTTCGGGGAACTACTTTACTGCTGTGGGTATAATTATATGTTGCTAACATTACAAACTCGTGCTTAAAACTATTGCAGTTCTACTTGACAACTATTGTAAAAAGAGAAAGATCATCTTGACATGACCTTCTGTTGGGGTGGATGTTGTTAGCAATTACTTGGCTACCCACTGTTTATTACAACAGACAAAACAACTGGTACACTAGATAGAGGTGTGTCTTTCGTCAAGTACATGATTTGATTTAATGGTAATGATAAGTTCTCTTAGAGGGTATGCCTACACAAATGGTGTACACATCTATGAATTCCATTTTCTTCGCAGAAGTAGAGAAGTCAACTTGTGAAGTATTTTATATCTATCAATTTGCTCAGTTTCAAAGGGATGCCTCATCCTGCACTCACATATACAACTTTATTTTTGTAAAGAGCATCTGATATATTTTAAAGAGTCATATGGAATAGTATCAAACTTAACTGAAAGGGACATCTTAATTCTTAGTGTCCCTGCCACTCTCTACATTGTACTGGGCATGACTTTGTGTATTTTCTGCATTTTCCTTCAAAATTTGGTTTGTTCCATATCATTAATACTTTGTCATTTTCTGTACTTATTATAGGAAAAATATGAAGAAATATTAAAGGAAAATACATTGTCTAAAACTGATATTGATCAATATGTAACATAATACCAAGTCGCGGGAGGAGAAAAGAAAGTAAGATTATACGGTCTTGGATCTGACGCAAAAAATTGCTATGGGAAGAAACATTATGGGTCATCATCATTACCACATCCATTTTCTCAATCAACATCGACAACGAATATGGAAAAGTTTGTAAAGAAAATGATTCATGCACTAACTAGTCATCTTGTTCCTATTACTGTTAAGCATGTGAAAGCATCGATTACTCCATTCGGCAATCCATCGTCTGCAGCACCCATGCCTCCTGCTAGTAATATGGACGAGGTTGATACCTCCACAACTTCAATTTATGTTAATGTCATACTTTTGGAAACTAGAAATTGCGCATAGTAATATTTTGATGAATATGGGTTCATTTAAGAGTACTTGATAGTTTTCTTTGGATTTTTTAAACATGAAATATGTTGTTTTGGAGTTTTCTATTTATATATTATGAATCATATATAGGTATTATATTATATGAATGTTTTTTAATTTTGGAGTATTTAGTAATTTTAATTTAATATATTTCAGTAGTGCATAAGAACAATTTTAGCAACAAATTTAGCGACTATTTGGTCGTTGCTGTAAAAAGAAAGTTGGAGACGTATCAATGACAAATTATTAAAGGCCTAATATGTTGTTACAAAATATGTTGGGAAGAATATTTTGTTGCAAATTTATCCAAAATAGCAAAATGAATTATCTAATTAGCAACAAAACTATATAAATATAATGACGAATCTTTCAATCACTAATGTAGCGATGAAAATGTTTCATCACTGTGACGTCATTAAAATTGAGACGAAACATTATTTTTTGTCATAGATTATGAAATAAGCAACAAAACTATATAAATACAATGACGAATCTTTCCATCGCTAACATATGGCGACGGAAGATATTCGTCACTAAGACGTTGCTAAACTTGTGACGGAACTCATTTTTCGTCACTAAGAGCTTACTGACGAGCATAACAGAAACATTCAATATTCTATAGCTAATCCGTCGCTAATCGTTATTAGTGAAGGATTTTCTTCATATAGTTACGGATTGTGGCCATCCTTAAACGCTATTTTTTTGTAGTGGTATGAGTGAATCAAACTTTAAATGGAGGGTATATCTAGACCTTTTTGAATAGTTTAGGGGCATATTTGATCCTTTTCCCTTTTAAATCATAGTCACTTTTTAATAAATGAACAACTCAGTATCAATATCAATTGTATTCTACAATGTCATTTTAATATAAATTAAATCTAGGGATCGGTAACATTAATGAAGTAGTCATTGATCCATTGAAAGTCCTTATTTAGTGCGTGTATTGCTAATAATAATTATAAAATGCTACTTATTGTGACGTTTTTAAGAAGTATTATATCATGATATCAAAATTAATTATGCTATTAGTATTTATAATTTTGTAGGACTGATTTTGTTGTTCTAAAAATGTATTTTTTTCAAGTTTCTTGATCTATAACATAGGTTATTGACTCCTCAAGTAATAGTTTGATTTAATTGCAGTCAAGCAATAATAGGTTTGTTTTAAATTTGCTTTACCCATCATATTGTACCTGTGTGATAAGTTTGTTTAGTCGTTAGATTTCGCTACTTAGTATCGATAGCTTGGGTTTTCTAGATTTGTGGTGTGATTATTTAAAACGTATGGACTATTGAATTGACACGATTCTTTGGGCAATGAGAGTTAATTTGTGACGTTATGGAAAAAGATAAGTACAATATGGGGCAGTATTTATTATATATTTATAACAATACATGCATGAAGGTTTTTTTTTTTTTTTGCAATGGTACGCAAATTTAATGGTATACAATCTTCTTGGGATGTAATCGTTGTACATATGAACCATAATAGAGTTGTAAGCATCCTCAGGTGGATAACCATAGTTAAGTTGGGGTGCTTGTGGTAGCCATCACAAAAGGATTATGGAAGAAGGCAATATGGACCAGAGGCAATATATACAAAAAAAAACATATGAATTTCCCTCATAAATAAATAATGTGGAACATTTTGCACAACAAATACCATGGCTCATCTTTATTGATTATGTCTAGAATCGTTGCTTTGAACTTGTACGTAGAATCCTGCAAACCGCCAATATACCATATTTGTGAATATATGTTAAGCATAAGCCTGGATTTATTGATGGAGGGACTCTTGTTTAATGAACAATCTCAACTCAAGAAAATAATTAATATTACTCGTCTATCATCATTTCGCTACACCAAGCACAAACCCCAAATACATTGCAAGCATATAACTTTTCCCATTGAATTTACTCGGTGCACGAAGGTCCACGAATAATTTGTACGATTGATTTCATACATTATATGATAAGCGTTGATTTACAACTACTAAATGCAGAAAAACTAACCCACCTGGGCCCATGAAATTTGTACGGATTTTTGATTTCACTCCCATGTTTTCTTGATTCGCTACGGTGAATTTGGCAAGGATCTCGCAAGACCCCACTATCCCCGTGCTAGAAAACTCCTTCTCCTTCTTTTCCAAAGTTAAAATAACTTTTCTAAGGTTTCTAGGGTAATTTATGACCTATAGGTTATTTTGGGCAAAAGAAAAAATACGGATTTCCTAAAATTCAAATTCTTCCTCTTTGATCCCTCTTTAGCAGGGTAAGTTGGCGTTGTAACGGCGCCTATTCCGATGTAGCATGATTATATACCGTGGTTTCACGGTATTATTAATACATTTTCCTTAAGTTTAGTGTGTCCAAAAGCCTTTTTGTGCTAATTTTTATATAAGTTTCTCTTTATTTGCAGGAAATCTGTCTAAAGATGAATGCGGAGATTTTGAGCGAAGAAATGCAGAAGAGACCACCTACGGAGCTTGTGACGGTCCGTCGTGCTTGTGACGGTCCGTAGGTGGAAGCGTAGTGCAGCTGCTGAAGGAAGATGGGGAAGTCTGACCAAGTGTGGGGTTACAAAGTCCATGAGGGTCCGTCGTATCTATGATGGTCCGTCCTACAGGTTTGTCATGAAGTTCAGAGAAGTAATCCAGTACCCATATTCCAAAAGTTTAAGTGTTTTCGAACGAAGACCCTCGATGGACCGTCGTGTCTGTGACGATACGTCATACTTGCCGTCGAGGGTAATGAAGAGAGCAGCAGAAGAAGTTGCACAAGTATGGAACGACGGAGTCCATGACGGTCCGTCGTGACCACGAAGATCCGTCGCGAGGTCCGTCGACCCAGCCGCATTTTGACAGATTTCCAGCAAATAAAATCCTTGTTTAATTAGGTTTTATTTTCTATAAATAGTTCGAAAAACCTCTTTTTGAGGTTAGACTCTGTATTATTAGTAAGACACGGTATTATTAGTTAGACTCTAGATCATTGTTAGATTTTTGAATATTGGGAGAGTCTTAATTATTTTTGTATACTCTTTGAGAGATTATTCATTATCTGGAGACTTTTATCATTGATTGTGGGTGATTTTTGCTGATTAATCAATTGAACTTGTGGATTTTACTCTTTCTCATTGAAGTAAGTACAAGAATTCTTATATCATATATTTGAATATTGTGATTATGACTATGGGTAACTAAACTCCATAACTAGGGTTGTGGGAATTATAGGCAAATAATGAGATAAAACCTAACTAAAATAACAATTCTAGAATAGTGTCTTGCATGAATTAATAATTCTTTCGCTTAGAAGTCTTTTTAACGGATGACCAACGTTAGAACTCACCTTAATGCTACTTGCCGGACCAAGGTGGTAGATAATAGGAAAAAATTATCAACATTGATTTAGTGTATACTATCTAATAGGCTAGTATTGATTGGTAAGAGGTAATAACTTAGTCAAATATCGAATACGATGCTTAATATGAGGTAAAGATAAGGGTTAGGATAGCAACACACGTAGCCGGACCAAGGTGCAGAGTGAAATTTTCTAGATGCCGGACCAAGGATTTAGAAATACATAACTTATCAGTTTGCATGCAAGATACTAGAAAAGAATTGTTATAGTTAGAATAATCAAGTTATGAACCTGTGGGGACACGTAAAACCTAGTTACTTTGATTAATTGATTAAACTCCAACATTCAAAGCTGTTAAGTGTCTCTTTCAATTTCGTTAGTTATTTTCATTCATTTAGAAATAGAAACCCCCCTTTTATTGTTTTTACTTTCCAAGGATGTAATTGACTAAACAAAAGTAATAATAGATTGAAGTTAAGTCTAAACTATTTTCCTCGTGGGAACGATCCCAACCTCACTAGTTGGGTTATTTTACTTCTTATTTGAGAAGTAAGTTTGAGTGTATCAAATTTTGGCGCCGTTGCCGGGGATTATAGCTTTTAGATTAACTTAAACTTATTACTATAGTTTAGTTGATATTTTCTTGATTTTATTTTGTTTTATTGTTTTTGATTTGTGCAGAACCAACCTCCTTGTATGCCAAATACACGGAGAGGAAGAGAACCCTTGTTTCCCTAAGATCACGAATTAGAGCGTACACTATGCAACATGAATCGAAACTTGGGAATCAATGATGATGATCCAAACCAGAACATCCCAGCTCCGGTTGATGTTCATGGTCAGTAGTTACCCGATGCTCCGGGTGAACACCAACAGAGGGGACAAAATCCCGTTCCACGGCCACAAGCATACTACAGAGGCTATGATAACATAGCAGACTCCGGTGGGCCACTTGTTTTTTCTCCTCTACCCACAGGCCACACCTTTGTGGTAACTAGTATCCTGATACAAATGCTCACAGCCAGAGGTTTGTTTTCAGGGCTACTTTCTAAGGATCCACATGCCCATATAGCTAAGGTAAGGGCAGTATGTAAAAGCTGTGTAGGGAGGCCTAACTTGGACTTAGATGTAATAGGGCTCAGAGTGTTTCCTCTCTCACTGACGGGAGAGGCTGCTATATGGTTCACTGAGCTCCCTTATAACTCAATTTTCACTTGGAACCAACTAAGGGATGTCTTCTTAGCACGCTACTATCCGGTCTCCAAGAAACTAAACCACAAAGACAGAGTGAACAACTTTGTGGCACTACCAGGAGATTCAGTTAATAGTTCTTGGGACAGATTCACCTAGTTCTTGAGAAGTGTCCCAAATCACCGTATAGATGATGAGTCACTGAAGAAATACTTCTATCGGGGACAAGATGATAATAATAAAGCGGTGTTGGACACTATAGCAGGTGGATCTTATGGGGAGTGTCCTTATGCTGAGATTGCTGAAAAATTAGAGAAAATCTCTCGGAATAATAAAGATTGGAGTACTAGGAAGTCCGATACCGGGAGAAACACCTTCGCAGTGCAGTTTACTCAAAACCCAGTCACTAATGAGATTCGTGAAGAAATGGCTCAGATGAGAACTGAGCTTGGGTTGGTACTAAAACATGTCACTGGGGGAGCAGAAAAGATAAATGCAGTTAACTACTTGTCGAAACCACCGCCACAAAATGATGAGTGTTATTATGAGGAGGATTCCTATTCGGTAAATGAGCAGACGGGGGGTTTCCGACCAAGTGCCCAAGGCTCTATCAGGAGAATTGGCGCCAAGGTCAAGGGAACCAAGGTCGGAACTATGGTAACTACAACCGTGAGGGTCATTATGTCCAAGATGGAAACTATAACCGCGACAACAACTTCAACAGGGGTAACTATGGTAATAGAAATGACAGGAATGGGCCCTATGTTCCTCCTCAAAATCGTGAAGTTACTCCTAGGGATGGTGGAGGTAGTATGGTGCGAGTTGAGGATATGTTGCATAAAATGATGAGGAGGTTCGATGCTAGTGATGAGAACAATAAAGAGTTGAGGAATGATTTAGTGGGTATTGGGCAAAAAGTTGATGCACGTGCAATATCGATTAAGCAACTTGAGTTATAATTGGCCCAATTATCTGCGACTGTGAACACACGATAACCGGGCACTCTTCCTAGCAACATTGTCCAAAAATCTGAAAAATGATGGACATTGTATGACAATCACTACTCGTGGTGGCAAGCAAACCATTGACCCACCTATGCCAACTAATGAGAAAAAGGTGACAAAAGATACTGATAATGTGGTAGATATTAATGGTGAAGTAGAGGATAACACTGCAAAAGATTCTGAAGTGCCTAAAAAGATAACTCCCATGCCTAGGCCACCACCCCCATTTCCTCAAAGATTATTGAAAAAGACCAAGGATGGTAAATATTGGCATTTTATAACAATGTTGAAACAACTTTCTATCAATGTTCCTTTGGTAGAAGCTTTAGAACAAATGCCCGGTTACGCCAAGTTTATGAAAGATCTAGTTACAAAGAAAAGATCGGTCACTTTTGAGGATGATGATAGAATGTAGCACTGTAGTGCTATTGCTACAAGATCTCTGGTACAAAAGAAAGAGGATCCGGGTGCGTTCACTATTCCTTGTACAATCGGGCTATTACATTTTGCGAAAGCATTATGTGATCTGGGGGCAAGCATTAATCTCATGCCCCTCTCGATTTACAAAAAGTTGGGTTTGGGTGACCCAAAGCCCACTGCGATGCGGTTACTGATGGCTGATCGAACAGTAAAAAGGCCTATAGGGATACTCCATGATGTGCAAGTAAAAGTGGAGTCATTCATATTTCCGGCAGATTTTGTTATTTTTGATTGTGAAGTCGATTTTAAAGTGCCTATTATTCTTGGGAGGCCATTCCTTGATACAGGTAGAGCCTTAGTTTATATGGAAAAGGGCAGATGAAATTTCGGTTGAACAATGAGGAAGTGACCTTTAACATTTGTAGGCCCATGAGGCAGAGTGGTGAGCTCCAATCGGTATCTGCTATATCCTACAACATTGGTGAGACATTTGAGACACAAATATAAGAACGTCTAGGTGTAGAAGCATTAGCGGCAGTGATAATGAATTTTGATAGTGATTGCATTGAAGAGTATGAGTCATTAGTCGCGGCTCTTGATCGAGGTGATGTTCGGTTTAAACCGAAGAAATATGAGTTAAATATGAAGAATCGCGAGTCCCCACCCGCAAAACCATCTATAGAGGAGGCTCCAAGGTTAGAACTAAAATCCCTCCCTCCTCATCTCAGGTATGAATTCTTAGGAAATGGTGACACTTTGCCGGTAATCATTGCATCAGACCTAAATGAACAACAAGTTGAGAGTTTGGTGAAAGTGCTAAAAAGGTTCAAAAGAGCTATTGGGTGGACTATTGCGGACATTATTGGGATCCCTCCTGGTATTTGCTCTCATAAAATCCAAATCATGCCTGATCATAAGCCAAGTATTGAGCACCAGAGACGCTTAAATTTTTCCTATGCAAGAGGTCGTGAAGAAGGAAATCATTAAGTGGTTGGATGCCGGAGTAATCTATCCGATCGCCGATAGTAGTTGGGTATGCCCTGTTCAGTGTGTAACAAAGAAAGGGGGAATGACTGTGGTCCCCAACGAAAGAAATGAACTTGTTCCAATGAGATCGGTTACTTGATGGAGGGTGTGTATGGATTACCGCAAATTAAATTCATGGACTGAAAAGACCACTTTCCTATGCCCTTCATGGATCAGATGTTGGATAGACTTGCCGGAAAAGGGTGGTACTGTTTTCTTGATGGCTATTTGGGGTAAATTCAAATTTCTATTGCACCAGAAGATCAAGACAAAACCACTTTTACTTGTCCATATGGGACCTTTGCGTTCAAAAGAATGTCGTTTGGGTTATGTAATGCACCCGCCACATTTTAGAGATGTATGATGTCGATATTTTCCGACATGGTGGAAGATACTATAGAAGTTTTTATGGATGATTTTTCTGTGGTTGGTGATTAATTCGAGCGGTGTTTGAACAATTTATCTGAGGTCCTTAAGAGATGCGAAGACTGCAATTTAGTATTGAATTGGGGAAAATGTCATTTCATGGTGAAAGAGGGTATTGTTTTGGGTCATCGCATTTCAGAAAAGGGCATAGAGGTTGATCGAGCTAAAGTCGAGGTAATAGAGAGACTTCCCCCACCGATCTCTGTGAAAGCTGTGAGAAGCTTTCTTGGGCATGCAGGTTTTTACCGGAGATTCATCAAAGACTTTTCAAAGATAAAACATCCATTGTGCAAACTGCTGGAGAAAGATTGTAAATTTTGTTTTGATGAATCCTGTCTTAAAGCATTCAGTGAGCTATAAGAAAAATTGGTGTCTGCTCCTATCATTATTTCTCCGGATTGGAACAGTCCATTAGAGGTGATGTGCGATGCTAGTGGGGTTGCTCTTGATGTAGTATTGGGACAGAGAAAAAACAAAATCCTTCACCCCATTTACTATGCTAGTAAAGACCTAAATGAAGCTCAGAAGAACTATACAGTACTGAGCAAGAACTTCTTGCAATAGTCTTTGCTTTTGAGAAATTTCGCTCCTATTTGCTAGGCACTAGAGTTATAGTGCATACTGACCACTCAGCATTGAGATATTTGATGGCAAAGAAAGATGCGAAACCTAGGCTGATTCGTTGGGTATTACTGCTACAAGAATTTTACTTTGAAGTGATGGATAGAAAAGGAACTGAAAATCAAGTTGCTTTTCACAAGACTTGATCCCATGGTTTGCAGATTTTCCGAACTATCTGGCTAGTGATATTGTTCCATCGGACTTATCCTTTCATCAAAGAAAAAAGTTCATGTACGATGTGAAGAAGTTCTTTTGGCATGAACCGTACTTATATAAGAGTTGTGTCGACGGGCTTATTCGGCATTGTTTGCCAGAATGTGAGATGTTGAGTGTGTCGGAGGCATGCCATTCCTCACCCGTTGGTGGACATCACAGCTGTATCCGAACCGCTCATAAGATATTACAATGTGGTTACTATTGGCCAACTCTTCATCAAGATGCTCATGAGTTTGCTAAAAAATGTGACAGATGCCAACGAGATGGCGGCATTTCAAGAAAGCAAGAGCTCCCTCTAAACCCCATTCTTGCGATTCAGTTATTTGATGTTTGGGGTATTGAATTTATGGGCCCTTTTGTGAGTTCTCATGGAATGAAGTACATTGTAGTAGCAGCTGATTATGTATCTAAATGGGTTGAAGCCATCGCCCTCGCAAACAATGAAGGGAAGAGTGTCACTGCATTCTTAAAAAAAAATATATTCTCTCGTTTTGGCACCCCAAGGGCAATTATTAGTGATAGGGGCTCCCACTTCTGCAACAGATTGTTCAAGGGGTTATTGGAGAAACATGGGGTTCGCCATAATGTGGCCACTCCTTACCACCCTCAAACTAGTGGTCAAGTTGAAGTGTCGAATCGGGAGATCAAACAGATATTGTCAAAAACAGTGAACGCTAGTAGAACGGATTGGTCAAGGAGGCTTGATGATGCTCTTTGGGCCTACCGGACAGCGTATAAGACTCCCATAGGTATGTCTCCATACCAACTTGTATATATGAAAGCATTTCATCTTCCAGTTAAGTTAGAGCATAAAGCCATGTGGGCTATGAAGAAGTTGAAAATGGATTAGAGCGAAGCTGCAGAACAATGGTTAAATGGGTTGAATGAACTCGATGAATTTCGCTTGAAAGCTTATGAAAGCTCAGCCCTATACAAAGAAAAGATGAAGAAGTACCATGACAAAAAAAATTGAAAAACGAGAGTTTATGGTCGGGGATTTGGTGCTTTTATTCAATTCTAGGTTGCGCTTGTTTCTGGGCAAGCTCAAGTCCAAATGGACTGGTCCTTACTTGGTTACCCAACTATTCCCTCATGGAGCAGTTGAGTTGGAAACTAAGGAGGGTGTGCGGTTCAAGGTGAATGGACAACGCATAAAAATCTATTTCGGGCATGCTGAATCGGCGAATGAAGTGATAGAGGCATACCATCTTGATGAAGTCTGAGTAATCAAGTGTCCCCAGTCGTGCCGCGACATTAAATCAGGCGCTTGTTGGGAGGCAACTCAATACGTATAGTCTTTTTAGTAATGGTAGAATTTTTCTACTAATGGGTTTTAAATTTGCAGGCACATCACCAGGAAATTCTGCAGAAAATTACTCTATAGCAGTCACTGACGGATACAGTGACGGACCGTTGCGCCTGCGACGGACCGTTGCATGAATCCGTCATGCCAGGTACGTCTTTCTATTATTTTCAAACTAGGCACACACGACGGAACCAACGACGGACCGTCACAACTGAGACGGAGCATCGTCGGGGAATCATCGCGTCATTAATAAGGCGTACCCGACCCGACCCGACTGGAGTTTTTTTTACAAAATCTCACCGTTTAAACTCCCCAACCCCTCATTTCACCCCCATTCCTTCACTACTCCCCCTATTTCCTTCCCTTTTCAACTTCCAAAATCTCTCCCTCTATCAACCGATCATTGTTCCGCCAAAATTCACCAAAGCCCTAAAAGTAATCATCTACTAGTCTGAGTTGCTGCTGTGGGTGTCTTCTTGATCACCAAGTACTTTTCCATCTTGTTTTTCTCCAATTCTCAGGTATGTGTCTCTAATTTCTACTCATTTATCTTGCATTTTTGTTTATCAATTAGTTTTAGCCTAGTTCTTATTGATATGTTCATTTCTTTTATATAAAATTCTGTCTAACCTAGGTTAAAAATCTTCGAAATTGCCAAATTTACAACCCTAGACATAGGTGCTTTTGCATTGCTAGTTTACTATGTATTTGGGTTAGACAAATGTAGGTCCAAAACACTACAAATTCGATTTGGGTCATCGGGGATGAATGGGGTACCCCCAGTTCTATCACTGATCTACAGAACAAGACCCCGATGACGGACCGTTGTACCCACGACGGACCGTTGAAGGGTCCGTTCCAAAAGCCCTAACACTCCACTGCCCAATTTTATGCAAGTGTCCTCGAACAGACATATGCGACGGACCGTCATACGCACGACGGTCCGTCCTCCACAACCGTTCTGGTTGTCAGAGACCCTATTCCTGAGGGCCTTTCACTTTTTCTAAGTGTCCTTCAACGGACACATGTGACGGACTGTCATCTTTACGACGGTCCGTCCTGCACAACCGTTCAGGTTGTTAGAGACCCTATTCCTGAGGGTCTCTCACTTTTTCTAAGTGTCCTTCAACGGACACATGTGATGAACCGTCGTCTTTACGACGGTCCGTCCTGCACAACCGTTCTGGTTGTCAGAGACCCTGTTTCTAAGGGTCTCTCTCCATTTTTCTAAGTGTCCTCAAACGGATGAGTACGACGAACCGTCATACCCACGACGGTCCGTCCTGCATTACCGTTGGAGCGGCGGGTCCTTATAGGGAGTCTCCCAACGATGCCTGAGATCCACAATCTCTTCAGCAGACATCGCCTGGAGTGGATAGCACATCCTTTGGGACGTTATAGTGAAGAAATGGTCCGAGAGTTCTATGCATCCTACGTAGCGACTCTCCGATCACAAATGGATAAGCGGGCTGCCCCCGCCAAACAGGCCCCAGTAGAGCAGGTCCGAGTACGGGGCGTTCAGGTCGATATTTCCCTGCCTGCCATCCGCCGGTTTCTATACGGCGAGGGTGTTGATGCTAATCAGACCCCTCTCACTGCCGAGTTTGACTACCGATGGCAGATTGTTAAAGATGGCCAATTCCTGTGTAAGCCATCACTGAGAGAGACCACCAAGAGGTGGATGGCCCTGCACTTGTCCGTTGATGGAGAGGGTGCGGACTGGGTGACCAAGCCAAAGGGGGCCATCAAGAAGGCCAGCCTGACTTTCACGACAAAGTTTTTGTGGTTGATTGTCCGCCACTGCCTTTCCCCCACAGCCGCCAATAATATCATCACATGGGATCGAGCAGTACTGATGGCGGCGATGATAGCCGGGTTCGAGGTGGATTTTGCGTGGCTTCTACAGGCAGTCACGCACGAGAGGGATTTTAAGGTCAAAACTACTTACCCTTTCCCGTGCATGATCTTTTCTCTCTGCAGGTCCGCAGGTGTGCCTATATGGCACGTTAATCAGCTCAAGACCCCGCAGGGCATTGTTGATGTCGGCCTCATTAGAGATGAGGCCAATGAGTTGGCTCTACGCAGAGGGCCCCGTCTAGAGCTGCACCCACTTGCTGACGATCTGGCTGATACGGTAGCCCAGGCCCGCACGGCTACGCAGGCGGCGTCCACTGACACTACCCCGGTCAATTCTATCCCGGGTAGTAGCACTGCCCTGAGCTCCTCTCTCACAGCCCCTCTACCCGCGCTGGTCCCGCTTGCTAGGGTCCAATAATTAGAGGCGCAAATGGCTACACTTCTGCATCGTATCAAGCCGTGGATGCAGAGGTCTATTACCGAGGCAGAAGAGCGCTTGGAGAGGAAAATGGTCCAGTATACAGAGCGGAAGATCGCTGAGGTTCACCAGCGCTTGGACGCTTTTGAGTTGCGGGTGCTAGCCCGGTCAGCCCCTCCGGTGGATGTGTCGACTTTTTAAGCTGCGATCGACAGTCTTCGCGCAGATATCGACACGATCTTAGAGGCTAGGGTGCCTGAGTCTTAGGCCCCTTCTGTCGAGCCTGCTGAAGACACAGTGTTGGCGGCCCTATTCGCCACCTCAGAGATTCTACCACCTCTCCCTCGAGAGCATGCCAAGAGGCGTAGGGGTCGAGCAGAGGACGAGGTGCGAGCACGGAAGAAGGAGCTGTGAGATGGAGGCTGCGAGGAGAGCCTCACTTGCTGAGGAGGAGGTGCACCAGATGAGAGCAGGAGAGTTAGCGGCTGGGGCGTCTAGCTCCCGAACTGTGGAGATAGCGGGAGGCACTGTGGAGATAGCGGGAGATAGTGCTGTTGTTGCTGAGGACACCAATGAGGGTGTCCAGATTATAGAGGAAGTGGGTTTCGGGGAACCGTACCCACCAGCTTGCTGATCGTCGGCACTTTGCACCACAGGTTTGCTTCACCTTTCACTCTAGTATTTCAATTATTATGCATTGGGGACAATTGCTTGTTTTTTTGTTGGGGGTGGGGTAAATGGAAAGTGAGTGCTAGGGTGAAGTCTGAGTAGTCCAATTCACTATCCTCTTTTGGGGTTTTCTTCACTGTGTTCTTTTCACCAAGAGATTGATTACTTTTTCTGTTGAACCAGCATGTCTATATCTTTTGTACATAGTTAAATTCTGGAGCATGATGGCTAAAATGATATCCTGATAAATTGGAAAATGATGCATGACTAGGCATAGTAACTGATAAATGTGTGGCTCTAAGCATGACATAGAGGTACACCATTGCATTACCCTAAGTCTAAAATTCAAACTAGGTGCCTGATAATCTGGTAGAGTGATGAGATGTCAAGTGAGTGTGAGAAAGATTTGAATAGTCCACTATTTGTACTGAGCTAGAACTTGCCTGGTTAGTCCTGCTAAAAGTAAGTTGTAATAGACAATTAGGAAAGGATCATAGGCCCTTATTCAATACAGCCCATTTTTAGCCTAAATAAAAGAAAACCAAATGAAATTTATCCTTCTTTGATCCAAATGATCTGACCTTAAATTAGACCTTTCTTTTTCACCCCAACTGATCTTTTCTGGGAATAATGTGTTGGCCCTGGTCCCTCCTTGGACATGTGCACCTCAGCTTATGCCAAAATCATAAGTTGAGGGTGGCTAATGCAGTAAACAACCTTCATTATGGCCCTGACCCAACTTTGGGTATTCTGTACTTTGACTCATAGCAAAGCCATGAGTTGAGGGTGGCTACTATGAGGAATGCTCTGGAAAGTGGGGTTGAAAGAACAAATAGAGAGAAAGAACAAAAGTAAAGTTACTCAAGAATTAGTTGAAAGAAAAGTAAAGAAAAAGTAAAATATACAAGAAATACAAGCAACAAAAGAAGAGAGTCACTTACACAAATGAAGAAAGAAGAGAAAATAGCAAGGTGAAAGAATATGAGAAACTGGGCGAGATAAAATGATAGAAAATGGTATGTTTAGCCGATATGTCAAATGAGGGCAAAAAGTCACTAAAGTATACCTAAATATACCCTACCTGACCCTGAGCCTATGTTACAAGCTAAGAGAGTCCTATCGTGATCCTAAGGGTTGTATAGTGAACTTAAGGCACTGAAAATAAGGGCAAGTTTATGGCAATATGTACGAATGAGCGTGAATTTGTTCTGAGAGCGAGTGTTGAAAAGTAATCCTTATACTCAAACTGAAATCATTGTGTGAAAAATGAGGATTTTGTTTCAAAGTGAGGACACTAGTTGCAATACCGGAAATATTAGCATCTCGGTGAGAAATTGAAGATGATAGGTGTTAGTGCATGGTGAGTCTGTGTCATGTTCTGATCACACATAATCAAGCCTAATAGTGATAGCATGAATAAATATGATGAGATTAATCGGGATTGATAGCCAAATGATTGCAAAGGATAAAACATGGATACTATTGTACAAAGATTTTGTATTGAGTCATAGTGCGTCGCTTGAGGACAAACAACGAATTTAAGTTGAGGGTGTTGATATACCGTGGTTTCACGATATTATTAATACTTTTTCCTTAAGTTTAGTGTGTTCAAAAGCCTTTTTGTGCTAATTTTTATATATGTTTCGCTTTATTAGCAGGAAATCTTTCCAAAGATGAATGCGGAAATTTTGAGCGAAGAAATGCATAAGAGACCACCTACAGAGCTTGTGACGGTCCGTCGTGCTTGTGACGGTCTGAGGTGGCAGCGTAGTGCAGCTGCTGAAGGAAGATGGGGAAGTCTGACTAAGTGTGGGGTTACGGAGTCCATGACGGTCCGTCGTGTCTATGACGGTCCGTCCTGTAGGTTCGTCATGAAGTTCAGAGAAGTAATCCCAGTACCCATATTCCAAGAGTTTAAGTGTTTTGGAACGAAGACCCTCGACTGACCGTTGTGTCTGTGATGATACGTCATACTTGCCGTCGAGGGTAATGAAGAGAGCAGCAGAAGAAATTGCACAAGTATGGGACGACGGAGTCCATGACGGTCCGTCGTGACCACGACGATCCGTCGCGAGGTCCGTCGACCCAGCCACGTATTGACAGATTTCCAGCAAATAGAATCCTTGTTTACTTAGGTTTTTATTTTCTATAAATAGGTCAAAAACCTCGTTTTTGAGGTTAGACTCTGTATTATTAGTAAGACACGGTATTATTAGTTAGACTCTAGATCATTGTTAGATTTTGAATATTGGGAGACTCTTGATTATTTTTGTATACTCTTTGAGAGATTATTGATTATCTTGAGACTTTTATCATTGATTGTGGGTGATTTTTGCTGATTAATCAATTGAACTTGCGGATTTTACTCTTTCTCATTGAAGTAAGTACATGAATTCTTATATCATATATTTGAATATTGTGATTATGACTATGGGTAACTAAACTCCGTAACTTGGGTTGTGGGAACCATAGGCAAATAATGAGATAAAACCTAACTAAAATAACAATTCTAGAATAGTGTCTTGCATGTATTAATAATTCTTTCGCTTAGAAGTCTTTTTAACGGATGGCCAACGTTAGAACTCGCCTTAATGCTACTTGCCGGACCAAGGAGGTAGATAATAGGAAAAGAATTATCAACATAGATTTAGTGTATACTATCTAATAGGCTAGTATTGATTGGTACGAGGTAATAACTTAGCCAAATATCGAATACGATGCTTAATATGAGGTAAAGATAAGGGTTAGGATAGCAACACACGTAGCTGGACCAAGGTGCGGAGTGAAATTTTCTAGATGCCAGACCAAGGATTTAGAAATACATAACTTATCAGTTTGCATGCAAGATACTAGAAAAGAATTGTTATAGTTAGAATTATCAAGTTATGAACCTGTGGGGAACACGTAAATCCTAGTTACTTTAATTATTTGATTAAGCTCCAACATTCAAAGCTGTTAAGTGTCTCTTTCACTTTCGATATTTATTTTCATTCATTTAGAAATAGAAACCCCCCTTTTATTGTTTTTACTTTCCAAGGAAGTAATTGACTAAACAAAAGTAATAATAGATTGAAGTTAAGTCTAAACTATTTTCCTCGTGGGAACGATCCCAACCTCACTAGTTGGGTTATTTACTTGACACGACCGCTTTACTTCTTATTTGAGAAGTAAGTTTGAGCGTATCACAGGAAAATGACCAAAATTTTTGCCCTTCTCAAATAAGACGGTTTGGATCGTCACATCCTTAAAATTCCCAAAAATCCGAAATCCCTTAAACCTAAAACTCTAAGCTCTAAATCTTATAAATACCTAAATCGTATATGTTTAACCCAAAAACGCACAAAAAACATGAACTCTGAACTTGTAACCTATAAAACCGTAAAAAAGCATTGACCTAAGAAATCCAAAACACTAAACCCAAAAAACCTAGATAAAATTCTTAACCTAAAATCCTAAACATAAAAACCCTAAACTGTAACCTGAAACCCCTAAATAATAAACCTACAACTCTAAACACCCTAGACTCTAAGCGTTAAATCTTAAGGAACCCTAAATCCTACGAACCCTGAAATAACCCTAAAATAATCTCAAACCCCGAAAGAGCCTAAGCTCTAAACCATGAATCCTACAAATCCATAAACATTTAACCTAAAAATACTAAAAAAAAAAAACTAAGAAACTTAAACCATAGAAACCCTAAAAAAAACCCTAAATTGAAAAAAGTCTAAAATCTAAACCCTATAAAGCCCTAACTCATATTTTTAAAGCCTAAAAAGGAAAAAAAAGTACCTAAGCCCTAAAACCAACACCGAAATAAAAACCTTAACCTAAAACAAAAATCCTAAAAAGCCTTAACCTAAAGAATCTTTAGCCCTAAACCCTACAATACTCTAATAAAACCCGTAAACTAAAACCGTAAGCCTAAAATACCCCATAAGAGACACCTAACCCTTAAACACATTAGAAAAACCCCTAAACCTAATAAAACATTAATCTTTAAACTGTATAAAGCCTTGTATCGTTTATGTTAAACTCTAAAAAACACAAAAAAATCCGTAATTACTAATCCATAGGTCAATAAAACTCTATAAACCCTTAACCTAAAAATGCCAAGCCTAAGCCCTATAAAATATGATAAAAACCTTAACCTGAAAAAACTCCTAAACCTTAAACCCTAAACCTTAACCTAAAACCTAAAACCCTAAACCTTAAACCCTAAATTTTAAAAAAAAAAACTTAATACTATAAACACTAAAACCCATTCAAAACCCCTACAAAACCCTAATCTCTAAACCCTAAATCCAAAAAATCCATAAATACTAAACCTTAAAAAAAGCCTTAAGTCTTAAATCTTAAACCCTAAACCCCCTATAAAACCCTTAACCCTTAAAAACTCGAAAACCCCAAAAACCTCTAAACCTAAAAAACTATAGGCACTAAACCCTATAAACACCTAAATGTATATGCTAAACCCTAAATAAAAATAAAAAATGCTAAGCCCTCAACCTTAAAAACACTAAAAAAATCATAACAAAAAAGACCAAAGCCCTAAACCATAAAACATAGATAAAAGTCTTTACTTAAAACCATAAACCTAGAAAACACTAAGCCCTAAACCATAAATTAAAACCCTATATCCTAAACCTAAAACCCTAAATCTTATGAAACCCTAAATCTTATGAAACCATAAATCCTATAAATCCAAAGAATAACCATAAACAATTTAAAACCCCTACAAAACCCTAAGGTTTAAACCCTAAATCCTAAAAATCTGTAAACACTATGCCCAAAAGGCATAAAAAAACCATAAGCCCTATACCCTAAGAATCCCTAAGAGACATTTCATTCTAGGAATCCTAAAAGGCTAAAAACCCCTAGACTTGAAAATGTCTAAGCTCTAAACCCTTTAAAGCTTTAAATCATATATATGAAACCCTAAAAACACAAAAAACCCTAAACCTATAAAATCCTCAAAAACCCTTAGCATAACAAACCCAAAGTCATAAACCATTAAAGGAAAACCTAGATAAAATCCTTAATATTAAAACCTAAATATAAAAAAAAAAAAAAAACCTAAACCCTATCCTAAAACCCTAATCCTAAACCAAAATCCCTAATAAACCGAAAATCCTAAATCTTAAAAAACCCAAAAATAAACCCTAAAATCCATTTGAAAACCCTAAGCTCTAAACCCTAGATCCTAAAATTCTTAAACCCTAAGACTTAAAAACACAAAAAACCATGAAAGTCTGTTAGCTTTACTGTTATTCTGGATAAAAGTCTCCTCAACATTTCTAACTTAAAAACACAAGGCATATTGGAGTGACTTTTATCCTAGAATGGTTAGCCAACAACACAATGACAGTCACTCCAATATGCCTTGTATGGAAGAGTTGAGAGAAGTGGTCTTCTATATGAACCCTACATATGCAACATGGCCGGATGGTATGAATGGTTTTTTCTTTTAGAAATGTTGGCACATAATAAAGCAGGATCTCATGGGATTGATTCGGGAATTTTTCAGTGGCCAAATGATTCCTAATATTTTTTCCTATTCTTGCATTGTGCTAGTTCCTAAAGTGAGTAACCCCAACAAAATGAATGGGTTCAGGCCCATCAGCCTTAGCAATTTCAGTAGCAAAATTATTTTTAAATTATTCAATAACAGACTGAGCCCTATTCTTCCTCATTTGATTTCTCTTAATCAATCCGGATTTGTGAAGGGTAGAAGTACATCTGGGAATATTATTCTTGTTCAGGAGATTATCAATCAGATCAAAAAGACAAATATTCGGAGTAATGTCATTATGAAGTTGGATATGGAAAAGGCTTATGATAGAGTCTCTTGGTGTGGAGAATCATGGCCAATAATTGGTATTCTATTATTATTGATGGGAAGCGATATGGTTTCTTCCACTCCACTAGAGATCTCAAGAAAGGTGACCCCCTCTCCCCTGTCCTATTTATTTTAGGTGCATAGGTGCTATAAAGATCATTGAACAGATTACACAACCATCCTGACTACCATGGTTTATTCATGGAAGTAAAAGAACCACAAGTGAATAACTTGAGCTTTGCATACGACACCGTCTTTTTCACTTCTGGAAGGGACAAAAGTTTACATCTCATCATGCAAAATCTCAAGATTTATGAGGAGACTTCTGGAAAACATATTAATAATGCTAAAAGTCACTTCATGATTCATTCAAATGCTTTTAACATCACAAGGGACAAAATTAAAAGAATCACAGGCTTCAAGCAAAAACAGGGCCCTCTAACCTCTAACCTATCTAGGATGCCTTTTATTTAAGCTACCCTCGTGAGGCCGGGGGGGGGGGGGAGGAGGGTTGGTATGAGAAACCTAAAGATGTGAGTATGTCTTTCCAATATAAGCAATGGTAGATCTTTAGGGCTAAACATACTTTGTGGGGAGATCTCCTAAAAGCTAAGTACTGCCAAAGATGCAATCCCATATGCTAGAAGTGGGATAATGGGGAATCACTGATTTTGAATCATATGATACAAAACAGAAGCAAAGTGGAGTAGCACATTCAATGGAAACTTCACTCTGACAGTTGCTCCTTTTGGTGGGATAACTGGCTAGGTGCTGGTCCTCTTGCTTATTTCATTGCTAACATTAACATGTTAACCTTGTTGACACCAAATTTTGATTCTCCATAATATAAATTAATTAACGAGCTTCTTAATTTTAAAACGTTTTGAAAATAATTGGTTTCATTAAGGCTTAAAAGGTTTTTCAAGTTATTCCAAATGAATCTTATCATTTTCATAATTCTTAGATATTACGTACGATTTACATAATAATATATATGGCTCTCATATGTTATGTTTATTCGAAATTTGTCCTTTAAGATTTTATTTTGTTTCAATATTTTATTCATTAATATAATGGTTTGCGTCTAAATTAATAATTTTATGGCGACGTCGATTTTATTTCACTGAATTTAAAAAAGCTTGTTAATTAATTATATTAATTTGTCTTTAAATTTTAATCACTTTAGCCAATATTTTGCCTAAATGGGCTTTTAGATGGATTTGGACCCTTTATTTTTCAGCACCCATCCCAGAAAATATTTTAGGGAAAATTAGTAAACTAGTCAAAATAAATAACATATTTAGTAAAAATATCCATACTTTATAAGTATTAGCAATAATGTCAAAAATGTCATTATTTTAAAAAATTTATGTGTCCCAATTTTCTTCCTATTTTATCTCTCTTTTTCAATTAATTCTATATATCCTTTTTTTAAAAAAAAAAATCATTTTCTCTCATATTTATCTTTTCAAATTGTTAATTCTCTCTCCCATTTAATTTTTTTTCTCTCTCATGGTTATCTTTTCTGATTTCCTCCAACATTCAAGTTGCAAATATTTTTTTGCCATATATTTTGGTTGTTTTTTTAATCCAAAATTGAATCAACAAGAATCCCTTTGATTAAGGTATCTCTAATCTTTATCCTATTTTCAGATTTCTTTTCTAATTTTATTTTTGTTTAAATCTTAAAAAAATGTTGTTTGTATTTTTCAATTTCCGTTATGATTTACTCTCCAATGGCTGAATCCAAGAGGCTTACTAGAGGTATTCATCTTAATCAACCAATTTCTGGTGATTTTTCATCCTTTAATTTATTTATTACTTAACAAATAGTGTATAATGTATGATCCGCTGCTAAAATGAGGGAAGAAAGAGGGTAAGAACATTTACAAGAATCATTAGTGTGCAAAACCTTCCTCAAATTCAGAACGCAAATGTAGAATCTTTGTCTACTCGTGAGGATCTTGAAAAAGACGACGAAGATCGGATAGTTATCGAACAATTTTCTATTAGTTTGTTTTGTATTTATAGTTCTTTTTTAGAAATTTGGTATGCTTTCTTAATTTGTATTCAAATCACTATGTATACTATCAATATTTGTATTTATTAAAAATTTCATGTTGCATGGTTTATGAATCTTGTATTTGTCCCTAATTTGTATTCATCCAAATGTATGTCAACTAGTTATGTATTTTATTTATAAGAAGAACAACTTTCTATTAGTTTATTTGTATTCGAATACAAATACAAATAATAGACATATTGGAATGAATACGACTTATAAAAGGAAACAAGATTTTGAAAAGAAAAATAAATACACTGTGAAAAATATATACGAATACAAATGTATTTATTAAATAGCTACATTTTATTTGACATACATATTGGAATGAATACAAACTAATAAAGGTATGTAAATTGAATTTGACATTTTTTCCTAATTTGTATTTATTCTAAAGGTATGTCAACTCGTTGTGTATTTTATTTAAGAATGAGTACACCAAATATTCAATTATTTCTTTTCAATTTTATATTTCATTCACTTTTTCATCATACTAATTTTTTGTATTTTATATATTATTATACAAAATTCTAAATAAAAACTAGAATAAATAGAAATACAAATAAAATACATATTGAAATGAATACATACATGATTTTTGAAGAAAAAATAACTATATAGGGAAAAAATATATGAAAATACAAATATATTTCTTAAATGACTATATAGATAAATTCGGCATACCTATTGGATTGAAATGAATACAAACTGATAAAAAACTGTAATAAATATAAATAGAATATATTGTAGAATGAATATAATTTTAAAAAGGTAAAAATTCTGGAGAAAAAAAAACAAAATTTAAATTTTATTTGAAAATGTAAGTGATGAGAAAATTAAGGATGCTTGCCTTTTTTTGAAATATTTCCCCCCCTTAATTTTCTCCTTTTTGTTATTAAATAATTATATTCTTTAAATAAAAATAAATAATAAAAACATAAATAAGATACATAACAAACTAAAATGACATTTTTACTAAATATTGAAATTGTTGCTAATGTGTCCTCTTAAATGCTAAAATATTGACATTTTGAAAAATTTCCCAATATTTTATCTCCAGCCCACCAGAAAATCTTTTATCTCCAGCCCACCAGAAAATCTTTTTATCTCCGGCCGACCATTTCTCCAACATACCCGGCCCAACCCCTTTATCCCTAAGAAGAGCAGGAGGCGTTATCAGCGAGTGTCAAGATGCAGGAGGGATGCTCAGCGCGTCAATGGCAGTCGCGACTACATTAGCTACCAGCGACAACGCGTGAGCAGCACACGCGACGGATTGGCGATGGCGATGGCGATGGCGACGGATTGGCGATAGTTTCTTACCTTCATGTGCTATTTTTGTAACGTTTTCTTTTCTGTAATAGGTTAGTATGAAGCTTCTAAAAATCGCTATTATTTGTGTTCCTTTCTCTGGATTTTTTAGAATGCGATATGTACTTTATTCCTATTCTTATTTAGCTATATTGAGTTCATTTGTCAAAAAATCTACTTGCTAGCCATAAGGTCATGTGTTTCCGTTCTCGTTGAATATTTGATGTTCTCTCCCTCGATTCTGAGTTTTTGCTTTTCTCGTTGTCCCTGTATTTCTATTTCCTCGCTATCTCAACTAGTTATCTGGGCATGTCTTACTACTAAATGAATAATGAATTGGCTCTAGTATGAGCCTAGTTGTCGTTTTTTTTTTGTTTTACTAATTCCAGGATGCTCCCCTGTAATTTTCAAGTTTGAATTTTGCCTTGTGAGGTTCGATAGTATTAATTCTATCACTATTTGATTAGAGTGCATTCGGTTTCGACAATGATTAGCTTCGGTTTGGTTCAATTTGGGGGCTGACTTCTAGTTGCTCTTGATTTGCATTTATTTTTGTTTGTTACATAGTCGCACTAGGATTGGTTTGGAGATGCTTTACTAGTTTTAATTTGTTCTCACTATTTATGACATTGTATTAGCAAAGCACATTCGGTCCTCTTCTCTTTGCTACTAGGAATGTATGTTTCTCTTTCAAACTAGGCAGCTGAAATCGTAAATCTCAGGACCAGTTACTGCGTGCCATACATACCCATTTTCGGTTGCGTCCGCTATAGTATTCAAATATGTTGTTCATATGAATAGTGTGAATTTGTATATTTGAATATGAATCTGTTTATATTGTCTTATTTTTTTATTTTTTTTAATAAGAGGTTAGTTTTTAAGATTTCTTGTTTTCTCTCTTCAAGACAAGCGTACTATTTTGACTTAGTTGTTTTATTCCCTGAAGTAAAATCGTTAGCTAACGTGGAAAATCTGCAGTTTTAGCGTCTCCTTGATTTTTTTTTTTTTAGTTTTTTTTTGTGTGTGTATGTTCATATTATGTTTTTCTCCTTAACTCTTCTATAGTCTATTCCTCCAGTAATGTTTAGGAGCCGGTCATCATGCTGATAAATTTCTTATATAGTATATTTGTCCTGACCTGTCTGGTTAATGCATATGTTAGTAGTGTCTGCAAGTTTTTTCTATTAGCTTTACCTTATTTATTTTTCATTGTAAAGGACTTTGTTCGTTAAGGTGTATAGCGATTAAATGAAGTTTGCTTGTGATCATTGTAACGCATGTCGCTAGCAGTCATTTAAATTCATTAAGTTTAAATACCCATCGTGCCTTTTGGCCATCTTTTGAAGCTTTTTGATTGTCCTTATTTGATTATTTTTTAAGGAAGTCGTCGTATATTTGTCTCATCTCTTCCCTTTGCATAATTTAGTATGTTTTTTTTGCTACCCTTTTTGGTTAGGTCGTATGCTAATGTCCCTTTCCCTCTTTATGCATGTTAAAAAAATCCGAGTTCACCATGAACTCTTGCCTCCGCACTCGTATATCGAAGAGCCATAGTGGCTCGAAATTCCTTGTGACGAGTCAAATCATGAAGTCGACGAACAGATTATGGAGCCAAGTCCAAGAAGTCAAAGAATTGGAGAAATTGGGTCTTTAGGACCCAAAATTTATTTTCTTTTAAAATTTATATTCCGTTGTTATTGGGCCTAAGCCCATATAAAATTTCATATATGTCAAACTTAATTGACTAAATAACATTATTTGGGTATAGTTTACCTAATTTCATTTTATGGGTATAGTTTAGTTATTTTAGGTATCTTTAATTTTGTATATAATGTTTATTTTGTTTTTTATTTTATAAAAAGTGGTGTGTAACTGAAGCGTTAAATACGCTATCAATAAATTTAGATAATGTCATAATTTAATGTAAATGTACATAATTTAAGGTAAACGTACAAATTCATTTTTTTTTCAAAAAAAATAAAAAGTATACAGCAATTGAAACACAAGATAAACTTGTTTCTGCGATTGAAACACAAGATAAACTTTATAATTGAATTCAGGTAATCATTCATTGGATGAAAATTAATGTTTATTATTGCAATATTTATACAATGTTCTATTGGATTTACAATTTTTGATGTATGTGCGTTCGTTATTGTGGTGATAATTGTATATAGCCATATCGTAAGTGTTTTTCTTTTGAAAACTGGTTTCAAAAATATATAAATTCTTTAAGAAGAAATTTCGTAGGATACAATTATATACTTTTTGTTGATAAGATACAATTATATACTTTTCGTAGGATACAATTATATACTTTTCGTTGGTGATAATTGTATATAGCCATAACGTAAGTGTTTTGCTTTTGAAAACTGATTTCGAAAATATAAAAAAATTTAAAGAAGAAAATTCATATGATACAATTATATACTTTTTTTGATGTAGTATTTGTATATTAGAAAGAAACATTTGTAATTGCGTTTCTTTTTTATACATATACAAACTTACATTTTTTGTATATTAGTATGTGTACATGAATATGGTAGTTAAACATGACAATCTATACAACTGTCTAAATGACTTTGTATATACTACAATAATAATAAACTTAATATATACTAACTTTAATAATTTGTATATAACTACTAAAATATACAAATTATAATCATACATGAAATTTTCCCATCTCTATAACTAAATCCAATTACTTTTTGTATATGTATACAAAAACAAAAATAATATGGAGCCTGTAATATACAATCCATTACTACCACTATTAAAACTTAGTATATTATTCATTATACAATAACTTATAGTATGTATAAACTAATCAAATCCACAGACACATACAATAACTAAAGGAATATACAAATAAATAATAGAAGATATATAACTAAAGCATGTGTGTACTAAACATGCAATATACTATACATAATTATGTGAATACAAAATTTGCTTAAACAAATAATTTTTTGTATATATAATTACTAAAATATATAAATTATAATCATATATGAAATTTTCCCATCTGTATAACTAAATTCAATTACTTTTTGTATATGTATACAATAACAAAAATAATATGGAGCCTTTAATATACAATCCACTACTACCACTATTAAAACTTAGTATATTATTCATTATACATAACATAAACTATGTATAAAATAATCAAATCTATAGACACAAACAATAACTAAAGGAATATACAAATTTTCCCTATAAATAACTAAAACATGTGTGTACTAAACATTCAATATACTATATACAATTACGTGAATATAAAATTTACTAAAACAAATAATTTTTTTTATATTGACATCTAAGTAACAAAAAAATTGAATCTAAAGTTGTGTTTTAAGCCACTACCTTATGATTTTGATTTTCTTCAGATCCGTCAATTTTAGATGCATTCTCCACTGAATCAATGTTTACTGCTTTCCTCTTTCTTCCTCCTCGTACAATTTTAATGCCTCTAGCTTTGGCATTGTTAAGAATTTCTTGAACTGTCGTAGGGTCATATTTTTTCTTTGATCTCAATTCTTCCATTGTTTGTTCATGTTGACATTGTTTGGATTTTACCATAGACCCTACATCAACCCCAAAATCTTGAGTTAAACCCATTAAAAACGAGAGTAAATTGTCAACAAAATTGATATGCAATGGAATATCTCTGGTAATCCTCATAGATGAAGATGATTCATTCATTCTGTGAATAATTTGTGATCTAATAAGAACAAACAATCGATTATTTCACCAAAAAAATATGAAAAAACATAAAGAAACACAATACATATACAATTGTTGAATAAGGAAAAAAAAGGAAAAACGACTAAAATTTAGGAGTACCTGCGAAAATTGAATTCAACTTCGGGAGGGAGGAATTGAATTTTTGACAATTTGAAATTCAAATCGGATAGAAGTATTAATTGTAGGAGAAAAAAGGTGGAATATGAATAGGAGAGATAATATTGTTTTGTGTAAAATTATATACAAAATTAAAAAAAAAAAGTTTTTTATACTATTGGTTTAGGAATAGGTGGTGGACCCCATTAATTATAGCAAAAAAAAAAAAAAAACTATGATTATAGAAAGTAAATAAATTAAACTATACCCTTATTATATAATTACTTAGGAATGTTTGTCATCCCATGTAATTTTTCCTTTATTTATTGCATACTTATTCTAGGACAGGTACGAAAGAAAGAAAAATGGGTTAAAAACCTAGAAGCAGGTGGGTCAAATTTCCGGCCAAGGCGGACAGAACCCGGGATTGGACCCAAAAATATCTTTCCCTCTCTCTTTACTTATCGCTTATTTATTTTGATTGGTTGCCACTAGTTTTAAGGTTAGAAACTCGCAAATTCTCGCAAACGTTACCATGTTTTGATCACATGTTTGAAATCACTCGGAAAAAAAATAAAAATAAAAATTAAATAATAACAAACTAAAAATATAAAATTTCGCAAGTCTCAATTGAGTAATAAACTCAACGTTTCATTTTCAAAACAACTCTCATTAGTTTTATCTCAAAAATAAAGTTAAACAATTTTTGCCAAGCAAGTTAGTTGTCGGAAAGCCGTTTTAAGCGGGATGTTTTAGGTGCCTCACACCTTCCTAAAACATTAATTTGAATTCTCGAACCCCCTAAAAGATTTTCAATCGACTTTTCTCTGTTTAATATTTTGAAAAACACAGTTTTCTTGATTTTTCTTCAAAATTAAGTGGCGACTTTAAAAAATTGAAAAACTCTCACAAATCAAATATTTTTCTAATTTTTCGATAAAATAGAAATGGCGACTCTGCTGGGGAGAAGAAGGATTCTAACCTTAAAACTAACATTATTTTGCTATTTGTGATAAATTATTTACTTGTTTTAAATTTGTTGCATTTCCATGGCGTTCTTCCACCAAACGACAAATAATATGCATTAGGAAAACGAAAGTTACGTGACTTTCCACGGCTTTCTTCAAAAATACACAAGAATTCATTTGGAAGTGTCAAACAAATAGTTGGAATGCGGTCATCCGACGTTGTTTGATAGCTTCACCCCGATGTTTGTCTGACTCGGGTAATCGTCAACTTGAAAACTATTCTAGTAAAATTAAGATAGAGCGAAACCAAAACCAAAATTAAGCATTAGCCTAAGACAGCTTAATACCCAAGGTGTATTAAGTCCATTTAGTAGAAAATTGCCAAAACCGTGTCTAAGGTCTTCGACTTCACGACAAATCATATTATTTGACATTTGAATGATGTGCGTGTGAAAACCAATTTGGGGCTGTGAAAAAATCTAACTAGTTTCTGTTTTGCAGTTATGGACCGCTTCCTAAAGTTTTACATGGTCGTCTCAGCGCCACCTCAACTCACGATGTGATATAAAAGTTTGGATGGGAATCATAGAAGAACCCTCAACAAATACGTGGGTGCATTAACAGAACTGATCAACATGAACGGTTGGGCGGAGCTGGTTGAGGTACTTACGGGATATTGGGATAGCTAGAGGATGCTATTCCGATTTGGAACCGCCGAAATTACCCCGAATTTGGAAGAAATAAGAGACTGTATAGAAACAGTAGGCACTGAGATAGAAAGGAGAGCAACAAAACAAGAAGACATCTTCATCCCCAATAAGCCTTCCGTAGATGATATTGCGGACTGGTTCGGATTGGGAAAGGACTTTGCCTACTGGTGCAAAGAATCCCACGTAGCATTCAGGGACCTTTATATCCGATATGGACATGCAAGCTTCTACGCCATTTACAACCGAGAGTTCAAGATCTTCTATAGAGAATGGAACGAGATTTGTCCTCTAGAATTTGCTGTGGCATTATTGGGAACAATGGTCTTTCCTCATAGTCCAAGTTTGAGTATCAATACCCAAGTTATAACACTCGTATACACCTTGTTCAAAGGGTATGAGAACCAAGGGACAAAAAAATACTACCCTATAGCTTCGGTCATCCTGTCCGACATATATCGAGCCTTGGGAAATTGTAAAGAGGGACATCGATACTTTCAAGGATGTAACCTACTCCTTCGGTGGTGGATCCTCAGCCATTTAGCAAAGGGTGATGGGACTCGGGAGCTGCATACTCTCGACAACAAGAATACCCTTAAGGATTTAAATGACATGTTGTACTGGGCAAATATGAACAATCGGAGAACAAGGGGAAGATGGGCTCAAATTTTCTCTGAATTGAGAGAAGAATACCTCCAATGGATGCTCGACCGTTTTATCTCCAAAGAAGTCATCGTGGAGAGCCGCAGACAGTTTGTGCTTCCTCTACCAGGTATTCGGGCAATTCGCCCTTATGCACCATTTCGATTCTTGTGACAGTTCAGAAGGAGACAAACTGTACCCAGGAAAGCGTACTATGGCATTTATGTGTACGATATGGGAGATGATATAGTGCACGACGCATCTGAAATGCTCAGAGAATGGAAAAGCGCCAAGCGTATGGATAAAGACACCATCGCCCCTGACCGATTCAATCCTGGGTATGACAAGGGTTACAAAGAACGGCTGAAGGACATACAAAACGTCTCCTTTCAAACTCCACGTAGCTTTCGCAGTGTAACGGACAGAGAATCCAAAGCAGTGGCCGAGCTAGAAGAGATAAAGGAAGAGGCCAAAGAGGTTTACGCTAAGTTTGTCGAGAACCAAGATACTCTTGAGAGGGTGACTCAAGAGGTCGAAAGACTGAGGCGTGGTTATAATGATTTCTATGACTGGATCAAGGAGAAAATCGAGAGGATGCAATACGAAAGCTTGGAAGACAAATGACATCTGGGTGAAGCTTTCTTGCTGATGCTAAGATATATGTTTCAGCGACACAAGGCTCAGAGGGACGGCGAAGGAGCAGGGTCATCTGGAGCGACATAGTGGACCTCACCTCTGCGTGGGTTTTTATATGTATTTACATTGTTTTAGCCCCTGCGTGGGCTTGCCTTTATTGCACTTTCAAATGGCCCCTGCGTGTGTTTATCTTTAATATTTATTTCCTCTTTGTGAACATTATTATTCACTAGTAAATTTTATTTTGGGGGAATTTTTTATTTGGTTCAAATTCACACGTACATCATTCAAATGTGCTAGGCCTACCCTTGGCGCAAAAGGGTCCCCTGTATGTTTTAGGACGCGCTATATGTGTGTTTAACTGCTTATGTGTTATGTTGCTATGAATGAGGATATCGTAAACCCACTCCTGTCCAGAAATTTCCAAAGAATATACAAAAGCCACTATTACAAAATATCCGACCAAAATTCCCAAGTCTCAAGTTTATCACTCAAAAGACTACCTCCTATACCACAAATCCTAAAACATTACTCTATCGTCTCAGGAAAAACAAAATCGTTGCTATGGAAAAAGGTAAGAACATCCAGATGGAGCTCACTGAAGTAGAACTACAAAGAAAGATTGAACGGATCACTCAAAAAATTCAAGAAGCCAAGAAAGCAGGGCTCGAAGTCGACATAGCCACCGCAATTTACAAAGCTGCAACCGCAACGTTGGATGAGGATCTGGCATCACAGATGAAAAGGAAGAAAGATGTTGAGATGGAGATAGAGAGTTTGAGAGCGAAGTTGGACATACTTCGGTTGAAAGTGCAATAAATAGAAGCTAGAGAGGCGATGATAGATTCGGAGACCGCCACTCTGTTAGCTAAAAGTGTGTTACTTAACAAGGAACTGGTAGTCCACCGCAACCTGACGGATGGAAAAGCCCCTGCCTATGAGCAAGGAGCAGCCAATAGTGGTCCCGACAATGCTCACCCTGAAGTGACTGAGGAGGATGACAGCGAGGAAATTGTCTACAAGCCTCCATTCCTAGGTCGTATGAAAGGAGGAGACTAATGCTGCAACAAGAAGGGAAATGACTAACGTGTCGTCATCATTTCGTTTTTTAAAAGAAGACTTTACTGTTGCTTTTCAATTTCCTTGTAGTCACAATGAATGAATGAATGAAAATTATTTCCTTGTATTCGAACTACGTTGGGCCTGAATTCTCCTTGTGAGATACGTAGGCAGCCTCCCTAGGCCCGGCCCCTATCTTTAAAAATTTTCATTCCCCTTCATGTTACAAGAAGATACGAAGATCAGGTCAACAGACATCAAAAGCCAGCTACAAGAAGACCGTAGCTCAACGTGATTTAGCCTTCCTGAGACAGCGTCCAAAATAAAACAAGCAAACTGCTGTCTGTTAAAAAATGTGTTTCCGTCCTCACTCGTGCGTCGAAAATATCCTCAAACAAAGCAACTTGTGTGTTTATCTGCTCTCTGTGTGATATTATGCATTTTGTACTCTAAATCTGCACTGACAAATCTGCCTTTGAGTTGTTTCACTTCTTATGTACTTTGAAACCGATCTGTGTCGATCGAAAGCTGGCAGATCATCCTTACTTCCCAGATCGAAAGGTCCTATAAATTCCTTCCCTAGACAAAGTTCAGACAGAGGAAAGACAGTTATGGGAGATAACAACGATGAAGTAGTCTTACTGACGTTGTGGTGGCCCAGCCCACCGTAGCAGAACAGAACAAGCTGATCATGCAGTTGATGCAACAGGTTGCACAAATGAGAGTGGAAATGCAACGGAGACAGGATACGCCTCCACTTGTATTTGCTCGCAATATTGCTGATGGAAGACCTCCAATCTACTTCCCTTCCTCAAACACGGATCCAACTCTGAATCAGCCTTCTACACCTATTCATAATCCGTCAGTTATAGATCTAACGACCCGAAATCCCCAATAGCTTCTGTGTCCTACCAAACTCCATCACCTCTCAAAAACAACCACCCTCAAATGCCCCCCATCCTCAGAATACTCACCATCAAACCGCTCCACCACCACAGAATCAAAACCAAAACCAAAATCAAATTGCTTTCAACCCCCTTACACCTCATCACCATCTAAATTAGAACACCAATCCTCAAGCTTACCCACAGAACTACCAGACCACCCAAAATGTTCCAAGTCTCTCTATAGCTCCACCCCTACAAAAGAGAGCTACCTTCCTAGTTCCCGTTCCTGCCGAGCACAATGTGCACGGTTCTGAGTTGGATCACTATGAAGAACAGGAAAAATAATGGAAGGCAAAGGAGGATGCGAAGATCGATATAAAAGAGGAAATCAAAAGGGCCATGAAAGAGCTAAAGTGAATTCAAGACATCGCTGGACTCAGTTACGAGGATTTTTGCATCCACCCAGATTTGAACCTTCAAGAAGGGTTTAAAATTTTGAAGTTTTACACCTTCGGAGGAGTGGGCAACCCCATGTCTCATATGAGAGCATATTGTGACCAGCTCGTGGGAGTTGGCAGGGATGAGGCCTTGTTGATGTGGCTGTTCATCCGAAGTCTGTGGGGGGAGGCCCTCGAGTGGTTTACTTCACACGAAATCAAGTAGTGGCCCAGTTGGAATGTGTTGGCCAAAGACTTCATCAACCGATTTGCCTACAATGTCGAAATAGTTCCCGATCGATATTCTCTAGAGAAGATGAAGCAAAAACCAACTGAAAGCTATAGGGAGTTCGCCTATAGGTGGAGGAAGGAAGAAACAAGAGTAAGGCCGCCCATGACTGAGAACAAGATCATGGAAGTGTTTGTGCGGGTGCAAGAACCAGAATACTACGACAGAATCATGTTGCTCGTTGGAGCAAAATTCACCGAGATTGGTGAGACTATCGAAGACGGTTTGAAATCAGGGAAGATATCCCGTACGTCACCTGGATCTTTAGTATTGATGAGGAAGAAGAGATAAGAAGTTGCCGCTAACTCGTATGGGGGAAGAAAAACCCCCAGAAACTCGTCGTATTCCCAAGTTCGTTCAAGGCCTTCGCCAAAGTCTCACCAAGCTTACTACCCGCAATCCAATCATCCTAATAATCATTATACTACCCACACTTATCTGAACACCCAAGTTCCGTTGTATCAAAATCTACCCTTTAATCTCAAAAATCTTTCCCCCATGTACCCAAATTACCCTCAACCTTACCAAATCCCATCCCCTTATCAGAATATTGCTCCCAACTGTGCCAATATACAGTCGAGCTACCGAGCACCCCCACCCACTTATCAAATCCAAGCTCCATTATATCAAAAACCCCTCCCGAATTACCAAGCTCCATCACTGAATTATAAAACAAACCTATATCCTAGAAGCCAAGCTCCTCGTCCGAATACCCGAAACTACCAGCAGGTTTCTCCCCTCAGCAAAGCGGTTATGACCTTTCCTGACCTAGATTTGAAAAGAGCCCTTCAAGGAACTTCACTGCACTTGCCGAAAGCCGAACCAAACTGTATGAGATAGTGGTCGCAGCTGCATATGTCCACCCTGTGGGTCCCAAGCCTGTGGATGTCAATTTAAAGTTTTACAAGCCCGATCAGATATGTGTGTATCATTCCAACAGTGTTGGACATGATACAGAAGATTGTATCAACCTCAAGCACGAAATTCAGGACCTGATCGATCAGGAGGTAGTTTCTCTTCAACCGGCGGTTCCAAATGTCAACACAAGCCCGTTGCCAAATCATGGAGATGGCAACGTTTATATGATCGAAACGAATGAAAACTAGTGCGGAACAAAGATGATTACTCCCATTGTGCATGAGAACTTGGAAAGGGTTGTCGCTTCTTTAAGCGTTAAAGAAAGGAGAGAGTTTGTTATTTTGACACCTACAGAGGCTGTTGCCTTGGTGCCGTCAGAAACTCTTGTCAAGCCTAAATTTGTAATTGAAACTACTGTAGCTCAAGGCATGAACAGGTCCGAAAGGTGTTACACTCCTGACCAGCTTGCTCTCGAAGGACAGAAGAAGGACCAGACTAAGAGGCCAATAAGCGAAGGAGAAATGGAAGAATTCTAGAGAAGGATGCAACCTAAGGATTATTCCATCATTAAACATTTAGAAAAGACTCCGGCTCAAACCTCTGTATAAGCCCTGCTGATGAGCTCTCAATCCCACAGGCAGGACTTAATGAAAGCTCTCGATGATACATACGTACCCTCAGGTACAAGTAGTGATAACGTGGCTACCATGATTCATCAGGTTATTCGAGGGCACCAGATAAGCTTTTGTGACAATGAGCTACCAGTCGAAAGAAGATCACATAACAAAGCACTGCACATTACCGTGATATGCCATAAAAAGGTTGTCAACCACGTCTTAGTAGATGACATATTCGGTTTGAATATCTGCCCATTGTTAACGTTGAGGCAGCTAAGGTTTGACCTTGGGAAACTGGAGCAAAACCAGGTCAACGTGAGAGCTTTTGATGGTGTTCAAATAGACACATTGGGGGCAGTGAATTTGACCCTTCAAATGGGCCCCGTAGAGTTCAACGCGCAATTTCAAGTATTAGATATAGACACCAGTTACAACCTTCTTCTTGGAAAGTCGTTCATCCATATGGTTGGAGTCGTCCCCTTTACTCTCCATCAAATGATGAAGCTTGTGTGGAAGAATAAAGAGTTAGTTATTCATGGCGAGGGGAGTCACCTTGGCAGGCAGGTGCCGATCATTGATGAGATTTCGCGAGGTACATACTTTTGTATGGTATAGCTGGTGAATGCCACCTGTGAAGATTTGGCCCCAGAGACCCCCATGCCAGTCGTGTACAAGATGATAGCCACTATGATGCTCCCGAACGGTTTTGAGCTAGGGTTTGGATTAAGAAGAGATTCCCAAGGAATTATTGAGCCTGTTTCAG
The DNA here is from genome assembly GCA_032847665.1 of Solanum chilense. Lineage (NCBI taxonomy): Eukaryota > Viridiplantae > Streptophyta > Magnoliopsida > Solanales > Solanaceae > Solanum > Solanum chilense. The sequence goes on along the minus strand of JAPDHL010001909.1, from coordinate 2,560,471 downwards.
TCCTCGTTAAGGGATCCAGATATGGTTTGGGGTATATCCCCACAGATGATGATATGAAAGTGAAGAAGAAAAATGATCAAGCCTTGACTAGGCCGATTCCACATCTGTATCAATCCTTCCCAATACGGGAGTATGTCGAATGTGAAGACTTTAGGGAAGGAATCTGTGACCTCTTCGAGGAGATTGATGATGTTGTCGAAGAGGAGGTCGAGCTAGCTTATATTCGCGATGCTGAACCAGTGGAGGTGCTGCAGTTTTGGACCTCCACGCCAATCATACCCCAAACTCTTCGATAGAAAGGCGGTATTTCATGCACAATAAAATTGGTGGTTGTCCGGAGGAGGCCCGAGACCCACCATTTCTGCATTTTTCTTAACCGTTTAAATTTTCAAATTTTCGTTGTGATGTTCAAAAAAGGTAGCATGGCCCCATGCCATGGTCAAAGTTTGCATTGTTTAAATGAAAGCCTCTTTATTTTTAAACTTTATTTATTTAGTTGTTTGTTATGCTTTACTTTTCTAATTTTGTCTGTTTATGATCTCAGTAACATAAGTTACAGACCTGCCAATGTCATGTCATGTAAAGAGCTAAATGAACAAAATGAGGCAGGTGACGACAAGGTTGACGATTATGAAGAAGAAAGTGGGGAACCAGATTATGTCGCCAAGGAATTTCGACAGTTCTAGAATCAGCATAAACCAAATCTAGAGGAAACAAAAACGGTGAATTTGGGAGATTCGGAATGTATTAAAGAGGTTAAGATCAACACCCACTTAAATGAGGCTCAGAAGAAGGGCCTGGTTCATTTGCTTGCCGAATATAGTGATGTGTTTGTTTGGGAAGTCAATGACATGCAAGGATTGAGTACCGATGTTGTATCTCATAAGCTACCGATCAACCTGAGGTTCGATCCGGTGAAACAAAAAACCCGAAAATTCAAGCCTGAACTAAGCTTGAAGATTAAGGAAGAGATCACCAAGAAAATAGAGTCCCGATTAGTGGAATTAAGACAATATCCGACCTAGCTGGCCAACATTGTTCCGGTCGCCAAGAAGGACGGGAAAATCCAGATTTGTGTTGACTATAGAAATCTCAACAAAGCTGCCGAATATTCTTATTTTGATTGACAACTGTGCTAAACATGAGATGCAGTCATTCGTGGACTGTTACGCAGGTTATCGCCAAATTCTGATGGATGAAGAAGACGCGGAAAAAACGGCTTTCATTACACCTTGGGGTGTATATCACTACAGGGTGATGCCGTTGGGTCTCAAGAACGCGGGTGCCACCTAGATGAGAGCCATGATAACTATTTTTCACGACATGATTCATAAAGAGATTGAAGTATACGTGGATGACGTCATAATCAAATCCCGGGAGAGTTCGGATCACTTGACACATCTAAGAAAATTCTTTGAACATTTGCATCGTTATAACTTGAAGTTAAATCTCGCCAAATGCTCTTTTGGAGTTCCAGCCGAGAAGTTATTGGGATTTATGATCAGCAGAAGGGGTATCGAGCTTGACCCTTCTAAGATTAAAGCAATTCAAGAGTTACCTCCGCCAAAGACGAGAAAAGAGGTGATGAGTTTCTTATGGAGGTTAAACTATATCAGTCGATTCATAGCCCAATCAACCATGGTGTGTGAGCCTATTTTCAAGGTGCTGAAGAAGGACGCCCCGACAAAGTGGACTGAGGAGTTTCAGATTACTTTTGCTGCTCTTAAGATTTATTTATCCAACCCACTGGTATTGGTTCCTCCATGAGAAGGGAGTCCTTTGTTGCTATACTTGTCTGTCTCATATAGCGCATTCGGATGCGTACTTGTTCAACACGACGAGACAGGAAAGAAGGAAAAGGCTATCTACTATACAAATAAGAACTTTACTCTAACGAGTCTCGTTACACCTTGTTGGAGATAACGTGTTGTGCTTTGACGTGGCTTGCCTAGAAGTTGAGACACTATTTTTCTTCGTATACTACATAGCTCATTTCCAGAATGGATCCATTGAAGTATATTTCCCAGAAAGCGATGCCGACCGGAAAGTTAGCTAAGTGGAAAATGCTGTTGAGTGAGTTTGATATCGTGTATGGGACTCAGAAAGTGATAAAGGCACAAGCTTTGGATGATCATCTTGCAGAAAATCCCGTTAATGAAGAGTACGAACCACTTAAGACTTATTTTCACGACGAAGAAAAGTGTCGTTTGTGTGTGAAGATATTCTTGAGGCATATCCAGGTTGGAGATTATTCTTTGATGGAGCGGCGAATCATCAAGGTAAAGGTATTAGAGCAGTTTTAGTGTCAGAATCTGCTCAGCACTATCCCATGGTGGTTAAGCTGCGATTTAATTGCACAAACAACAGGGCCGAATACGAAGCTTGTATTCATGGTTTGAAAATGGCCATCGACATGAATGTCTATGAGTTTTTGGTTATTGGAGATTCATACCTCTTAATTCATCAAGTTTAAGGAGAATGGGCTGTGAAGAACCCGAGGATTATACCTTATGTACAGTATGTGCAGAAGCTGTGCAAAAGTTTCGCAAAATAAAGTTCAGACATACTCCCTGAATACAGAATGAATTGACTGATGCTCTTGCCACCATCGCTTTGATGATTAAACATTCAGATACTGATTGAAAAAACATCCAGTCCATTGTTCCCATGTTGAAGCTGAACTGGACGGTTTGCCTTGGTATTTTGACATAAAGAAGTACTTGGAGTCTCGAACTTATCCCAAAGACGCTACGTCCAACCAGAAGTAGTCGATACGCCGTATGGCTCTCAATTTCTTTCTATGTGGGGAAATCCTTTATAGGAGGACCCCAGATTTGGGTCTTCTAAGATGTGTGGATGCTGTTGAAGCTGTGAAGCTTATTGAACAGATACATGTCAGAGTTTGTGGCACGCATATGAATGGACTCACTTTGGCAAGAAAGATCCTACGAGCCGAATATTTCTGGATGACTATGGAGTATGATTGTTGCAAGTTTGTACAGAAATGTCATAAATGTCAGGTGCACGGTGATTTGATCCGAGTGACACCTCACGAGCTTAATGCTATGAGCTCGCCTCGGCCATTTGTAGCTTGGGGTATGGATGTCATCGGTTCGATAGAGCCAGCCGGTTCTAATAGACACAGATTCGTTTTGGTTGCCATTGATTATTTCACAAAGTGGGTGGAAACAACTTCTTACAAGTCGGTAACAAAGAAAGTGGTGGCTGATTTTGTTCGCAATAATCTGATATGTAGATTTAGAGTGCCAGAATCCATCATTACTGATAATGGCGCAAACCTCAACAGTCACTTGATGAGAGAGATTTGTGAACAATTTAAGGTCACTCATCGGAATTCAACTGCTTATCGTCCCCAAATAAACGGAGTTGTAGAGGCCGCCAATAAGAATATCAAAAAGATTTTGAGGAAAATGATTGACAAGCATCGAGGTTGGCATGAGATGTTGCCATATGCTTTACTGGGTTATCGAACGACGATCAGAATGTCGACTGGGGCTACTCCATACTTGCTAGTACATGGAACAGAAGAATATATACCTGCTGAAGTCGAGATACGTCTTTGAGAATCATCCAAGAAGCTGAGTTGAGTAACGCTGAATGGGTTAGCAAGCGGATTGACCAACTAAATTTGATTGATGAGAAGAGAATGGTTGTCGTCTATCATGGTCAATTGTATAGGCAGATAATGGTTCGTGCCTTCACAAGAGAGTAAGAGCAAGAAATTTTGAGGTTGGTCAGTTGGTTCTTAAGCGTATTTTTCCTCATCAAGACGAGTACAAAGGAAAGTTCGCACCAAACTGGCAAGGTGCTTACATGGTTCGCAAAGTATTGTCTGGAGGTGCTTTGGTCTTGTTAGAGATGGATGGCACCGTATGGCCGAAACCGATCAACTCAGATGCCGTCAAGAAATACTATGTGTGAAGTTTTGTTTTGCATTTTTGTTTTTCTTGTAATCATTATGTTGCTTGTATTCTTTTCGTTTAAATTCTTATCCCTCATGTAATGAACTACGTCTGATCTGAATTCTCAAGAATGAGATACGTAGGTGGCCTGTGTCGGGCTCGGTCAACCCATTTATCCCTTTTAAATATTCCTTTGTATTTGAACTACGTTCGACCTGAATTCTCAAGAATGAGATAAGTAGGCGGCCTATGTTGGCCTCGGTCGGTTGCTTTGTAATTTTTCTTATTTCGTTACCTTTGAGGGGGGAACTATGTTTGACCTGGTTCCTGCCTCAACGGGATACGTAGGCGCCACAAGGGTTCGGTCATATCTCCCGTAAGATTTCTATCACTCTTTACAATAGAAACTTTGACAGAATTTTTGAGAGGGACTCAAAAATTCTCAAAAAAGATATTCTTCCTCAGCAAGTAAAAGTAGAAGACATTTCGAGATTTGTAACTGGGACAGAAATTTTGAGGATGGCCTCAAAATTTCAGCATGGGTTTATCTACAATTCCTGAGCGACTCTGAAAACTCCCCAGCAAATGATAAAATAGGCCTTCAAGCATCAGACTCAAAGAAGTTTGTTAAGCCCGATATGACATGACTTGGCGAAGACTTTTTTTTATATACTATTTCTTAAAAATTTATTTCTCTTAAATTTTCCCTTTTATGTTTCATTTGTTTTGGCATAAAATATTTTGTCTTATCTATCAAGAGTCGGGAGATCGGGAAATCAACCGGAGATATCAAGACAAGAAGCAAATAACTGAAGAAATCGACAAAAATCAGTACATTTTTTAAAACTAACGATTTTTCCGTGGACGAACGTTTATAGCTTTGCTTTGGAAAATGGCAAATTCTTGTGATTAATGAATACGGAGAACTCCAAATAGAATAAAACTATCCCAAAATCAATGGTTTTCCTAGAAGCAAAAGGCATTTCGTATCTCTTATGTCGAAGACTTAGGAATATGAATTGTTTTTTTCAATAAAATTCCAATAATATGAAATTTACAAAGAACGTCAAGCCAAATTTAAAGGTGAATCAAACAGGAATTTCAAGAGAGAGTTTACGGTTTCTGTAAAGGACGCTATTTGCATTGCATTATCAAACAAGATAGTAATTGTCAATCAAGACAACGCATTACCGAGAGGGGACAATTATTTTATTATCGATCAAGGCGATATATAATCTGGAGGTCGTCTTGCCGTTGTCATCAACAGAGACGATATGAATATTAATGTGTTGCGAGTTAAAAATCATGCATCGCGGGAAATCATGCATCACGGAAAATAATGCATCGCGGAAATCATGCATCGCGGGGAATCATGCATCACGAAAAATCATGCATCGCTGAAAATCACGCATCGCGGGAAATCATGCATTGCAAATCATAATTCATGCATCGCGGAAAATCATGCATCGCGAGTCAATAATTATGCACCATGAGAAGATTTCATGCCTCATCGAAATCTGTACATCGCGAGAAGATTTCATACCTCGCTAAAATTTTTACATCATGAGAAGATTTCATACCTCGCTGAAATTTATGCATCACGAGAAGAATCAATGCCTCATTGAAATTTATGCATCGCGAGAAAATTTCATGCCTCGTCGAAAGTTATGCATTGCGAGAAGACTTCATACCTCGCAGAAAGTTACATATCGCGGGAAGATATTCATGCCCCGCAAGAAGGCATGCACGGCTAAAAAAGGAAATAGTGTATCCCAAGAGGAATATTTATCCATCGGCATCAACAACATTCTTTTATTTTGATAAAAGTAAAAATCAAGAAGAACATCGAAGACGGCATCAAAAGAAATACCAGCATCGCATCAGCATTTATTTATTTCGACATCAAGTGAAGAGTACATTGAAGATTACATTGCAAACACCAGGCACAAGCTTTATTTGCTTTACGTCAGACTGGTCGAGTTGACGTCAAATATTGAGGAGAACAATGAAGTGTCGACATGGTAAAAAGACACTGTCTCCCATCCTAATTACATTTTTAAGCTGACGAGTTTTTATCTCAGTCTTTGTCGAGAGCATCCAAAAGGATGAATTCTCCAAAAACACAGGTGCGGACGACGTCAAAAGAACGCAGCACAACGTGGAACTTTTCTTAGCAGCGAACTGGGACACAGTCCAAAGAGGAATGTCAAACTCTTAGGACGCGAGCAGAGGAGCGACTACCACCACAATCAAACCATCCTTTTCGGAAAGACATGTTGGTTCTTCGTTAGTTTTGTCAGTTTCAGTCTCGCATCCGGAAATTCTCATTTACCGGAAGCAAGTTTCCAATCTAAGTGACAGTGCACCATAGTCATGACTAAGAGGTTACGAGCCTCCTCTTCATACTCGTTTAATTTGTCACTTATCCAAAACCAAAGGTTATCTAGAATAATAGATTTCCTTTTTAACCAATCGAGTTGAACTACAAGCAGCCTAATTCCTGAGGTATAAGGATATGTAGGCAGGCTCAATGTTAAATATGTGTTACAATCTATTCCTATTCACACTATGGCTGCAATTTCTCCCCCTAAGACTACATTCAAATACATTAAAAATGTCATGTCTGGTTTCTTTTAAGAGAATGAAATCGAAAAGAAAAAATACCATTGAGCGTTATGAGAAACTCTTGGTTATCCTTTATCAGGGGGGGGGGTAGTATAGGAATAAGATTATCGTAAGATATTTAAAAGTCTTTCCAATATAAACAATAACTGGAATTTAGAACCAAACAATCTTTGTGGGGGATCTTTTTGAAATCCAAATTTTGTTAAAGATCTTACATAGTGGCTAAGAATTATGATAATGGCAGTCACTGGTTTGGAGGCATCTTACTAGAAATAGACAGGCTGTTGAATCACATATTAGTTGGAACATTCAGTCAGGTACGTGTAGCTTTGGGTTGGATAAGTTTTTTTGGGGATGAACCTCTATCTAAGTACAATGACAATATATTTCAAGTTTGAATAATATTAAAGTATCTTATATTTTAAGAGGCAAGACATTAGAAGGAAAGGGAGGTTCGATTACATACTCCTCCGTTACTACTTCCTATGATTCTTGATATAACTATTCAATACCAGGAAGGTCTGCCCGACTCAGCCAATTGGATCCCTGATGAAAATGGGTAATTCTCTATAGCTACTGCCTCGGAAATCATAAGGAAAAAACATACAAAAGACCCTAATAATAAAATCATTTGGCATAAGAAATTTACCTTTCAAAGTCTCTTTCTTTATTTGGAGAGCTTGGAGGGGTAAATTACCAACTAATTAAAAACTTCTTACATTTGGAAAAGAAGCTGCTGATTGTTATTGTTGTCATATACCAGGGAAGGATGAAATCGATCATATTTTGGTAAACGGACATTTTGCAAACTATATCTTGCAGAAACATGCAGCAATGGTGGGCACACAATAGACCAATACAAATTTGAGGAACTTGTTAGTGCATTGGAGAAGTCTACGATATCATAATGAGGTACAAAAAACTTTATATCAAGTTTTATCTAATGTTTTTTGTTGGCATTTGTGGAAAAATAGGTGTGAAATGAAGTATAGAGGCAAAAAGTCCAGTCTACAACGAGTTCAGTATCCGATATTTAGGTACATCACACATTTGTTTATCGTAGATTTTCCAAACGTCCAATAGCCTCATGACTGGGGAGGGCTGATCAAGTTAATTGAGCAATGCCAATAAAAATATATGTTCACTATGGTACACTGGGAAAAGCCTGCAATAGAGATATATCAATTGAACACTGATGGTAGTGTTATGCATAATCCAGGTAAAATAGGAGGGGGAGGAATTTTATGAGATCATCAAGGTAGGTTAGCTTATGGATACTCTATTCCTCTTGTTTTTGGTACTAATAACACTGCCGATATTAATGCAACATTACAGGGAATCAATTTGTACGAACAACATGGCTATAAAAGAATTATCCTAGAGGTGGATTTGGAGTTACTGAGCAAATGGATCAATATGCAAGTAAAATCCATGGAGAAGTAGACAGGATATCAACGAAATACAATTGGTTGCCAGTAAACTCGAATTCTTCAAATGTAGGAATGTATATCGTGAAGCGAATGAAACTTCAGATTTATTATCAAAGTGGAGTCATAAACAAGTAATCATACAACACTTTTACACTCAACATCAACTCGTGGGACTAATCAAAGGAACATACATATTGGAAAAGTTTGGAATGCAAAACTTCAGAAGAAAGAAGCTTAAAAGGATTACAAAGCCACCATGATGAACACACTGTTAGATGTTGAATGATGATTTACCTTATGTCAAATTTGTCTATTCTTTGAAAACTTATTCTAATTGACTATATGTATAAATGGTTTATATTATGGTTATGTTTTTAATATTCAATTATAAGGGGAGAATATCCCTTGTTTATTGTATTCTAGAACTTTCATTTTGTAAGGGTAACTGAACTTACCTTAGTAGGTAGGTCCATTTGAGTCATCATAGGTATAAAGGTAAGGTATATGCCCGCTTCTTGTACATTTTTTATGTTTTAAATGATAAGGCCTGTGAGTGTTGTTCAGCCCCTGACCGACCACAAGGGTCGTGACAATTAAAAAAAAAAGAATATGTAAACCCTAAACATAAGAAATACGAAAATCCCTAATCCCTATACCCTTAAAAGCACTTAACCCTTTAAAAAATTTAAAACCCCCCAAAAAACCAAAGTTCTAAAGAATAAATAAAAAAACCCTAAGAAATACTTAACCCTTAAAAACTCTACTTAAACCCAAAAAACGCTAAACCTTGAAATCTCTAAGCTTTAAGTCTATATATCCCTAAATCATATATGCGAAAACCTAAAAAAACACATAAAAACCCTATGCTCTAAACACTAAACCTATTAAATTCTAAAAAACCTTAACCCAAATAACACAAAGCCCTAAACCTTAATATTCTAGATAAAACCTTTAACCTAAAACCCTAACCATAAAAAACCCTTAGACTTAATACCCCCCTCTTTGTACATTTTTATTTGTGAAATGATAAGGCATGGGTGTTGCTCAGCCCCTGACCCACCTCAAGGGTCATTCCAAAAAAAAAAGAACCTAAAACCCTATTTGCTAAAATTAAAACCCTAAGAAACCCTAAACTCTAAATATTATGAAACCCTAAATCCTTAAAACCCTTAAAACAATTTATTACCCATACAAAACCCTATGTTGTAAACCCTGAATAGTAAAAATATGTAAACCCTAAAAAACTCTAACCTCAAAACTATATAAAGCCCTAAATTGTTATGCTAAACCCTTAAAAACACAAAAAGAACCCTAAATCCTAAACCCTAAACCTATAAAATCCTTAAAAACCTTAACCTAAAAAACCAAAGTCCCTAAACCTTTAAAACCAAGATGAAAAGCTTAACATAAAACCCTAAGCCCTAAACCATAAATTCTAACCTTAAACCCTTACTAACCGCTGTTCAATCAAGCATGTTGGCACATCATTAAGGAAGACAAACTAACTTTTGTTCAATACTTTTTCTGTGTTAGTATTATGCCTAAGTTCATGTCACATGATTTTTTAGTGCTCATCCCAAAGATTGAGCAACCTACAAGTTTTAAAGATCTTAGACCCATTAGTTTGAGTAATGTTTCTAACAAAATAATATCCAAACCTTTGATTATGATATTGGATAAAGTGCTTCCCTCTCTAATATAAGAAAACCATTCAGGGTTTGTAAAGGGAAGTAGTATCACAGAAAGCATTATGCTTGCTCAGGAAATTACCCAAGGTATCAACAAATGCCAACTAGGAAATAATGTAGTTATTAGACTTGATATGACCAAGGCATATGATAGAGTGTCATGGTTATTAATCTGTTTAGTTCTCAGGAAATTTGGGTTTGGGGAATTGTTTATTGAATTAATATGGAGGATAATGAGCAACAACTGGTACTCCTTTATTATTAATGGTAATAGACACGGTTTTTTTCATTCAACAAGAGGTCTTAAGCAGGGAGATCCTCTTTTCCTAGGCCAATTAATTCTAGGAGCTGAAGTATTATCAAGAATAATAAACCATCTTCATCAGAATCTAATGTATAGAGGTTACTTAATGAAACCTAAAGTCCATCAAATAAATCACATAAGTTTTGCTGATGATGTTATTATATTCTCATCTACATATTAACATTCTTTGAAACTTATTATGAATATATTGAGGGAGTATAAACAAGTGTCTGATCAATTTATTAACAATGACAAAAGTTATTGTATGGTTCTAGCAAATACTAGTGCAGACATCACCAGTTGTATTAAGGAAGTCAAATTGCATTCAAAGAGATAGTCCAATTACTAATCTAGAGTGTCCATTATATATTGGAAGGCAAAAAATCATCTATATTCTTACTTGGTTGAAAAAATAGTCTAAAGGGTATGTGGTTGGAAAGCAAGGCTATTCAATTTTAGTGGTAAAACAACTCTGATCAAACATGCCTTACAATCCATTCCAACTCATACTTTGGCATCAATTTAACCCCCTGTTACTACTTCTCAAGTATATATAAACTATTATTAGTGATTTTTTCTAGGGAAGAGATCAAGGAAAAAAGAAATACCACTGGGCCTCTATTGATACTATGAGTATGCCCTGTTCTAATGGGAGAGTTGAATTTAGGAAGATTAATGAGATCAGTTTGGCCCTTTCAGTATAAAGAGTTGTGGCTATTCAGGTCTAAACCATCTTTATGGGGTAAGTTTTATAAGGCTACGTATTTCCAAAGGGCGAAACAAGTTGCCAAAAAAGTTAATATAGGAGATTCATTGGTTTGGATGAAAATGATGAAGAATAAGACCAAAATAGAGGAAAATTTATTTGGACAATTAGTTTAGGCACTTGTGCTTTTTGCCGGGATGATTGGTTAGGATTAGGTTTTTCAGCTTTATATACCAGTAATGTATCCAATTTTAATAATGATATTGTTGCCCAGTTCCTCATTCATGACAAATTGAATGAGAGTAAACTTAGACAACAAGTTCCTCCACCTCTCATTCCTTATACTCTGAGATATAAATTTAAATGTAAAGAGGAAAGAGATGATTCAATAGTATGGATCCTAAATGAAAATGGAAAATATACTTGTACTTTTGCATGGGAACAATTCAAACATAAAGAAAATACAGTACCTCTTAATACTTATATTTGGAATAGGTATCTACCTTTTAAAATGTCTTTTCTGGTATGAAGGAATTGAGGAACAAAATACCAATCAATGAAAAAGTGGTGACATTTTGGAGGGGAACCTGTGAATTTTTTGTGTTGTTACCAACAAGGATGTGATACAATACCTCATATTTTCACGCAGGGCAATTTTGCAACCTATATATGGAGATATTTATCAAGCTATTTGGTAATTAATTTCTTGTTGACACATTTATGTTCTCATCTGAGTATTGGGGAGGGATTCAAGGAAAAAATACAGCTCACAAAATTATTATTCAAACTCTGCCTATTATTATTTGCTGGAATTTGTGGGAAAATAGGTGCTCAGCTAAATATGGGAATATGAAATCCAGCAGTACAAGGATCAAATATTTAATTACCAAATACATATATCACATCCTTAATAATGCAGTACCATATATACAATGGCCTATGCGCTGGTTAGAGTTGGTGAAGATGGTGGAAAAATGCAACACATGTTGAGAAAGTTACTCCTATCAGTTGGAAACCTCCTATTTTCCCTCTTCATAATGTAAATACTGATTATAGTGCCTTACAGAATCTAGGGAAGATTGGAGGTGGAGGTATTTTGAGGAATGTAGTTTGAAAGTTTATATATGCATTTGATATGCCTTTAGGAGAAGGGACCAATAAGTAGGCAGAGATTCAGGCTTCCAGTTATGGTCTTAATTGGTGTTTACAACATAGTTATAAAAACATTATATTAGAAGTAGATTCTGAGTTACTAACTAGATGATTTTTGCAGGTTTATGACCCTCCTTGGAGACTTATAAATTTTGTGACGGAACTCAAGCACTTAGCTAATAAATGTGATTATTTTTAATGCATTCATACGTATAGAGAAGCTAATAGTACTGTAGATTTTCTGTCTAAACCGAGTCACAAACAAGACATCAATAACAACAGAAAGCTATCTTCTTGATAAAGAAGGCATGCCATGCTTTAGAAGGATGATATTAAGAAGGATTCAACAACCTCCTTAATAGTTTTTGCTGAAGAAGGATGAACATACTAGACATATGATGCACAATGTTGTAAACTATAAAAGAATAAACTTGTTTGTCATCCTAGTAATAATCACTTTAAGTAGTTATTAGAATAGGATCTTTATTTCATTAGACTTATCTTGTAAAGGGAAGAGTATTCATTATTTATACGAACAATACCCACAAAGCTCTAATCTCTAAACCCTGAAATCTTATAAATCCGTAACCCTAATCCTAAAAAACAAAAGAAAACCCTAAACCCTATAAATCTTTAAGAAATGCTTAACCCTCAAAAACGTTAAAAATCCAAAAGCACTAAAGTTAAAAAAAACTAAGTTCCAAACCTAAATCCCTAAGTCATATATGTGAAACCCTAAAATACCAAAACAAACCCTAAGCTCTAAACCGTTAATTTATAACACCCTAATACCTTAATTTTAAAAAACCTATGCCCTTAACCGTAAACACTTAGGTAAAACCCTTAACCTAAATCCTATACCTAAAAACACCCGATTAACGTTTCAAAGACACTTTATCAAATTCTAAATGTCAACAATCCATAATAAGTATATTAATCCAAGTAAATGAGTTGGGGTCGATCCCACATAGAGTAGATTTTTTTTAGAATACAATTATGTATACATGACAACAAATTATTCAATTAAACACTTACTGGACCATTTTGGGTATGAAACTACAAATTTAAGGTTGTAATTATCAATCTAATAGAGCACCTAACACGAAAAAATCGAATAGTCAGGTAACATTTGGGGATTTAATCAACAAAGTCAACTTATTGGTTGAGCATTGACGCTCACAATGGGAAAAACTATCGTGACTAAGTAAGACTATATGTAAAGAAATTTTCTCTCGAATAATTACATTATATTTGTCCAATTCTCTTGAACTTCAACACTAAATGGAAGATGCCCAACCCCTGTCCTCATCAAATCTACTCTCCTGAGTTAAATACAAAGTGTAGATAACATGTTTCACTCTCATAAACTGAAATGATGGAGACCCACTACTAAGCATGCTGAACTTGCTACATTGGCTCTGCACTTCTCTCTCTAGCAATCATAAAAAAACAAACATAATACACTAATCATGCAAGAATTCAAAACACAACAGAAAATCAGACTTTAAATTAACATTATCATTGCAAATCAACAACAACCAATTAGTCAAACTAAAAAAAAGGTCACACAATCAAAACCCCAAGAAAAGTGTAACGACCTGTTTAGTCGTTTTGAGTAACAGATTTTTATTTGGGGAAACTGGCTGAATACGACGGACACCACGACGTACCATCGTGGGCACGACGGACCGTCGAGGGTGTCCCGTTCCAAAACACTTGGAATTATGAAATTGAGTGTTGAAACTGAGTCTCTGAACTCTGTGACGGACCTGCAGAACGGACCATCACAGTAACGACGGATCGTCGTGAGCCCCGTTTCAAAACACTTAAACTCTTGAGAATTTGGTGTTGGGAGCAACTCTCTGTCCGTCGTGACGGAAGTGCAGGACGGACCGTCGTATGCACGACGGACCGTCACAGACTCCTTAAAGGAATTTGAGTCCTTGACGAACCTGCATGACGGACCGTCGCAGGCACGACGGACCGTCACAGGTTCCGTAATCCCAGACGGGGTCAGAATTCTGGCTAATTTTTAAAGAG